>NW_019775523.1:21213-101588 GCF_001039355.2 Lingula anatina
AAAATTATTCATTAAATTTAGTTTTCGAGCGTCAGCTTAATCTGGTAAAATGCGAGACGAAAAAAATGATAGATAGAGCCTTATGACCCACTGTAGAATGATGCCGAATAATACATCAACGACGTAGTTTATCGGCAGATAAACGTGTTTCCATTCTCGGCTGACTGAGGAAAGGTTTGAGAGAGCATTTAAAGAAGAGGCGGTCGAACCAATAGTGAGTAGGAAGTGTGCTGCAATCAAGACGAACAATACCGATCATAAGTGGACAGCTAATAACCCCTAATTAACCCCGGGTTACGCGCTGCTGTGTTGACTCCTTGCTGGGAAGGGGTAGCGGCCTCCTACTGCTGTGCGTAATCAAACATTGTCTTCTAACATGCGACTACACGACGGTTGTATTGTATTAATAAAGTAATACCTATTCATAAGGAAGGGGGCGGATGGTAATCTTACGAGAATTAAATCAGTTATCGATCATACGCGTACCAATAGTCGTGTTTTTTTTTAGCTATACGGTATTATGCAGTCATACGCAATGATATATCGTGGATAACCAAGGAGACATCGCTCTACACAGTCAAGTATTTCATTATATTGAAGTGTTCTAATAATAGTGAATCATTGGCAAAGATTCGTGCCAGATTACATGAAGAAATCTATTCACAAAGCAACATTTTTTCTGCAGCCAATAGCTACTAACATATTCCCAATATGTCTATCTAGATCATCTGTCTCAAGGAAAGAGGCGACATCACAGTATATCCTCTATCCATGGCATGTGCTTGTTACTTTCGAGCCTCATAAAGGTGCCCTAGATACCCTGTACACATAGTTATATTGGAGCTGTTGACTGAGGGAAATTACTGCTTTATTCTGATTGCATACCCTTAGCAAAATGAAAAGTTTGCAGCAATATTGCCGCAATTGCAGTAAAATTTGCGGCAACAAGTTTGCAGGAGTTAGCAAGAAAAATTTGTATTGCTGCTAATTTGCAACAAATTTGCAATTACAACTAGAGTTTGCAGCAGGTTTGCAAGAAAATCCTTTATGTTGTGGCAAATTTGCGACAAATTAGAAGCAAATTTGCAAGTTTGCAGTAAGTTTGCAAGAAAGTATTCAAGCTCTTGCAAATTTCTCGCAAATTTGCAGCAAATCTGTACCAAATTTGCAGTGAATTTGCCAGATAGTTTGCGGCAAGTTTGATATTTTGCTAAGGGTAAAATAGTTCTGTTTCACTGTATGCAAAGACTGAAAAGTGAACAATTCATACTTATGTATCAAAACTAAAACAACATCTGTAAATGTTGCAAAAATCTTTCGTCACGTATTGAAGGAGCATCAACTGTAATTATTGGTTACCACTGAAGCATTTGAAATGTATCAGTGAATGCTAAAGACAACAAGGTTGATATGCAATAATAACAAATATGCATATCAACCTTGTTGAATAATACGTGCCAGATAACTGTTATGTTAACACAATATTATTTCTACAATGTATGTATAGTACATCGTTTCTCTAGAATAAGAAATGTTATTTGATAATTTTACACTTCAAAGATATTTCAAGAATAAGACATATTATTTGCTGATTCCCTTATCTTACTTTCCAGAAATCTGCAAGGAGTGCAAGCCTCTTGGAAGCGGTCTTGGAGGCTTTTTTGCTATTGAGGGTGACCCAGTCCACTACCTTCGCTGTGTTCCACAGGGTGACACTTGGCAGGTGCTCGTATTACACTGCTGTAATAACACAAATCTAGGGGGCGGCAGCACTGTGTGGGACCAAGAAGTTTTGGCTTGTGTTCATGACCCTGATAATTGGCCCAATCCCTACCCATGTGGTAAGTAATGAGCCTTACCGATGGTTAATCCATGGTACAATGGACAAATGCCCTTGTGGATACAGATCCAGGTGTTCCGCCGGTGTATAATCGTAAGTTGGCCTCATAAGTATCCATTTTATTATATGGAGACCGCTATGCTTCGTCTTTTCTATCCGATACATCACAGTAAAGACACTCAACATGTTATTGTATATTTTTTTTTTACTTTGACGTTGTACATGTATTTTATATGTCTGTTTACGCTTTGTGGTATCAAATATTTAAATTCCGCGGTCATTTTGTTCTTCAAATACCAATTTAATCTTACCATCGGTTTCATTCATTTATTATATCAAATCGCTCATATTCAGTTCACCTGTTTCCTAGCATTTTGGCCTCTGGTGTGGACCCCCCATCTCGACTCTCTGGTAGAGGACAGAGACTTTCCCTTTCCAGTCGGTCTCGTTTACACTGGGGTGTACACTTTCGCTGGAGGTCACGTGAAGAGGGGCTTCCGAACGAACGATGTGCCGCAAACGGTACCGACCATTGAATTCGACGGACAAATGGTCCCTTACCACGACACCGCCCAGAAATCCTACTCCCACATCGAGATCCCATTCTTCCAGAACGCTGATTGGAGCTCATACTTGCCCGGATTCACGTTCACCCTGGGGTTCTGCGTGGACCCAGGTTCTCCACCAGACGCTGCTCTCATCACTAATGCTGACTGTAATTTCACCGCCTCCGTGGAGCTCACGCTTAGAGGTGGTAACACACTCGAGGCTATGGTCCGCACTCAAGGTGGCCCAGAGGATAAAATTTCTCTGCCTTTACCGGCACCAAGGGTAAGCAAGTGAAATAGCTACTAAGGAATATTCTGCCATTTTCAAAGAAAGGTTTAAGAAATTTTTCAATAAATTCTATCCCATCAAATTTCATCCAAGCACACAAACATTCAAATTGGAGTCTAAAATTATTTTTACGAAAAAAACATCTCTTTTGTGATTTCAGCCAAGTGGTTGTTACTTTGCCGGATTTTCCTACACACGTGCTACCAACCAGATGCTTTTATGGTTGGATGACGGTTCTTCCATAACAGGAACAGCCTCAGGTAACACGTTTTTATTTGATCCGAGTGTTTTGCATCTAATTTACACCAATGTTTTGTTTGAATTATTTATAATTTGTACAAAATATTATTTCCAATTATTTTTGAGGTACGTTTTATCTTAGTTTGAAAAACGACCTTCTACACGTATGCGATCCCTTTCCAGTCCAGCACCCCTTGACCCTCATGGAGTTAATTTGACTCCTATATAAGGGTCAAATTACCCCACTACCAGAGTCTTTAGACACTCTTATCAAAGTCAATCCCCCTGGCTCTCATGGAGTCAATCTGACTCTAAAATCAGAGTCAAATTACCGGGGGCTAGTGTCTGGCTGACCCCTTTCACCGACTCTTTTCGCTCGCTGGACAGTAAGCCTCGTTTCAGTACTTGTGATGGCAGTGAGCAGACGGCATGGAGAGAACAGTTCTCAAAATTCTTTGTCAGTATAAAAATTACTTTATTGGCCATAGTTGGTTTTATGCATGAACAAGTGGTTTTCTGTGTGTTTCTGCATGCAGAGAGATAAATCAAGGGATGAAGGGATATGTGAATGCAGTAAATTGTGACCCTCCTGTGGGGTCTGGGATGGCGTTACTCCATCGGAGTCAACTTGACTCCAATTGGGAGTTATTTTAGGCACCACTGCTGGACTCCAAGTTTGGAGTCACTTGGACTCCGATTTTATTCTCAGTGTTTTATTCTCGAGAGCACAGCACTTGCTTTTCTTCTTTATATAATCATTAAAAAGAGCATGGAAATTTTAAAAAGCGAAATCTATTTTACAGGACCACCGAGGAAAATCAATCAAAATCCGTTATTCTTCGGATACAGTTGCTATGGTTACCCTGATACGTCACCGCCACGTGCTCTGGATGGAGCCATGGCTGCAGTACGTCTCTCTCTCTCTCTCTCTCTCTCTCTCTCGCTCTCATATTTTGCTAAAAATTTCTAACATTTCCTTTTCGATAATCCTTTTATTGCTCTATTTAGTATGATCTGTAAAATATGTATTTATTTATGCCATAGCATTCAAAAACTTTCTAACGCACTCTGTTTGGCAATCAAAATGTTTGTAACCTTTTGATCGTTAGCTCTGGGTTCATATCTTTCAGATTCATATCTGGGGTGACCGGGCAATGAACATAGCCGAAATGAACAATGAGTGTCTTTTGGCTGGATTCTGTCCTGTATAGGAGTATCGTGGCAAGATGAAACCCGAGGCCTTGACACGGACTTTCAGTGCCAGATGTTTGAAACGCCTGCCAGTGATAATTACTGCAGCGTTGTGAACACTCAGCATGCTGTCTATCGCGAGGTGTGAACAGTACTAAAACACGTCGATGTAATTTAAGTTTTATGGCATGACTTAATGGATGATTCATCTAAAAGTAAGATTTCATAGGCTGCAGTTAATGGATTTTTTTCTGATACACTTTCAGCATCATTCCTGTAAGTTGTTGCACCTTTGACGATAATGGTATGCTGAATGTTTCTATGTATTTTATGTAATTTTGATATGTAATTATATTTGTAATATTTCATCTAAATTGTCATATGTATTTATATGTATCTATAAACGTTTAACAATGCACACCCCTTGTTTTCATCAGATGGAATGTTTTGGTGTCAATGTAAAGGATATTAAAAGTGACATGCAACACATTTATTCTAAATTTAATGGCCTCTTTGAAATTTAGATTTGAACGCTTTGTAATGATTTACCTGATGCCGTGACGACTGCGACGAGACTAGAGTCAGTGTAAATAAACAGAACGTAAATCGATTTAACCTTCGCCAGCGTCTGGTATAGGGGGTGTGAGGGGTCTCGCCCCCCCCCCCCCCCTTCGATTCTTGAAAAAAATGACACCAATTGTCCCCTATAGAGTTATGACTAACCATTATTCTAACCTGTACCCAATGGCACCGTTCGCCCTCAAAAATACCAAAATTTTCAAAATTTTCCCTTCAGCGGGCCCAGAACCCCACACCAAGGGGGTGGGGGCGAGAGTCGGATTTGCATCCGCGGTCTGTTATTCATATAATCCCGACCCCCTTCAAATGATCCTGGATCCGCTCCTGTTATCTCTTTTATATTGTCAATTTATAAGCTTTTGAGCAGGTGTCTCTTCTGCATGTTTGTATTACTGTGTAACTATAGGGCATAACATTTTGCACGTGTATATATTATTTTGTAGAACAAAAGCCAGATAAAAGCGCTAAGCAGCTTTTTTTGAGCCACTCACATTCAAATGGCAAATATGAAAATAAAGATATTATTTGTTTATGTATTATATAGAAAGTACAGTGAAAGCATGCATATGTTTGCATGTTATGTCATACAATGTGTTTTTGTGTGTTGTTCATTAAAAAATATTTAAGCCAAGGATGACTGTACTGGGAGGCATTGGAAACATGTTATATAGACTAAACGCACAATATATTATATTATCTGTATATTTTATCAGAAGTCCTAAAAGTACCTAATATTACCACGCCTATGGTTTAATTACGTGCATATGCGTTAACACTGGTAACCATGGTCCAAAGATTAAGTTATTAATAAATATTGCATGAACACGATTTGCAATTCAAAATCACACATCGTTCCTGGGTCAAACAAGTCGGGAGAACCCGTATAAAACTCAGTGGAAATATATTCATATCTTAATTACTGACTAAGGTTGACCTTTGGACATCAAGCAGTGATTAAGTAAGGTTTGTTAAAGTCGTAAAACTGTAACCGACAAACTTGAAATCCAAATTGGATCTCCAAAATACTTTGTAGAACAGACATATCTCAACTTACTCCGATGACTGCAGCCAATGTCTGCCTTACGTGATTGAAATGTTATTTATCAAGACACCGTCTGTACAGAAATACTTATGTTAATGATATTTATTTCCATTCCAGCAGCATGGCAGGCCCCCAGGTTCTGATCTTTGCGGCTTTACTAGGTTGTGCCTTTGCACCGCCACCTATTGTTCCACCATATGGACCGGCCCCGGCGCCTTCAGTGTATTCCTACCGGTGGTCCGTGAACCCGCCAGCAGTGGCTTACACTTCTCTGACACCAGGTTTGTCTCTTTGTGCGTAATGTAATCTTAGAAACGGGTAGAAGCAGCATTGTTTGATCTTAAAATCTCTTCAAATGTCTTGAAACTGTTTTTTTTAAATATTTGCAATACTACAATTAATTGTAAATAGCTTATCTTAAAACATGTTGATAAAACAGGGTTTCTCAATTTTTTATATCTGAAAAAGTGTCATTACTAGTTTTATAAAATGCCAGAGCTTGTAAAGATTGCTTTGTAAAGTGCAAAGATTCATGAAACATTAAAAGCTGTAAATTATATTAAAAAAGAAATGAAAATCTGTGTCAGATATAAAATGTTTGACATAAATAATTCAACATTTTACAAGTCAATTTTGAGCGACAGTTTCTAAATAGGAATTTAATTCTTTTAATATTTTTAATAATTGCAGATGAGGCAGAAGGTAAGATAACATTTTCATTTTTTAAATTTTCGTTTCTATGTAGATGACAACTAGAGTTTGGACAATTTGAAAAAGTTTCCCATATAATATGATACATGTAATTTATACAATACAATGAAAAATAAATATTTTTTATCACATCCACACACGGTGTTTTGTGTTTCAGATTTAATGCCACGTTATTATTAATGCTTTGGTCTTCCATAGCAATCTGTAAGGAGTGTAAGCCCCTTGGCAGTGGACTTGGCGGCTACTTTGCTGTTGAAGGTGACCCAATCCACTACATTCGCTGTGTTCCGCAGGGTGACAGTTGGCAAGTGTTTGTATTACATTGCTGTAACCACACTTCCGAAGGCGGTTACAGTACCGAGTGGTTCCAGGAATATTTGGCGTGTGACTATGGTTCACACCCCAACCCCTACACGTGTGGTAAGTAATTGAATATCAATATTTATCCTGCGGAAACAATAACGAAAATAGACCACAACATGCATCACAGTTAACTGTTATTTTTAAAGCGTTTATTCTTTTCTCTTCTAAAAAAATTGGGTTCTACATTTGTGTATCTGTCCTTTGATAGCATGGGAAAATGGAAATTTACACTGTGACTTCGTTTTGCTAAACCATTGAAATTTGTAAAGAGTCCACATAAGTGTGAGACTCTAGTGGAACTTCCATGCATTCCATATTTCTTTCGATTTTATTTTTCAGAGGGGTTTAAAGACGTCGACCCACCTGTTCCGCCGCAGTATGTTCGTAAGTTCAACCACACATGATATGGTAGTAATGAAGCTTTATTCAAATATTTTATTCTTTATTAATATGCATTTCTTTTGACTTCATTGACCTCGATTGCCGTGGGATGTTTTGAGGACGTTTTATGCGTCCAAGGTATTGCAACTGTTTTCTGTGCAAATAACTCAGCTGTTATTTAGAACTCCTTTATAAGCGTAGATAACGTCCTCCTAGCAAACACAGACCGTCCTTATATCGTTACCATAACGTTTTTTTAAACAATGTTTATTCAAAAGAAATGGAGGCAAAGCGCTAAAGGCATTAAATGCTCTCCATGTAAAACAAATTAAATAAGTAAATAAATAAAACAAATGGATATACACAAGAAGTAACAGAATATATATATATAAGAAAAGAAAAAAGAGATAAAAGGAGGTCATAACTATTTAACGTGCACAACGTTATGGTAACGTTGTGGTAACGTTTATAAAACGTTCTGTGTTTGCTAAGCTGAGTATTACTTGCACTTTCATTCAGCATTCTGGCCACTGCAGTGGACCCCCAAACTGGACAGTCTGGTAGAGGACAGAGACTACGGTAAACCAGGGGGTGTTGCTGCCCGCGTGTATACGGGAGTTTATGACCATAACAACGTGAAGAAGGGCAGCCTCCTCGTGGAAGCAACTCAGGAGACCGTCCCAACGATCGTATTCGATGGCCAAAAAGTCGGCGACACTTACGCTCATATTGAGGTTCCGTTCTTCGAGAACGCGGACTGGAGTCAGTACAGCCCCGGGTTCAGTTTCACTTTCGGTTTCTGCATTGATGCCAATACGCCACTTGACGCCGCATTGATAACCAACGCCGACTGTAACTTTACAGCTTCCATTGAGATCTCACTCCAGCCGAACCCGAATCCATTAGGCCTACTGGNGTATAATATAGAAAGTACAGTGAAAGCATGCATAGGTTTGCAGGTTATGTCATACAATGTATTTTTGAGTGTTATTAAATTTAAAAAAAAACATTTGAGCCAACGATGACTGTACTGGGAGGCATTGGAAACATGTTGTATAGACAGAAATTGTATATTTTATAAGAAGTCCAAAAATACCCAATATTACCACGCCTATGGTTTAATTACGTGCATATGCGTTAACACTGGTAACCATGGTCCTCAGATTAAGTTATTAATAAATATTGCATGAGCATGATTTGCAATTCAAAAACACACATCATTCCTGGGTCAAACAAGCCGGGAGAACCCGTATAAAACTCAGTGCAATGATACTCGTATTTTAATTACTGGCTAAGGTTGACCTTTGGACGTCCAGCAGTGATTAAACTAGGTTTGTTATAGCCGTAATACTGCTATCGACAAACTTGAAATCCACTTTGGATCTCCAAATAACGTTGAGGAATAGACATATACCAACATAATACGATGACTGCAGCCAATGTCTGCCTTGGATGATTGAAATATCATTTATCAAGACACCGCCTGTACAGAAATATTTATGTAAATGATATTTATTTCCATTCCAGCAGCATGGCAGGCCTCCAGGTTCTGATCTTTGCGGCTTTATTGGGTTGTGTCTTGGCAGTGCCACCTATCAACCCACCGTACGGCCCAGCCCCGGCCCCTTCAGTGTATTCTTACCGGTGGTCCGTGAACCCGCCAGCAGCGGCTTACAATGCTCTGACACCAGGTTTGTCTCTTTGTGGGTAATATAATCTTAGAAGCGGGTAGAAGCAGCATTGTTTGATCTTAAAATCTCTTCGAATGTGTTGAAACTGTTTTTTTTTTCAAATATTTGCAATACTACAATTAATTGTAAATAGCTTGATTAAATCAGCAATATCTTAAAACATGTTGATTAAACAGGGTTTCTCAATTTTTTATATTTGAAATAGTGTCATTCATAGTTTTATACAATTGTAGGGCTTGTAAAGATAGATTGCTTTGTAAAGTGTAAAGATTCATGAAACATTAAAAGCTGTAAATTATATTTAAATAGAAATGAAAATCTGTGTCAGATATAAAATGTTTGACATAAATAATTCAACATTTTACAAGTCAATTTTGAGCGACAGTTTCTAAATAGGAATTTAATTCTTTTAATATCTTATAATTGCAGATGAGGCAGAAGGTAAGATAACGACATTTTCATTTTTTTATTTTCGTTTCTATGTAGATGATCACTAGAATTTGAAAAAGTTTCCGATATGATACATGGATTTTATACAATACAATACAATACAATACAATACAATACAATACAATACAATACAATGATAAATATATATATTATATCACATCCACAGGTGTTTTGTGTTTCAGATTTAATGTTACGTTATCATTTATGATTTGGTCTTCCATAGCAATCTGCAAGGAGTGTAAGCCCCTTGGCAGTGGACTTGGCGGCTACTTTGCTGTGGAAGGTGACCCAATCCACTATATTCGCTGTGTTCCGCAGGGTGACAGTTGGCAGGTGTTTGTATTACACTGCTGTAACCACACTTCCGAAGGCGGTTACAGTACCGAGTGGTTCCAGGAATATTTGGCGTGTGACTATGGTTCACACCCCAATCCCTACACGTGTGGTAAGTAATTGAATATCAATATTTATCCTGCGGAAACAAGAACGAAAATAGACCACAGCATTCATCACAGTTAACGGTGATTTTGAAAGCGTTTATTCTTTTCTCTTCAAAAAAATTTTTACATTTGTGTATCTGTCTTCTGATAGCATAGGAAGAATGGAAATTTACACTGTGACTTCGTTTTGCTAAACCATTGAAATTTGTAAAGAGTCCACATACGGGTGAGACTCTAGTGGAACTTCCTTGCATTCCATATTTATTTCGATTTTACTTTTCAGAGGGGTTTAAAGATGTCGACCCACCTGTTCCGCCGCAGTATGTTCGTAAGTTCAACCACACATGACATGGTAGTAATATAGCTTTATTCAAATATTTTATTATTTATTAATATGCTTCTTCTTTGACTTCATTGACCTCGATTGGTGTGGGATGTTTTGAGGACGTTTTATGCGTCCAAGGTATTGCAACTGTTTTCTGTGTGAATAACTCAGCTGTTATTTAGAACTCCTTTATAAGCTTAGATAACGTCCTCCTAGCAAACACAGACCGTCCTTATATCGTTACCATAACGTTTTTTTAAACAATGTTTATTCAAAAGAAATGGAGGCAAAGCGCTAAAGGCATTAAATGCTCTCCATGTAAAACAAATTAAATAAGTAAATAAATAAAACAAATGGATATACACAAGAAGTAACAGATTATATGTATATATATAAATTTAAGAAAAAAGAGAGATAAAAGGAGGTCATAACTATTTAACGTACACAACGTTATGGTAACGTTGTGGTAACGTTTATAAAACGTTCTGTGTTTGCTAGGCTGAGTATTACTTGCACTTTCATTCAGCATTCTGGCCACTGCAGTGGACCCCCAAACTGGACAGTCTGGTAGAGGACAGAGACTACGGTAAACCAGGGGGCGTTGCTGCCCGCGTGTACACGGGAGTTTATGACCATGGCAACGTGAAGAAGGGCAGCCTCCTCGTGGAAGCCACTCAGGAGACCGTCCCAACGATCGTATTCGATGGCCAAAAAGTCGGTGACACTTACGCTCATATTGAGGTTCCGTTCTTCGAGAACGCGGACTGGAGTCAGTACAGCCCCGGGTTCAGTTTCACTTTCGGTTTCTGCATTGATGCTAATACGCCACTTGACGCTGCATTAATAACCAACGCCGACTGTAACTTTACAGCTTCCGTTGAGATCTCACTCCAGCCGAACCCGAATCCATTAGGCCTACTAGGGCAGAGTGATTACCTTCTGCAGGCACTGATACGTAGCCAAGGAAATAGTCCAGATACCATATCCACCGTTCTGCCCCTTTTCAAGGTAAGTGTACGACAACATACTCCCTGGTGGCGTTCAAGAAAAATAAAAATTTGTTCAACCAGTCAAATAAGGCTGGCTCTAGTAAAAGCTATGGGTTATAGGCAATCAGTCAGAGCAATGCGTTGGGGACAAAAGGTACCATGTACTTACTGTATATGCTAATGAGGCACTGCGTGCTGAGGATACTTTTGGTAACATAAGATCCACAAGTTCCATAAATACGTGCACTTTTCAACCTGCTCAAAGATCATGTCCGCATAACATATGAGGGTAGGTCTCAAATCTCCACTTTCGTTCTTACGGGCGGAACAAATAAAAATGACCTTTGGGAAGACAAAATTCGCATAGCATCCAGCGACACAAAATAACATCTATATTGTTAAAGTGTTAAGCATTTCCTTTGTTGTAGCCCCCTCTCTGTTACTTCGCTGGGTTCTCCTACACCCAGGCCGGGAACAAGATGTTGTTGTGGAGGAATGGCAACGTGGTCACAGGGACGGCCCAAGGTAATGTTCAGTGCGAGTATGGAAAGTACGGCACCTGGGCGCAACTGAAGAGGGCGCCCCTGAGGACTTTTTATCATAATTTATTGATTTAAAGATTTGCGAGTTTGGCTTATATTTTTCAGCTATTGTTATGGTTTTAACCAATTTAAAAATTGTCTAATAATGGATGTCAGGTGATTCAACGGTGCAATTTAAGTGCTAGGCAGAGACCATTTTTTGAAATTTTTCAAAAGAGTTTTACGTTCAATTGTTTTAATTTTGTAAACATATTTCTTAATTATCATTCTTTTCAACTTCTTTGTAGGGCCACCAAGGCGTATCAACCAGAACCCATTGTTTATCGGGTACAGTTGCTATGGTTACCCAGACCAACAGCCGCCGCGTGCTCTTCATGGATCCATGTCGTCTGTAAGTTTCCCTTCTCTGCCTTATATTTGATATTACCTCTTTACACACATTACCACGTTAGCTTTATTTATATGGAATACCGTTGTATGTCTATGTATGGCCACCTTCAGTATTTTTTTATGAATTTATAGCCCACTGAAACATTTGTTCTTTATTTCAGATAAAGATTTGGGGAGACAAAGCACTGGATGCCGCGCAGATTAACCAAGAATGCGTTGACGCCAAGTTCTGTAATTTATAATTGTCATAAACTGACATCATGAGTGAGATATTGAAAAAGACGAGGTCATCTTATCTCTGAGATTGGTCGATTTAATATCTACCTCTTAAAGGACATCTGCCGTTTATTTACCTCTAGATTTATCTTGACTCTGAAAGGTGTATGTCAGGAATAAAGGAAATTTTTAATTTCCACTGTGTTAGTTGTGCCGTCAATTGTGTTAGTCGTTCCAAGGATAGATTGTGCCCACAAAACGTGTTGCGTTCTCTTGCTATGGTTAAAATGAACTTTTTATGTTTGGCAAAAATGTTTATGTTTGGTAAAATGATTTAATGTATCAGTAACTGCTCTGCGCTACTTGTAAAAAATTAAGAAAGCATGTTTCGGATATATCAAAACATTTTTAAAAGAACAAGCAGATCCAAATGATCGACTTAAGTTTCTTACTCTCATTTTAAATGTTAATTTCTCTATCTTTCTCTCCAATCTTTACCAAATCTGTTATCCTCAAGCACTCAGTCTCAAACGTTTGAAAATCTCTTTTGTGCAGTATCTATTTTTCTCCCCTATCGGGCGAAGAATTTTCTGTCAAAACTGCCAGATGCTCGATAAAAAACGTCATTTCCTATTAAAGGTGTATGTGACACGGGGAATGTCATCTTTTGTAATTTAAATGGGCAGTTTTACAAAGACGTCTACTTGAATTTTTTCCAGTGTTTTCTGTAAAACGGGAAGACGTACAGTACATTACTCTTTCATAACGGAAAAGGTTTTCCGCTCAAAATATGTTATTTCATGTCTACGATCATTAGATTAATAAGTAATAACGCGATATACATTATTTTAATAACTTAAATCGAGGGCCCTGGAGTGAGTCGAAAAAGACTTAAAAGTCTTCAATTTACCTTTAAAAGCAAGCAAAATCTACCTAGACGGTAAATATTTTATAGATATGATAGATAAATATAATGTAATGTTTCAATAGGGACCCTTTCCGGGTCATTTTATTAAGGCAATTTCTTTACCTTTATTATATTGCTAGAAAACGTTTTCATTGACATAACAAAAACTAACATTTTACGGAAAGTAAGTTAAAATCGTAATGTTCTATTCACAGGTAATTGGATTGAATACCAACACTTAAAACCCCTTCACACAGGAGGGCAATCCTTGTGCTTCCTTTGTGCGACCATGAGATAGCTGGCCAAGTCGCCATTGGAGGCTCAAACTAAAAGGCTGAGGTGAAGTGATTGGGTGGCTAAAATTGTATAAAGATGGCACACAGGATGTTCACGTATCGCCGTTGACGCCATAGTCGACGTGAAGTTCATAACAATCCGCCATGGAGGTACCAGTAACTGGTGGCAGAAAGCAGGCTCAAAGAAGCTAGAAATAATGTGCAGACACTGCCGTGGTTGCAGAACGGATGCTCAATGGTCGGTCGGCGCTTATAAATGCAATTTTTTACTATCTAACACTGATAGAAAAATTATAAACGCTCATCAGTCCCATAGCAGACAGAGGCATGATTGAATGGTTGCCACTGATTGCCGTCGGAGGCAAGGAGGAGGATCAGTGGTTGCTCAAGCATCGTCTGCCGGTCTGACAGGCAAGGTGCTCAGTGGACGCACAGTTCGCTCGTAGTTCTATAGGAAAAACCCGTGTTACATGTAAGTCACTGAAATGAGGCAAAGGGTCGCAGGAGCCTTTTCACAGAGACACGATTTTATGGCTTTGTCGACCATTTAGCATCCTCGTTGAAGAGGGTAACGAGGGCCGCAGCTCTGTGTAAAGGGGGTCTTACAGTGTACATACTGTATGTACCACCAGTATATTACGAAGAAAGATAATTGATAAAACCGTATGACGATCTACGTTTCATAATACACCAATACCTAAAAATAAACCTGTGGATATTGTATAAAAACAATATGCCCTTGTTACAGAGGCACAAAATACATGTGTAATTTTTATATGTTCTGTTATGGTGCACGATAACAGATTATTCAAAATAACAGCTAAATATCAGAGTTATCTCCATTTTAATATTTCAGTGTTACTCAGGACACTTATTCAGATTTCCTTTGGCAAGCTATAGGATTTTATTTTCGGTCTCATTTGACGCATCTTGCAATGCAAAGGAGGTAGAAAAAACATTCATTTAGTATTTTTGACAGATAATGACGCTCAGGTGTAGCACACCATGGCCACTAGCCGTAGATTCCTGCCTATTTACGTTAACGCATGCGTAGTTAACCAATACAAATTACTTTTCCACAGATAACGACGTGCATGTATCACCGGAAATGAACGGGTTAACCGCGCATGCGCGACATAATCTGTACAAGATGAATGCTCACCGTCATTAGTCCGTGCTGTCATCTTCCGGGATTGAAGTCACAAAAGATTAAAGTTATAATCTTTTATATATCTTTAAGGCGTTGGTTGGTTTACATCGCTGAAGTATGAAAAATGTTTTTCAGTTGCAAATTTTATACTTAATATTTGCAAAAATTATAGATAAATCTATATTCAGAGGTGCTGCATTTTAAGTGCGTATGCCATAGGCCTATTTTGATATAGGGGCGTAATATCCTTGTCACCATATTTTGTCTGTTGCTGACAAGGGAATGTTGTACTTAAGATTTGCAGGTTGAATTGGTCCTCTATAATTGGTTTGAAACAAAATGCCACATAAGATTCCCCAGTGATAGGGTTTGCAAGTATCGACCAGTTTTTTCTATATTTATTTATCGTATATTAATAAGGACACCCTTCACATTTAAGGTAGGACCGCTGGTTGGAGATTTTATCTTAAATTAAAGGTCTAAGCTTTTTTATTCCTGTTGCATTCATTTAATGTATCTTCAAAATTATGCTGGAAACACAGCTCCAAGTTCATAGTGTGACATAATTTTGGGATTTTGGGGACAAAAACATCATTTCCGGTTTCCTGATTTTCTAAGGCACCTGGACAGCGATAAACATGCTCTTAATGGTATTTTAACACTTGAACAAAGTACTACAAACGGGGTTCGGGGATTTTTCTTTAAAGACTTACTGTTGATTTTATTAATAAAAACGTGATTGTTAGCCCTATTTGGGTACAGCCCCCATTGACAATACCGGATGCGGTCCATGATGAATCAAACCACAATTTAGTTTTTCATTTTCCGTTGTTATAAAGGACAACTCTATGTGCCAAAGACTGGTGGGTTTAACAGTAGTTCACCAGGTCCGGATTTAAATGTTTTTATAACTTTTATTTTTGTCTTCCTTTTCTCACATTAAACCGCATAGACAGTCCGAAAGAATGGTTTTATAAATACACCGATTACATAACGCCACGATCAAATGGACCAAGCACTTAACAGACAGGGATGAATATTTCAACGGAAAACCCTTGAAGAGCTACCCAGAGTAACTTGAAGGGTGACAACTTATGTCTGGCAGCATCAGAAATATGTTGAATAATTAATGCGATTATTTAAAGTGCTTCTTTATGTTGGTCTTACCCATGTATTTATGTAGTTGTTTGTCGGAATAATTTTACTAAGCGTCCTCATCCTCATCTTTAATCATGATTATTTTTAAGTGCAATCACATCTCCATAACATATTCATATTGCTGTAATAGTGCCAGCATACATGAGGACATGATTCACGACAGGCAGGTTGTATGTATTATGCAGTCATACTCAGTGTTGTATCGTGGATAACCAAGGAGACATCGCTCTACACAGTCAAGTATTTAATTTTATTGGAGTGTTCTAATAATAGGGAAATCAGTGGTAAAGATTCGTGCCAGATTACATGAATAAATCAAACACTGTCATGTTGAAATGACGCTTTCTTGGGAAGAGATTTGTAAGGGACTTAGATTTTTCCACCTCTATTCACAAAGTGATAATTTATCTGCAGCCAATAGTTACCAGCATATTCTCAATATTTCGATGTCTATCTAAATCACCTTTCTCAGGAAAAGAGGCAATATCACAGTTTATCCTCTATCCTTGGCGTGCTTGTTACCTTCCAGCAGGTGCCCTATACCTGTAGATACCCTGTACACATTGTTATATGGGAGCTGTTGACTGAGGAAAATTACTGCTTTAATATGATTGCACACCCTTAGCAAAATGAAAAGTGCAGCAATGTTGCGACCAAATTTGCTGCAAACTAAAAGTTTGCGGTAACTAGTTTGCAGGAGTTACCAAGAAAAATTTGTTTTGCTGCTGATTTGCAACCAATTTGCAATTACAACTAGAGTTTGCAGATGGTTTGCAAGAAAATCCTTTATGTTGTGGCAAATTTGCGACAAATTAGAAGCAAATTTGCAAGTTTGCAGTAAGTTTGCAAGAAAGTATTCAAGGTCTTGCAAATCTGCAACAAATTTGCTGCAAATTTACAGCAAATGAGCAGCAAATTTGCTGTATATTGGCAAGAATTTCTCGCAAATTTGCAGAAAATCTGTAGCAAATTTGCAGTGAATTTGCCAGATAGTTTGCGGCAAGTTTGATATTTTGCTAAGGGTAAAATAGTTCTGTTTCACTGGATGCAAAGACTGAAAAGTGAACAATTCATACTTATGTATCAAAGCTAAAATAACATCTGTAAATGTTGCATAAATCTTTTGTCACGTCATTACAGGAACTGTAATTATTGGTTACCACTGAAGCATTTGAAATGTATCAGTGAATGCTAAATATATGAAATCTTACGTTAATGACGCAATAATGGTTCATTGTTGGCATTTTGTCAATTTTCATCTAAGATGTTTTCAGATCCATGCAATATTATGATGCCCTTAAAACTGATATCAATTGTTTTTTACAAACTCGTTGTTAAGAGAAACATGTTTAAAGCATAAAATGTCCAATACAGTTTAGCAAAACAGGTAAAAGATAATTATATTCCATAAACTTTCATAATTGGGGATGTTTAAAAAACATATTTGCAAATATATTTCTTGAAATAATATGCAAGTCAAAATACTACTTTAAACGTTCATCATACAAAATGTTATAAAAATGTTAATACGTTGCAACGCCCCTGTACACTATGTATATAAGTCGATGAGAAAGTTTGTGCCGTTGCCTGCAGACAAAGTTTGCTCTCAGGAGAGTAGTCTTGTCTTCCAGTCACTTAGCCAGGTTGGTCAACTGTTTTATGTCATCTTCTAGACTTAGAATAATTTTCGGTAGGGTGTACTTGCCAGTTGCTTGTGTTATACTGGGTGAAATGTTTGGTATAAAATGTGATCAGCTCGGATAGATCAGCATCTTCCAGACAGTGTTTCCTAAGTTTTTGACCAAAGTAATGTTGCTTAAACCTACGACTGAGATCGTCTGAAGAACTGCGTCGATAAAGAGAGGTGCAAATGTATGACAGGTTTGGAAACCTTTTCAAAACCAACGTTCTATATTTTTGTGTTAAATCATATCCTTGCTCATTGCAAAGTAATTTAATCATGTTCATGTTTAATTTCTATGCTTCATTAAAACACATTCATTGCACTGGTTTGGGTGAAAGATCTGAACAGAAGAGTCTCCATTGTCTCAAAATCTGAGAGTAACATCAAGCGTTCAAAGTCATGACCTTAAACAACATTCTTCATTCCAGTTGCCTGAACATGGTCAGTTATCAGATCATCGTTGCCGTTGCTGTTCTGGGCAGTGTCTTGGCCGTGCCTCCACTTCCACCGCACTGGCCACCAAAACCTGCCCCTTCAGTGTACCGATACCGGTGGTCCGTGAACGGGCCGCGAGACGCATACTTCGTTCTCACAGAGGGTACGGTATCATTATATTATTTTAGTTCCACCGTACTTGCCCACAAAACCTGCATCTTCAGTGTACCGTTACCGGCTATCGGCGTATGCTGCATTGACACCAAGTTTGAAATTTTCATATCGGCATGTTCTATTATTCTCTTTTTGTAATCTTATTTTCATAAATTATTTCTCATATCTTCAATATATAATTTATTAAAGTATTGTTAGGCTACCACAAGGCTGTATTCATTTTATGAAATAACCAGTAAAACTCCCATGAAATTCTCATCGTCTTCCAGCTAACTATTATGTATGTTAATTACGGCATCTTCTTCTACTTTCAGCTCAAAAAGACGGTAAGTGGACCTTCCTTTTTGTGTTGATTTTTTAAATCATGTGTATCATATGGACACATACAGTCCAATAATAACACAGTTACATTTCTGAACCGTGCTGAAATAAAACGCTCCAGATTACTGTTATGTTAACACAATATCGTTTCATCAATATTTGAATAGGTTTACATCGTTCCTTAATAATAAGATTTTTGGTTATTTTACAATTCCATCGTTTGTTAAGAATAAGGCATCTTATTTTGTTGATACCCTTATCTTACTTTCCAGAAATCTGTAAGGAGTGCAAGCCCCTTGGAAGTGGTCTTGGAGGCTTCTTTGCTATTGAGGATGATCCAATCCACTACATTCGCTGTGTTCCTCTGGGTGACACTTGGCAGGTGCTCGTATTACACTGCTGTAATAACGCTCATCTTGGCGGTGGCAGCACGGAGTGGTATCAAGAAGATTTGACTTGTGTTCATAGTACACACCCGAATCCCTACCCCTGCGGTAAGTAATGTGCCTTTACTGTTGATTTATCCAGGACACAATGGACAAATGCCCCCTTTAGCTTCCTCCTTAGCTTCCCCAAGAGGTGATTATAATTCATTTCCCAGATCTGTATAACAATTTTAAATGTTTTAAAATCACGCAGGAAAAGCTCTGAATGCGACCGCATTATTGTTTCATTTTGTTTGTATCATTTTTTTTGTTGTTGTTGTTGTTGTTGTTGATTCATTCATTTTCCTTTTCTTTTAAAACTGGGCTGAAGTAAATGATTCAAAAAGTAAATTCTACAAGTATATCTTTCTTGTAATAAATCAGGAAACATAACAAGTTTGGGGGTTTGTATAACTTCCATATTCCTTTATTTGGTGTGCCTTCCATATATCTTCTGTTTTACTTTTCAGAGGACTTTGACGACTCTTCGTGGGGCTCTCACACTTTTCCTCCGCTAGTGAATAACCGTAAGTTCAAGCAAATGTTAAACAACCTGTCGTCATTTCGCTTATTATTATTATACCCCAGACACACTAGAGGGGGGAATAGCTAGAATATCGTCGGAACGAAAATTCCTTGTTTATTCCTGGATATTAGAAGTCCGTTCTAAAAAATCTGAGTGCATTTCCAATATATAAGCCCATTCTTGCGCCCGGTCCGAATGTTTTGCTCATGCTCAAACTTTCGAAGAGCATTCCAATAGTCTATAAGTAGAGCAATATCCAATGGCAGTTGAAGTGTATTTAAACTGTACTATGAGTGCATGGTCATTTTTTGTCCTTTAAGAACGATTTTAATCTTACCATCGGTTACATTCATTTATTATATCAAATCGCTCATATTCCATTCACCTATTTCCTAGCATTTTGGCCTCTGGTGTGGACCCCTCATTTGCCCTCCCTGGTTGAGGACAGAGACTATCCCTCTCCAGTCGCCCGCGTTTACACGGGGGTGTACACCTTCGCAGGTGGTCACGTGCAGAGGGGCTTCCGAACGAACGCTATAGGGAACACGGTACCGGCCATTGAATTCGACGGACAACAAGTCCCTTACCACGACACCGCGGAGGACTCTTACTCCCACATCGAGATCCCTTTCTTCCAGAACGCTGACTGGAGCCAGTACTTACCCGGGTTCACGATCACCCTTGGGTTCTGCGTGGACCCAGGTTCTCCACCAGACGCTGCCCTCATCACTAATGCTGACTGTAATTTCACCGCCTCCGTGGAGCTCACGCTTAGAGGTGGTAACACACTTGAAGCCATGATCCGTACACAATATCTCCCAGAGAATACTGTTGATCTGCCTTTGCCAGCACGGGTAAGCAAGTTAAACTATTCCTGAGGAATATTCTGTCACCTTTTTTAAAGTTTTCAAATTCCATCCACGCAAACATACATTCATAATGGAGTTAACATAACGTTTTTATGAAAAAAATATCTCTTTTGTTATTTCAGCCAAGTGGTTGTTACTTCGCTGGATTTTCCTACACACGTGCTACCAACCAGATGCTTTTGTGGTTGGATGATAATACTTCAGACATAGAAACAGCCTCTGGTTTGTTCGTTTTCTATCTAATCAGAATGTTCGCATCAAATTTATACAGATGTATTTGTTAATATATATTTTTTAATTTCACTGCTATTATTTCTGTCTGATCCGTTGTGCGTCTTTGCATGGTTTGAGAAACGGCCTTCTACACGCAAGTGATCCATTTCCAGTGCATCATTGTATTCTCGAAAGTGCTAGACTTTTTCCTTCTTCTTTCTTTTATCATTAAACAAGCGGGACAATTAAAATGAAATTATAATATTCAGGACCACCAAGGAAAATCAACCAAAATCCGCTATTCTTCGGATACAGTTGCTATGGTTACCCTGATACAGCGCCACCACGTGCTCTGGATGGAGCCCTGGCTGCAGTACGTCTCTCTCTTTCTCTCTCCCTCTCCCTCTCTCTCTCTCTCATTTATTTTGCTAAACGTTTCCAATGTTTCCTTTTTGATAATCCTTTAATTGCTGAAGTTTCATAACGTGAAATATGATCTGTAAAATTAAATAAGTTTTGTGCGGTATCATTAAAAAAACCCTAATGTTCAGCAATCAAAATGTTTGTAATTTTTTTTCTGCTCGTGAACTCTGAGTTTGTATTCTTCAGATTCATATCTGGGGTGACCGGGCAATGACCACAGCCGGAATGTACTTTGAATGTGTATTGGCTGGCTTCTGTGTATAGATGCACCGTGGCAAGACGGCGGCCAGATGAAGCCTCCTCGTTAGTTTAACAGTAGTTGTAGCTACGTTATTGTTTCAAATTTGATCCAAGACAAATTTGCTGTAAGATGATTCAATTTTGAATGTTGCAATAAATCCAAAAATTCAACTCATCAATTGTCTATTAATTGTGTTTGCTCCCAGTCTCTCTATCTCTCTCTGCCTCTCTCTCTCTTGTGCCTTATGCTTTTCTGTTATTTCTTGTCTCTTACTGTATCTCTCCTCATACTTTCTCAGCATACCTAGGGTCATGTATGATAAAGTGACAAGACAAGGCTATTCTCCGCGGTAAAATAACTGCTAGGGCTGTGGAGTTTGCCGCAGATAAAGAAAAAACACTTGAGTATGGTAGATTATTAATCAATACGCAAACCCAAAAATCAACCCATACAAACAAGATATCTGTGAAATCCATCTTCAGAACAAGAACAGATGATGCCAATACCTTTCTGGATAGTCCCCTGTCGATAGTCCCCTGTCTTACTAACTAGCAAACACAAATTTACTTTGACTTTTACTTTAAGACCTATTGAATATTCTTAATTAAGACGGGTGATACATAGTTGAGGAGTTAACGGGTGACTAGAAGGTCCTGTTCTCTTCTTTATGTTTACTTCTATTACTCACTCGAATATTTGCAGGTTGAATTGGTCCTGTATAATTGCTGTGAAACAAAATGTCAAATAAGGTTCTGTAGTGATAGGGTTTGCAAGTATCCACCAGTTTCTATGTACATACATGTACACAGATGTGTCTGTACATAAAGCCGTTCCCTGCGTCTGTCGTCGCCGTGCACTATTACCGATAACACGATAAGTGGAAAACCGTTTTACCTTTTGGTTTGAAACTTACAGAAGAGATAAAAATTCAAAATATGCAGGCCACGTTCGAAAATCTGCATGATCAGGCCATTTTTTATTGTTATGCTGTTTTTTTTTCACTTTTTCCATCATAAATGCAACACTGATGACACATTTCAAGGAAAATCAATAAGCCTTCTATCTTAAAACCTACAGGAGTGATTCATCTTACTAAACACAGGCGGAGTTTGAAAATCAACTTGATTGGACCATTTTTTCCAAAGGTTATGCTTTTTTGCCTTTTTTTTTTGGCATACCGTATATGCAACACTGATAACAGTTTCAAGGTAAAACGGTCAGCCTTGCAACTCCCAGGAGTGATCAATCTTATTAATATACAGATCAAGTTAGAAAATAAGCTTGATGGATTTAGTTTTGATTAAATTATGCCTTTTTTTGTATATAAGTATTTTTACCTCAGGTTTCATCTTAGGCATGTTAACGTACTAGCATTATTGAGCTAATTAGATAGACCCTACGTAGCAGTGTTCTTTTGACATTTTCTGCCTCTTTACAATATTCTTAGTTGATTATATAAAAATGATGGTAAATTTGTTATTGTGTATTGTGTAGTAAAGTGCCAACAATGGAAATAAACCCATATTATTGCAGTTTGTCAGATTCAATTATTCACTATGTTCAGAATCTCATAATGGAGCAATTGGACATATAAAATTGTTCTATCGATATTTTTCCTATGTAAACAATTTTCTTAGTTGATCATGTAAAAATGACAGTCAATTTATTATTATAATTATTATTATTATTATCTTTTTTTGATAATAAAAGTGTTGAAAATGGAAATAACTCAATTCGGTACAGTTATATCTTGTTTACATTTTGTCATCCTCAAGGTTTGACTCTGAATTTCCATGGCCCTGAAGACTTTTGCTAGTCACATTTTTTGATTATCCATGCCACTTTCATTTTATTATTCAAAATTGAGGGTATTTATGCTGTTCAGGATTATGTAATATTGCATCAAAATTGAAGAAAACCCTGTTCCTGACATTGCCTCCATAGTGACTTTTAAAGCAAAGCCATGTCACTTACTCTTTTCAAACTTACCGAAAAGTAGCATAGGACTAAAATGTAGATTTCTGGAAGTTATACAGTTTTTTTGTGATAATTTAATTTTTCACATATCGACATTTTCAAGGTGTGACTTTGAACTTCCATGAGCTATGAAGACCTTTGCTAGTCACATTTTCTGAATATCCATGATACTTTATCGAAAATTGATTGCCATTATGCTGTTAAGCATTATGTAATTTTGCATCAGAATTGAAGAAATCCCGATTTTGGGCCTCCATAGTGACCATTAAAGAAAAACCATGTCACTTACTCTTCCTAAACTTACAGGAAAGAAACACAAACTAAAATACAGCCCGAGTTGGAAAAGCAGGATTGACATACGGCTCAAATAAAAAACCAGCACTGTTGGATTATCATATTTTAAAGCATGAATGTAATTTTTGGTGATAATTTCATTTTTCTCATTCAGATATTTTATAAGTGTGAACTTGAACTCTCATGGGCCTGAAGCCTTATGTTTTTATCAGTATTACCTGTTGTGCATAATTAAAATTTGATGTTGAATTTGCATTTTAGCATAATGCATTATTGCATCAGAATTGACAATATCCTATTTTGTGCATTATTATTTTTCTGCTTTTTGCCTGTACATTTGACAGCTTTGCTGCCTTGTTTTTTTATTTATTTATCCAATATTGATAAAGACACCCTTCACATTTATACATTGACAATACCGGTTGCACCCAGTTTAAAAATTTTTATTCCTATTATTTTTCTGTTTTCCTTTTCTCACGTTAAAACGCGTAGCCGGTAAGAATGAATGTTTAATAAATACACCGATTACATAACGCCACGATCAAATGGACCAAGCACTTAACAGACAGGGATGAATAATTCAACGGAAAACCCCTGAAGTGCTAACTTAAAGGGTGACATAACTTATGTCTTAAGGCGTCATAAATACGGTGAATAATTAATTTTATGACTTAAAGTGCTTCTTCAGGTTGTTCGTACCCATGTATTTATGAAGTTGTTTGTCGGAATAATTTTACTAAGCGTCCTCCTGCTCATCTTTAATCATGATTATTTTTAAGTGCAATTTCATCTCCATAACATATTCATAGTGCAGTAATAGTGCCAACATTCATTAGGACATGATTCATGACAGGCAGGTTGTATGTATTATGCAGTCATACTCAATGATATATCGTGGATAACCAAGGAGACATCGCTCTCCCAGTCAAGTATTTTATTTTATTGAAGTGTTCTAATAATAGGGAAATCAGTGGTAAAGATTCGTGCCAAATTACATGAAGAAATCTACTTACCGCCATGTTGAAATGACAATTTTTGGGGGCTGAGATGAGTAAAGGAATTAGACTGATTGAAATGTTGCATACTATACTCCCAAGATTTTGATGTCTATCTAAATCACCTTTCTCAGGGAAAGAGGTAATATCACAGTATATCCTCTATCCATGACATGTGCTTGTTACCTTCGATCATCATAAAGGTGCCCTATACCTGTAGATACCCTGTTACACATAGTTATATTGGAGCTGTTGAATGAGGAAAATTACTGCTTTATCACCGCATAAAATAATTCTGATTTATTTAACGCGAAGACTGAAAAGTGAACAATTCATACTTATATACCAGAACTCATATACCACCATGTACAAATGTTGCATGAATCTTTCACCACGTGTGGAAAACACATCAACTGTAATTATTGGTTACCACTGAAGCATTGTAGGCTAAAGGTGTTAGTGGATTAAAGATATGAAATCTAATGTCTCATTCTTGGCATTTTGTCAATTTTCATCTAAGATGTTTTCAAGTTCATGAAAAATTATGGTGCCCTTTCAACTAATGTCAACTGTTTATTGCAAACTCGTCGTTAAGAGATACATGATTAAAGCATATAATGTCCAATACAGATTAGCATAACAGGTAAAAGATAATCATATTCCAAAAACTTTTATAAATGAGGATGTTTGAAATATATATTTGCAAATATCTTCCTTGAAATAATATGCAAGTCAAAATACCACTTAAACGTTCATCATAAAAAAAGTGATTTATACGTTTCAACGCCCTGTACAATGTCCATATAAGTCGAAGAGAAAGTCTGCGTCGTTGCCTGCGGACAAAGTTTGCTCTCAGGAGAGTAGTCTTGTCTTCCAGTCACTTAGCCAGGTAGGTCAACTGTTTTGTCATCTTCTAGACTTGGAAGTTTCGATGGCTCGTGTTATAGATATTTGATTTAAAATGGATAGTTCGGGTAGTTCAGCATCTGTATGTTTGCGTTTTCGAGCAAAGCAGTGTTGCTTAAACTCCGGAGAGAGATGGTCCGACGGACAGCGGCGATATAGAGAAGTGGGTCTTTAATATAAGAATTCTCCGTATAATCACCTCTCCCTTGCAAAGTATATAACTCACTAGTTATTACAAACAGCTTCATTAAAAACAAATTTATTGCTGTTGGTTAACAAAAAAAATGACCAGGAGAGTTCATTGTGTCAAAAATAAAGGATAAACAATACAAGGTCGGATTTGCCAATTATAATTAAAACAACCGCTTTTCATTTCAGTTGCCTTAACATGGTCAGTTACCAGATCATCGTTGCCGTAGCCGTTCTGGGCAGTGTCTTGGCCGTGCCTCCGCTTGCACCGTACTGGCCCCCAAAACCCGCCCCTTCAGTGTATTCTTACCGGTGGTCCGTGAACCCGCCAGCATTTCTTTACAATGCTCTGACACCAGGTGTGGTATTATGATATCAGCTTGTTCTGGCATTCGCTTTGTAATCTTTTTTATTTATCTTGTTTTTTCATATTCACCAGATATATTTCACTGAAGTATCGTTAGGTCATGGCAACATATTTGTTCTTGTTTTATTGAAGAGAAGACTGTAAGGAAACCTTAAAAACTAATCTAGGTTACTGTCACGTGATATACTCATCGTCTGCCAGCTAAGTTTTATATATATTAATCGCGGCATCTTTTCTACTTTCAGCTCAAAAAGACGGTAAGTGGTCTTTCTTTTTTGAGTTAATATATCATGTTTATCATGTAGACATTGTGCAATAGTTAAACAGACGCATATTAACCCTGTTATATGTCAACACATTACCATTTCCACAATGTGAATTTGAATAGATTTACATCCTTTTTGCAGGATAAGAAATATTATTTGATTATATTACACTTTCATCTTTTCTCAAGAATAGGGATATTATTTATCGATTCCCTTATCTTACTTTCCAGAAATCTGCAAGGAGTGTAAGCCTCTTGGCAGTGGCCTTGGCGGCTTCTTTGCTGTCCATACTGACCCAGTCCACTATATTCGCTGTGTTCCGCAGGGTGACACTTGGCAAGTGTTTGTATTACACTGTTGTAATAACACCAATCATGGCGGCGGCAGCACTGTGTGGGACCAAGAAAATTTGAATTGTGTTCACAACGATCTTATTCCCAATCCCTATCCATGCGGTAAGTAATGTGCTTTGTAGTTACAAACATGTACCGAAGATTAATCCAAGGCAAATGTCTCACACCATCGCCTATTCTATAAATGTCTATGGTGTAGGGCGAGGCGAAAATATTGTTTACACTTGTGCTCCTCATTTACTCTTTCTCTTCCTCCCCCCCCCCCCCCAGCCTTTTCAGCCAAAGATTGGATTTCCTAGTGAGCCATGCGTTCAGTGTCCGGCTGTACTAGAACTATGAATCTTTTAGTCAATTTCCATTTTAAATTTGAAAGGACAGTCCCCGGTTTGATAAGTGCTTACTAATGACAGATTGAAGAAACTGGATCTGAACCGAAGATTACTTGACTACAGAGCAGAGCGCTTTTGCATTCGATGTTTAGCCTCTTAAAACAGACTAGTTGTTACACAGTCGTATGTCAACGTTAAGGGAAATGGAGTGGGTTGAGCAGGCGATTAAAAAATTTGCATCTATAGGTCCATCAAAATTCTCATATGTATACTTTCCACAAATAATCCTGTTAAGAAAAAGGGACGTTGGTAAAATAACAGGCAATATTGATGAAAATCACGTAAATGTTATATCTTTCAGAGGGTTTTACTGATTGGCCTACCCACACCGTACCGCATGTTCGTAAGTATCTACATAGTAAATATAGAGGGTTTTACTGATTGGCCTACGAGAGTAAGCTTTATTTGTTCAAACTGGTGTGTCACTGATCATTTTATATTATTATTCTTAGTCGCTTTTACTTTTACGCTGCATTTCATTACATGAGCACTGAAACCCGCAGTTTTTGGCGCATATAGTAGTCTTTAGCACTTCAACTCTGAGTGGAATCTAGCGTCAAATCCCGTGATGATTTCGTACTTAAAAAACCGATTTTGTTAGTTTAGAGTTATTGTATATATATAAATCAAATCACTCATATTCCATTCACCTATTTCCTAGCATTTTGGCCTCTGGTGTGGACCCCTCATTTGCCCTCTCTGGTAGAGGACAGAGACTATCCCACCGGTGCCGTCGCCCGCGTTTATACGGGGGTGTACACATTCGCTGGTGGGCACGTGATGATGGGCTCTCGAACGAACGCTATAGGGAACGCGGTACCGACCATTGAATTTGACGGACAACAAGTCCCTTACCACGACACCGCGGAGAACTCCCACTCCCACATCGAGATCCCATTCTTCCAGAACGCTGACTGGAGCCAGTACTTGCCCGGGTTCACGATCACCCTGGGGTTCTGCGTGGACCCAGGTTCTCCAGCAGACGCTGCTCTCATCACAAATGCTGACTGTAATTTCACCGCCTCCGTGGAGCTCACGCTTAGAGGTGGTAACACGCTCGAGGCTATGATCCGCACTCAAGGTGGCCCCGAGGATAAAATTGCTCTGCCTTTACCAGCACCGCGGGTAAGCCAGTAAAACTACTATACTGAGGAATATCCTGTCATCTTTTAAAATTTTTTAAAACATTGCAACATTTTCTATCAAATCAAATTCCATCCAAGCACATAGATAGTCAAATTTGGGGTTAACATAACTTTTTTATGAAAAAACATCTATTTTGTGATTTCAGCCAAGTGGTTGTTACTTTGCCGGATTTTCCTACACACGTGCTACCAACCAGATGCTTTTATGGTTGGATGATGATACTTCCATACCAGGAATAGCCTCTGGTTTGCTCTTTTTCTATTTTATCAGACTGTTTCGTATCACATTTAGAGATTGTTTATATAAATAATATTTTATCATTGCAATTATTTTTGTCTGGTCAGTTGTGCCTCTTTTCAAGGTTTGAGAAACGATTTTCTTTACAGGACATCATTTCATTGTCCAAGACTTGTTTTTCTTTTCCTTTTTATTGTTATCAGCAAGAGCATGGGAATTTAAAGCGAAATCTATTTTACAGGACCACCGAGAAAAATCAACCAAAATCCGCTATTCTTCGGATACAGTTGCTATGGTTACCCTGATACAGCCCCACCTCGTGCTCTGGATGGAGCCCTGGCTGCAGTACGTCTCTCTCTCTCTCTTATATATATTTGGCTAAAAGCTTCTAATGTTTCCTTTTTGATAATCATTTTATTGCTGAACTTTCAAACACAAAATTTGATCTGTGTTGGAAAAATGTTGGAAATTTTTTTCTGCTCGTGAACTCTGAGCTTGTATTCTTCAGATTCATATCTGGGGTGACCGGGCAATGACCACAGCCGGAATGAAAAGTGAGTGTGTAGCGGCTGACTTCTGTATACCATAGGTGCACCATGGCAAGACGGCGTTCTGATGAAGCCTTCAACAGTAGCTTTAGCTACGTTATTGTTTCAAATTTGATCCGAGACAAATTTCCTGTAAGATGATTCAATTTTAAATGTCTTAATAAATCCTAAATTTCAACTCAACCCAACAATTGTATTTTAATTGTGTTTGCTTCTAGTCTCTCTCTCTCTCTCTCTCTCTCTCTCTCTCTTGTGCGTTAGGTATTTCTGTTATTTCTTGTCTCTTAATGTTTCTCTCCTCATACTTTCTCAGCATACCTGAGGTCATGTATACGATAATGTGACAAAACAAGGCTATTCCTCGCGGTCAAATAACTGCTAGGGCTATGGAGTTTGCCGCTGATAAAAAAAAGAAATACTTGTGTATGGTAGATTAGTAATCAATACGCGAACCTAAAAATCAACCCATACAAACAAGATATCTGTGAAAGCCATCTTTAGAACCAAAACAGATGATGCCAGTATCTTACTGGGTAGTCCCCTGTCCGCTCGTTAACTTACTAGCTAACACAAATTTACTTTGACTATCACTTTAAGCCCTAATTATTATTCTTAATAAAAGGCGGTCTCTCTCTCTCTCTCTCTCTCTCTCTCTCTCTCTCTATATATATATATATATATATATATATATATATATATATCGTTAAACAGGTGACTAGAGGTCCCTGACAACCTCTGTAAGGGAGGGGACTGTACACAAATAGGGCTAAAAATGGATAAAATCAACAGTAAATCTTAAGATAAAAATCCCTGAACCCCTTTTTAGTACTTTGCTCAGGTGTTATAATAACATTAAACGCATGTTTATAGCTGTCCAGGTGCCTGAGAAAATCAGGAAACCAAAAATGATGTTTTGTCCCAGAAATCCCAATATTACATCACACGACGAATTTGGAGCTGTGTTTCGAGCATTATTAGATGTTTTGAAGATACATTAAATGAATGCAACAGGGATAAAAAAGCAAAGACCTTTAATTTAAAATAAAATCTCCAACCTGCAGTCCTCCCTTTAGTCAAGTGTACACTTAAATTCACTTGAATATTGCATCTCGGTTTTAGACTTCAGCCATAGATAACCAACTTCTACTTCTATACATAAGTTTTACAACCTAACACGTTATTTACTTTTTGATCAGCAATTTGAAATCCGCTCCCTATACTCCCGTACATGTATGTGGTCTTCAGCATACACTTTTATTTGAACGTTGATTCTCTTAAAAAAAATTAAAGAAAAAATAAGATCAAGACAAAAAGATAAAAATCATTATATATTATATATCGCGTTGTTGGGATCACGAGCCACCTATTAACTTGCACTATTTAATTATGAGCGGTTGTAGTGGGCACCTGGCCATCGGCAAATACCAAAGAATCGGTCGAATTCACAGCACATAACAAGTTCAGTCCTTTCCTCAACCAATGTTGTCTTTGGCTTTTATCGCCTATCATTTCAATGTTCACGATTTAACAAATTTTTGCCAATCTTGATTTGGCTTAAAATTTAAAAAATCGTCTTTTGAAGAAGATAGTGGAAACAAGATCTATTCATTTCAATTTTTCACTTTAAATCACATGAGGTGCCGAGATTGATTCCAAGGTTTTTTCCTAGCTGTTCCATCTTCAGAGTGCAGAACTTGACAGTCCAAAGCCACGCTTCAACTTCATGTGCACCTAAACTGTAGTGGCTCTCAGTAAATGCCACAGATGTATTAAATTAACTAAAAACAATCAGCGTTTTCCATTAATGACCCAAATGCCACTTCACGCGATAACCCGCTCCATCCAACTGACACGCAGAAAGGCGTCCACGAACGCACCCAAACGCGCGATCACCTGCGGCACCTGGGCGATAGAACAATTCAAAAACACATTGTACTGTGTGATGACGGCAAGGTGTAACACGCCATTGATTAGCCCAGCACGGCCGTGCCACCAACACGATATGCTCGATTAATAATAAATCACGGATCTCCCAACACAGAATATCATTGTTAATAAGGGACGGTAACTGAGCACCACCTCAGCAACAGGAACAAGGAACTTGAAGAATGAATTTTTTAAAGACTGCCGTTTTTCTGTGAGGCGCACATCAGGCGGGGGTGACGTACTGCGAATCGCTATTGCGGAGTAATAACGCAATACGGTTCACCGTTCTAACGTAAGCTTGGCGCGTGGAGTGACGTACCAAGTGATTTTTGCCCTAATCCCCCAGGCTCTAACAAAGAACATGAATCATATCCCTGAAGTGAAAGCCTCTAGTGTCTAGGCAAGGTAGGCCGAAATTAACTTTTTATCTTATTGGGCACATGGGTAATATAAACCAATTGCAATTGGTCTAAAGCACATTAATATGTCATTTTACCTTTGATTTACTTTTCGCCTGAATGGTCAGTTTTGGTGTAAAGATTTTCCAATTCGGTCTACAGTAGGCAAAAATATATGTGGAGAGCAGCACGGTGTACTGAGTTTCAGCGTTATGGTTTCAATTGGATGTTTTCTTTGAGTTTTGCCATTCAGTATGGAAGCGAGCACAGCAGGTGCCCGGTAAGTATGGGGTACTACAGGGTGACTTGTCTTCAGGAGTATATGACCCCGGGCAGATAGGGTGTTTATGATGTTTATGTGTGGAGCTTAATTATTGGCATTTGTGAAGCAGTTTTGTGACAAAGGTCTAGACGCCATTATAACCTCTGCTTATGTATTTCTTAAATTTGTATTGAGGGCAAGGGTGCAGCCATTGTACCAAAGAAATCGTGGTTTTGGATTAATTTAAAACATCATTTTGCTTGAAAATTAACATGTCCGCGAAGTAGGCCCCTGTAAACTACATTAGTTGTAAATAGACGTAGAGAGAAAAGACAGAATACTGTTTAGAACTTTTGAAATTTTGGTTTAGCGAACGCACTTATCTTTTAAAGTTACAGGTAAAGTTGACGTTTTGGCTTTCAATACTGACAAGAAAGAGAATTATTTGTATTGGTAACTTAACCACAAATTGATAGTAAATTTATGAACAGGGAAATGTAACAAATGTATGCTTTTGCTTTATTCCTGTCTAAATACCTGTAGCTTTCAGAAGTTCTTTTAATGAGATGCTAAAATTTTCATCGAAAGACTGGTTCCTGGGGCATTACAGGGGCACATGTCAACTTCGGACCTTACATAGTGCACTTTGCATAAAGTTTTGGTTAGGACAGAATAAGCACGTTTTGACGTTGACGTCTTCTTGGTTTCTAGTGTCCGTATGATAATAACGTTGTTTGAAGTGGGCTCGTTACATGCCAACACACAATAATGTACATAAGTCACATAAGAGATGTGCAAAAATAAACAGTACCGTCGATGCATAGTATCTGTAGCACGTTAATCACACCTGTTTTTAAACAGAGGACACGCAAAAATGTATACTGTGTGTAGCCTGCAAGGCGGGCCATGTTTAATGCAATGTAGGCGTGTTGGCGTGAGGGGGGGGGGGGGGGGGTTGTCCGAATAAAATGGCACCATGGATTGGGGCTACTTATCTGATGCACGTAAACCATCGATTTTCAGTGTCTCGCTCTACTTTAAACTATTTCACATACAGTGTATGAAAATCTCCAGGAAGTAGAATATGGTTTATTTGCATGTTCTTAGTGAGTCGGCGTTAGAGTGTACGATGAAAAGCTAAATGTACTGACAGTAAAAAAATGAAAAACGTTGCTGTTCCTGTAAACGTTCAACTATTATTTTGAATGTGATCAAGAACTAAAATTAATATACGTATATGTTTACAGAGAAAGATTCAAGGAAAACCGTGCTTTTTAATTTATTCTCCATTGAATGAGACATTTTAAAACCATATTTCCCTACATTTGCAGCATGTCCTATTTCTTGGAGGTGCTTGGGAAAACCGTCAAGGGATTTCGAAACGACGATGATTTTTTCGATCGCTTAAGCCATCGCTACACCTCCATTTTCCTGATCATTTTTGCTCTGGTGGTCAGCACGAAACAGTACGTGGGGGACCCCATCTCGTGCTGGACGCCGTCCCATTTTTCTAAAACCCAGGACGATTACACCAACAGTTACTGCTGGATAAAGAACACGTATCACAAGCCAATGGACGAGAGGGTACCGGAGAAGTGGGAAGGACGATCCTACATTGGTTATTACCAGTGGGTTCCTATAGTCCTCTTCATACAGGCTCTAATGTTCTACCTCCCCTGCTTAGTGTGGAGGATCCTTAACAGTAGGGTGGGGATTGACGTAGACGCCATCGTACGCTGCGTCAGCGTTGCGGAAAACGTCAACCCGGACGCAAGGCGGGTTACTATACGTTACGTGACACGTCACATGGACAGGTATCTATGGTACCACAAACATGACGTCAAAGGGTGTGCCTCGTTGTGGAGACGCTGCTGCACGTGCTTCTTGTGTGGAAAACGTCATGGGAATTACCTCACTATAGCATATCTAGTCACAAAGTGTTTATACCTGGCTAATTCTATAGGACAACTATTTCTACTTAATTCTTTCTTAGGAACTTCGTACTACCTATACGGTATTAATGTGTTATCCGACATGATCCAGGGGCGAGACTGGTCCCCGTCATCAAACTTCCCACGAGTTACTCTGTGTGACTTTGAAATTCGATTTCTTGGCGGGGTTAGCAATATACACCGCCACACCGTGCAGTGCGTTCTACCTATCAATTTGTTCAACGAAAAAATCTATATTTTCATCTGGTTCTGGTTGGCATTCGTTACCTTGGCAACCGTCTTTGGGATAGTCACATGGGTACGACTTCTTTTCCCAGCTGATCGAAGGAAGTACATCAAAAAATATCTGAAGCTCACGGGACAGATACATTCTAATACAGATTCTGGACTAGTAAAAGTTTTTGTGTATCAGTACCTCAGGCAAGACGGGGTGTTTATCCTCAAGTTGTTAGCAAGAAATACTAATTATCTCATAGTTGCTGAAATAGTAGAAGAATTATGGGAAACTCACAGTGAAAAGCAAAGAACACAACTTTCTGCAAGGTCTATAGAGGGAAATGTATAGCATATGATAGATAACAAATTCTAAGTGTATAAATATGTACATATAAAGAATTTGTTAATGATCCCAACTGACACCGTCTTCGCTATCCAGTTCATGCATCTCTGCTTACCTGAAGTATTTTTCAATTTCTTACTATGCAACTAAAAAAGTTTTAATGGAAATGACAGAAGTAACGAACGCTCAACGTAGGTAAAATGTCCCAGTGTTGTTTGAACCAAAAAGAAAATAAGTTCTTTCATAAAACGACCAAACGTCGATCACTTGAATAAATATCTGATAAACAAGAGAAATCGACACTGCCATTACATGCGAGTCTGGCATCAGAAGAGGGAAAGTAACAAATTTATCGGAGAGCCCACTTTGGACGAAAGGGCCTAAAAAGACTAAAATATATTCTTGACTATACGGAGAATATTTGAGATGTCGGCATCACCTTTATTTTAGTAAATTAACTTGATTATTAGCTTTCCCAACCGTGATGTCCCTGCCTCTGACGGCTATTATTAAAAAACAAGCGCATTTGCTGACTAAGTTTGACTTCGACTGAATGCCTTTTTCTCCCTACGATATAATCAAGTATACAATGCGTGCGAAGTAAAAGAGATACCAGTACAAAGGTTAAGATAAAATCAATAGATTCATATTATTAAAAAGTGTTGATTGCGGGTGGATGTACTTTAAAAAATTTACAGACGGGTCCAAAAAAAAAAAAAAACAGAGACAGACAAGCAGACAGGCATACTGGCAAAAAGTCAAACAGACGAACAGGCAGACAGGCAGACAGACAGACAGACAGACGAGTAAGTTAAGTGGATGTTAAACGAAATTTATTCCAGGTACACAGACAGTCAAAAGACTTACAAACGTGCATTCTGAAAATGGATAGTTTTAATTCATTGCAGGAATAAAAGATGCACAAAAAAAGGGCAAGAGAGAAAAATAGCAGGAAACATCCGCTTAAAAGCAATGTCATGATTGTGAAAGTGCGTGCATCTGCGCCCCATCTCATAGGCCATAGTATCAATAATTAAGCGATAGTTTTGCTTGGGCAGATCAATATTCTTTCAGATAAAAAGTCACGGTAAATTTGACATAGCTGTTAATCAGCATGGTAATTGATTTATACGCAGCATGGTTCAAAAGTCAGATAAAAAACAGACGATAAAACATGAAGATAATTTTCAGCCTTCTCACTTCAACAACACTCCATCTCGAACACGAAATCATTGTCTCTTGTTAATCTTGTCCATTGCTTTAGATGTACTTTCCAATGTGCCAGGTGTTCTGTGAATGCTATATCTTCTGCAGCTGCCATGTCCCGTAGATTGCGTCAGAGAAGAGGTACTGGAGGTAGTCGTCGCACGTTCAGGTTTACCTGCAGCTGTTGCAATAGAAATCATGTATATGAAGAAATAGGGACCGACTGCCTTAGATCTTATAGATTCTACCTTTTTTCATGACCAAACGTTTTTCATGTTCATTGGACACCTTCACCAACCTTAGGCAACGCCTGGGTGACGTACATGCAGTAAAAACATTTTAATTCAAACGCCATACAGTATACAGTACACTTCACCATACCCACACCCATTCCCTTTTATAATATTCCCATAATACCAGAGTTAAGCTGTCAGTAAAAGTAGTTTTGAGAAATATTTAATAATTACTGGAACAGTATACGGGGGTATTGCTATAAAGTGACGGTTTCTCGCAGGTAGGACTAACGGATAAACACGGAATTGAAAAGAATCTGAAAGGTTACAGCAGGGAGGTTTCGTGTTCAACATTAGCAGTTACCAAGAAAGATGCTAAATATGCGATTTACTTTGATGGTGAGGTGGAAGAGAAAGGTGGGACACGGTGGGATATCCTTTTGGAATAAAAATTCCTACAAAACATCTTAAAAGTCACGTTTATAGCCCAAAATATTTCAAGACCGAAAGACGGTCCCAAATGTAAGATCTGGTATAATTTTGGTAAAGATAAATTCGTATCGCACTTAGATATCTGAAACATTTTCCATTTCTTTCCATTTATAATACGGGTTCCACTGTTTTATCTTCCGTCAAAAAGATTAAAAATATTGCCCTACAGTTAAGACGAATTTTCGGTCTTTTAAGAGTCTCGGTCTTTTCGAAGTTCTTATGTGAAAATATCCCCAGACTTTCGACCTGCTATCAACCCCTACCACACTCAAACCGTCATAAACAGTTTGAGTGCCTTTTTATTCAATGAAAATAAATTTCTGGTACATGTAATTTATTTTACTATCTGGCACTTTAAAGGAAAAACTAATTCCAGGGTAATTAATGTTATCAACAAGACATCAAAGAAGTGCAATTGTTTGGATGTTGATAGAAATGATAATGCACCAAGCCGTGGACGAAGAGCACAAACTAAACAACACTGAATTTCTATTGCTTTCTACTCTGCAATCCACGTGCTTCAACTTCACTTGTCTCCATTAACATAAATGACACGACTCCCGCCGTTTTTCACTGTCAGTTTGTTAAGTAATTCGCGTCTTTTACAACAATTAACTTGGGAAGTACAAAAGCTGGCCCGCAGCAATAAAACCATTCCACAGTACAGAATAAGAAGGTAGGGGGAAAGTGAATCGGCATTTACCTGAAAGATTTATGCCTGCCACGGGTAATTAATAACACCTTTACGCCCAAACTAAATCCCTCACAGGTCTCACAGCGCTGATATTTTTACTCATTCACCAGTTAATGTCAAAGTCGCGTTCACAACATTACTGGTGTCTTCGACCCGATGTATTAAAAGCAGTGTGTGTGTGTGTGTGTGTGCGTGTGTGTGTGTGTGCTGGTTTAAGCACTTGTGAGTGGTTGCGTTCGTTCGTAAAACAGACAGTCACATAATTATTTTAATTGCCGACTTTAACATTTCATTTTATCGATCTCGAATGAGTGTACTCAGTGACAACTTCACGTGTTTTCACCTTAAACAACAGGAGCGTTAAGTGGCTGTTAAGTCGCTCCAACAAAGTTTATATTCTATTCCACGATATACGGTAACACCACTCGATATCTTTATCAAAACCAAACACCTTGATAAACTATTGGCTTCATATCTTTCATGGGGCATGTAATTTTCAACGGCATTTAGTCAAGTTATGAATGGCTTCATTCATGATTTCTTTTAATTTAAATCACAAGTCGATCTTTAATCCTCAACAAATGGCCAATGGTTTCAAAATTGTTTTAGTCATGCTTTATCATGTCTAAGCGGTTTTCGGTTTATCCTTTAACGCTTAAAATATATATAAATATTTACCGGTTGCTATGATGGTTCAGTTTTTGCAGATTATGTATGATTGTAATTCAGGTATGTTTGTTTTCACTGACGAAGCACGACTCCATGCTGCATGTACACGTATTCGGAAGAGATTCAAACCGGACAAAAATTACAAAAACAAAATTAGTTCCTAGAGACCTGTCTTCCTAGTATGCAGGGCTGGGATGAGAGAGTAGTCCAGTGAAACTAGCCTGGTACTTTTCCAAACAAATCCATATTATATATCTATTTCCCGTTCCTCTCTGCTCTCGTATTTTTGAAGCGTCACCTCCTTGGGGTTTCGTCAGCGTTTCAGATGGCGAGCAGACGATACTGATACGGGTATATATATAGGTCAAATTGCAACGATGATAATGACGTAACTACAGATATCATCAAAACACCAAGTGGAATCAGAGTCTGACGACGTATCATTTTAAGAATATACCAAGATCGACCCACTATGAAGATGGCAGATGTCGCCATGATAAACTGACACACCAGGAGTTAATATTTGGCAAAAAACAAAGAAGGATTTGTAAGAGCCTGTCTCTTCCTTATCGGTTTTCAGACAGCAGAGGGGCATGCTGAAAGATGGCTTACATATATGTGAGGTTTCCTTTTCTCCTGTGCAGGCAGGTTATATACCTATACACGTTGATTGGCGGCTGGTTTCCTCAGCTGTTAGCTAGCGTAGTAACAACACTAAACACACCTGGCAATGGAACGGACTCCACTACAACAGGTAAAGTGTGTTTCAATAGATTTTGTGAAGTTTTTAAAATTTTTTGTCCACTCCGACTAACACATCGACTGTCTTAACGTACGTATGTACCAGAGAACCTGCTCTATGCTCAGTAAGAGTTAAAAAAAAAGACAAAGGTGGAACGTGAAAGAAAACTTATCTTATGTCTAACACGACTCTAGATTTAACCTTTGCAGATGCAGCTTGCTAATTTTACTTCTTACTCCTATTACCCGACATGCTATGCCAGAATGTAAATCGGAAAAGATTTTCATCAGCTGTGTTATGCACTAAGAAAAAGCAATGTTTTTTCGGCAAAGTGCCAGTGTTAAAATTGTGGTCTCTACCTCTAACTAAGACCCAAACTTTTCAATATTTGGATGTCTCCCTAGAGCATCTCCATCAGCTACTGGTGTGTGTGTGTGTGTGTGTGTGTGTGTGTATGTGTGTGTGTGTGTGTTGGGAGGTCGGCCCATGTATTAATTAAAACCCACTTCATCAAAGTAACACGATTGAGTAGCCTACTGTGTCCCCGAGGACGAGTCTTTTGACGACGCCCCTTGCTGCAGGACATAATGTACATGTAGATACATACAGCTACACTGTATAGATAGGTGTCTCGCTGAAGTTATGTACGGTGTCTAGGTATCTTTATGATGAGGATCCATCTAGCAATTGATTGTAAAGAAGTTTTGTTAAGTTGGTCGTGCCTCGCTTCTCGTTTTGGACTAAAGAAAAACCCCATCAGTTCAGACAAAGAGCAGAGCTCAATTCAAAAAGTAAAAGGATGGGGGGGGGGTTGCTTTTTGGTCAACAAGTGACCCCCCACTGGCTGCAAGTCCAAAAGAAAAAAAATGTTTCGCCCTTGTGATAATAGTAGTTCAAACAAGGTGGCGCTCCTTGTAAGCCTTTCTTGGAATTTATACAGGTGTCATGCTTGTGTTCAACTGAATGATTCAACAAAGGTTTCTCATTTTTGCAAATACAGCGCTACTGACTGTGGTGATAATGTAACGAAGTTTATCTAAATATAACAGTAACTGGTGTCGGATATAACTGAATAAAAAACACCTCGTTTTCATGTTTTCATAGGTAGTGTAGATGAGGCGACAAAAGTCGTTTTTTGATCTGCCCCCCCCCCCCCCCTCCTTACTCTGAGTAAGGTTGAATTAGATTTCTTCAAAAATGGTACATGAAGAGCTATATACAGCACCATTGTCCGTTTTTTGTTGTTTTTTTTTTTTTTTGTTTTTTTTTTAGTGGCAGTTGTGACGGCGTATAACGGGTTATGAAGGCTTGCCATTATTGTTTTAAATTTTTTTCAGACCTCACAATAATCTGAATATTATCTACAGTAGGTTTATAATTCAGCCATTTTGTTCTAATTCAACGACCCCAGTTGTAAATTGGTAATGCTGTACATGTCAGTTTCACTGTGGAAAATGTCTTCTTCGTTGATAATAGAAGAGAAACATTTTTATTGTTGTTAAAAGAAACCAATACTGGCTACTGTACATGTATTGTGTTGGTAAGCATCCGCTTTTTGATCATGACGCGTGATTCGGTTCTATACCCAGGGGCGGACCCAGAGATATTTTCTGAACTTTTTTGATATATCCTTCACTTTTTGACAGTCTTCCAACAGAAAATATTAGATGCCCGTTAATGTAAAATTGAGAAATTCTGACCGTCTTCCGAAAGACCCAGAAGACGGCCTCCATCTGCCTCTGTATACCCCCTCCATCTTCCCATGCTGAGTTCCATACAACCCAGAGCATTCATAATTCACTATGCTTTATGATATATGAGTTTTGTTCTCCTATACATCTTCTTGGTCGCTATCAGAATGTTGGTACAGGTTAACTGAAGAGGTTATCTATACCTGATAGCAGCAAACAGTGAGGACTCTGTCCCGTAACCTTGGGATGATAAGATTACACAGAAAAAAAGCGTGGCAGCAGCAATGTGGAACCAACGACCTAGATGGGTCACCATGGATAACGGACAATGGACACATAGGGCTCATTCCGGATGAAACTCCGCGGGGACTCTAGCTGAATGCAATCAGATTAACAGATTATCACGCCTCCTCTTGTTCCCAAAGTACTCGTATAATCACCAGCTTTTCTGTATTCGATTTAACGCCAGGGGTAGGCGTGTTGATCTGCTTATGTGGTTGCATTCAGCGAGAGTCCCCGTGTAGTTGGACCGATCTACGTAAAACGATAGCTTTATTAGGAATGAGCCCATAAGTTCACTGTTGATCAGACTCGTTTGAAATTCCTCCAGATTTATCCTGATGATAAGGACTGGTCCTGTAGGACTGATCGTGAACCACCTAGAAGTGGATAGGGAACTCTGTCACCATAAACCCTCTGCCGGCGGGTCCGCTACGACTAAGATTTATACACAGTTGAACTCATGGTTGCCAAATATACGAATTTAATCCGTGGTAATCCTCAAATAGTTGTGTTCTGTTTTTGTTAAGAACCTGTTAAATAATATATTTTATCATCCTTGGTACCATAATTTTGGCAACCCTGCCGCATGCAATATCATGGTAGACACTGACATGTTTTTCTCAGCCTCTCCTCCTACTCTCGTTCGGTATCTTGACGCCACGGCGATCACATTCCTCTCGCTTGTGAAGTTCCACGAACTTGATTTTTTGCCAGACTTTCAGCAGAAATGTTTCCTTCACATTCCCAAGCGATGAAAGCTGCACCACCAACTGCAGCAAACATTTAAATGTTCTCCGGAAAAATATAAGATGCTAGGAAGCTGTTCACTCGGTTCACCTCCGATCCTCAGCGATCTGGATGTTTGGCGACGCAATTCAGACCGATTACCGGTCTTGAATTGCACTTGTCCGAACGCAGCTCCTACATATACGCGACTACGTTCAGTGTTGTTTAAATATAATCCGTTTCAGATTAATTCCAGACAGAAAACGGTATGTAAACTACTCCATGCACCATATGAAGGGGTCATCCCTAAGACTGGGTTCCCATGCCTAGATCGATCTAACAGGATCGATCCATCTCCAAAGGGTTTTTCGCTAAATTTCTTTCAGCTTAAGCGGCTTAGATGTCTGACGCGCCTGCTGACGCTGCTAAACGATAATTAATTACCCCCTAGCAGCTTCAGTAGGCGTGGCAAACATCTAAGCCGCTTAGTTTTTATATAGCGAGAATCTCCTTGGAAATAGATCGATCCAAAGTTAGTACGATAGGGTCTGGGAATGGTTCCTAAACGTCCTCTGCTGCTAACATAAACTTGAGACGAGAAGCCTTTGTATGGATTATAAAGAGTGTTTATCACATTTGCTTTGGTATTTTACAGATTCTGATGCCTCCTTGCTCAACACAGTTACAAGATTATCCTCGACAAAGTCAACAGACTCTATATCCAGTAATTCCGTGAGTTTAGACAATGGAGCCCAAATGAAAGAGAATGGACCGTGGTTCCTCAACCCGACGCAAATCACACTGATTGCGATAGGAGTGACATTCTTCATTGTGATTCTGGTTGTGATGGGCAGTCTGTTCACACACTGGCAGAGAAGACGGAACGCCCACCGTATCCGACACTGTGATCAGCCAAAGGTATTCGCTCCTAGAAAACGACGACACCAACGGCCGTCACCTCCTGGGCCTCCACGGAGAGCGCGCCCAGCGAGCACTGCCTCTGCTGCGGCAAGCACTGCCTCTGCTTCCTGAGGGAATGAACTGTGGTTTTTCCATTTTGTACAAAGGACTGGTCTTAATTTTTTTTTTTTTTTATCATTGCTAAGTTGTATTAAAATCATTTCGCTTTTAACATTTAAATGTATAGTGCTCTCAGCCGTTTTAAAAGAGTTTAAGTTTTGGTTTTAGTGCCTGATTTTATGAGTTTGTTTCCCTGATGACACTGTTCAAATAAGCCTTAACAGAATTCTATAATGATAAACGTGTCAGATGTTGGCGCTTTGTGCCATGCTTATGAATCAATTATATGAAACAAGAGTTGTATGTAATTTATTAATCATTTTTGAAGACAAGGGTGATGAAATATATATTGATGGTGCTTCTGATACTTTTCGCCTCTCCAGTTGGGATAAATTTATTTTCTATTTACGACTATTTCGCCCCTCCGTACCCTAGTTTGAGTCTCTTCTTTTTAACGACTCCACTATCATATTTAAATGCGTTTTTAGGTCACTCTTTTTTAATTCAAACCCCGTTTAATCTTGATTATAAAACATCATTGCTATGGTATAACTACATGTAAATAAATTTGCAAAAATAGTGATTGGAATATTCTTGAATGTACTTCACAGGTCAAAATGTGTGTTGCGATCATTTTGAGGAGGCGTGTGCAGTTATCGAATTTACTGTTCAACTCGAAACCACAGATGTACTGTAGGCGAAGAAAGTGCTTTTTATTTTGCAATTTAAAGTCAATTTTTCTCTCTTCACAACCTGGCATCTAATTGTCTGTAACGTGACAAATTTTGCTTTAGCATGAAAATTGACGACGTTTTCACATCAGATTAGTAGCTTTTAAAACTACCAACTTTTATCAACGTGCGTTTTCATGACGTGGCCATTCCTAAGAATGACATGTTTTAGCATATTTTAAGTCACGCAGATGAACGGTGAATGTCCTTTTAACCTAATGCATTTAAATGAATAGCATGCCAAGTCACTCCACATTACGTAACATTGTAACAGACTGACAACGTTTTCTACCATGTTATTCGTCTTTTGTTTTTCGTATCACAAACTGTAGTAAAGAAAATGGCAAGAAAAATGGCAGTTGAATGAATTTCGACCCCACTTTCATACCTTTGTCCCCGAACCCTCAATGCCCAACTGTTACTATATCATTTTTATTTATCTTACTAACTGAAATAACATGGATATGCGTTTTCCAAATCAATTTATTTCTTTTTTCATTTCGGTCAATCCCAATGACGTTATCACCATCTCCAATCCTAACAAGCCTCTCTTCCTAATCTCCAGTTTTTCATGCTTTCATGCTGTAACTCAAGCTGTCTGGCTATTACGTCAGACTGAAACAGCAAATACTGAAAGACCTTTACATCGGGATTAAAAAACAATTAAGCAGGCGGAGGTCTCTGGTTACTATTCAGCTTAACATATAAAATACACACGTAAAGTCGAGGTACCCAAGGACAGGACATCTTAAAATAACCAAGGTCGCGATAAGTAGAAAAATGAAGTTATATTATTCATCATGAGGTAAATTTCTAGTGAAGTTGTAGCGGCCTCATTTACCTCGGCAGACTGTATGATTACACCGGGAAACTATATGTTTAAGACCTCATTCCCATACCTAGATCGCACTAGCGGGATCGGTCCATCTCCGAGGGATTCTCGCTAAATTGCACTCAGCTTAAATGGCTTAGATGTCTGGCACGCCCACTGAAGCTGCTAAACGACAGTTATAACCTCCTAACAGCTTCAGTAGGTGTGCTAGATATCAGAGCTGCTTATGTATATATAATAGTAATCTGTGTAGAACCTTTCTCAATAGCCCAAGAGTTTGGTGAAAATTTGTGCATTTTTTACCTACAAGCATGACATTTGTCACAGTTGTGGACAATGAAATTCTAAGCAAATATGGTATATGGGCATTATCTCAAAATTCCAAAATGGCCTCAAAACCCAAGATGGCCGCCAAAAATACCCTTTCAAATTAATACTTCAAGTACATAGTCTTTTAATGGCTTAAAATAGCCTATTAAGGTTAGAAGATACTGTGGTATGAATTCGGTATCAATATCTGCTTCGTCAGTTGTATAAATCCAAAATGGCTGCCAAAAGTAAAAAAGCAGTCCACTTTTTCAAAATATCTATGAGAATGGTGAATTCATCATGCTCTTAGAACTACAAGCATGAAATTTATCATGGTTGTGAACAATGAAATTCTGGTAGGAATGAGAAGAGTTATTTTAAAAGTGAAAATGATCTAAAAGAAAATAAATTTAGCATAGAATGCAATGACCATAATAAAGGCAGAAGGGATATTAAAGGGATAACAACTGTTTGGTTTGGCCTAAATTTCTCCATATTTACTAATGGTTAATAAATCCAACTATATGTCAATTCAAAGTTAGTGCATTTTTTTCTAAAAAGTTCGTTTTTTGTCCATCTCTGCTAAAGTGATACAGGCATAGTCATCTCTGAAGTTCCACGTGGTCGGATGGCAAGCACAGATTCCAGAATGATTGCGATAACCGATGTTTTGGTAGTAAATAGGAATTCATTTTATTTCTATGAATTGTTTACAATATATTTATTGTGAAATATTAATCTCATACGAACAGTTACTCTCCCATTAGTATACATGTACCTTGGTGATGAAGTGAAATTTTCTGAAATTTCTAGGAAGAATTATTTTCGCTACAAAAGGTCTAATGCGCATTGCATGCGTTAAAACTGGAGCACAAAGCGCCTAGTGGGGCATGCACAATGGACTATAACCACGCTACAAAGGTACAAATTACCAAATGTCTCAGGCATATTCAAACGTGGCTTGATGATCAAGACCTTTTGTCTAGGTGTTTTCCTCTCACGACAGAAATAAAGTACAAACAAACATTTTGTCCTAACAAACCATAATATATGACGAGGGAGAAAGGTTCACTACGGGCTCGATGACTAGTCTCAGACCGACGGATGATTCAGTTTCTGGTTTTCTGGTTAGCATCAGGCACAGACGTAGGTGACGAATGTGATCGCGTAAGAGAAATAAACTTAAGAGCGACTGGAATTGGTCTTCAAATGATCACTGGAAATTCAATCATCTGTAGCACGCAAACAAATAAAGGTTTTAACCTGAACATTAAATGTCATCCATGGCAGTGCGGTTTTCCAAAGAGCGAGGCGGTGCCTCTACCAGCACGCCCGACGAGAACGATTCACCAAAAGAAATAGGTCGACCTCAGTGACGTAGACGAGAGAAGATATGTTTGTAATGAGACAGAGTACATTGGCCAATAAAATGGCATATTGAGATATTACAGTGATCAAAGAAATATTTCATGAAAAGTGGGGTATTTATGTGCACACAATGTTGATGTGTTCGTTATTTCATTATCAACCGTTCACCTTTTGCAAACATCGTATCAAAAGGACAGTTTTCACCCTCTTCATCGAGTCCTCAACCATCACTAAAGTATTTGGCTACTTACAAGGTAAGTTTCTAAAGTTAGGTGTTCTTCACGTTGATTTGAACTAAGTTAAAATTTTTTCATTACATTGAATGGTGATATGCACTTGGTGGCAACTTTCCTGTTGTATCTGTGAAATGTTTCTATAGTCGACACCATTCGAACATCATTTTACATGTTTCTGAAAAAAAGTCTGCCGGTTTTATTTGACTTTTTTCCCTGACCGCACATTAAATGTAATATTTACATGTAATGTTATGTGATGCTCTAATGGATTTCGCCCCACTCTAAATCGATATTGGTGTTACAAAAAAAAAAAGGTTAAGTGTAATTTAATTTACGACTCGACAGGTAACCCAGAAAATTGCGGCGTCACGTTTTGTTTTTCATTCTATCAATTAATTTTACTGGTCTTGAAAAGGGCACGAGTGACATGGTTTCTTTTGGTCTTACAGCTGAAAAAGACGGCGGCGGAAATGCGCCGATATCTACCAGTTCTAAATGAGTAACAAATGAAGCATCTGGACATCATACATGTATTTCTATAATCAGATGTGCGCTGAATAAGCATTGCTAATTCTTTACACAATACACCTTGGACATTCGTCATTATGTCCAAGGATACACCTAATGAGGTGAGATAAGTGATTTCATTGTATTGTTTTTTTATCTTATTTATTACGACAATAATGTCTTTTGTATTGTATTAGAATCACATACATGATAATGATAAAATACATCGCTATTTGGAAGTCCATAAAATCACAAGGAACATTTTAAAGAATATCAAGGTCTTCAAATTCCTGACTTAAAGAAAGATACCAGTTGCTTTTGCAAAACAATAACCCAATCATGCCGAGTTTTGGACTCGCCCTACCATTTTGCCAAACAAAATCTCCTTAAAGTACTACGAAAACAAGGTTCGGTGGTTGTAGTGTCAGACGCGTACGCCATCAACAACAGCTACGGCTAAGACACGGACAGACCCAGCTTCAGAAATATATACAGACACATACAACATGTACTCTCTAAGCGACTGAATAGAAATGTATAGAAAACAATGGGGCCATCAGAACAGAAGGTCCTAGTATCAACTGGCCCAAGGCTCAAATAACCAGTCTTCCCTTCAGGTAGGCTCCGCCATATTTGAGCCTTGGACCAGTTGATACTCGGATCTTCTATACTGTATGGTCCCAAAGGAATGTTGCACCCACGCTCATCTAGGAACTAGCATGTACAAGCATGTACATGTACAGTATGTACACATGCGCAATGCTCAGTATAAACATCGCGTCTATTGCTGGTGGTTAGAGGGAAAAATACGAAAAAGCATTTAGCGGACGGGTGGGTTGTGGGTAGCAGTTCAAACTTACAGAGCTCTTGTATGTAGATGGATGTTTAAACAGTGTATGGGAATTTTGTCTTGTGTAACACTGAAGAAGAAGTGCAGCTTTTGGACTTGGCTTTGACAACCATTCCTGCCACACTGTATTCGGATAGTGCTTTAAGCCAGCGACACAGTGTTGACTTTGAGCTAGTTTGAATGAATATACTAGTGAGTTGTTTTCGCAGAATGACATTTAGGCTGTCTTGTTCAAAATACTTTTTACCAAATAAACTAAGCAATCATTTATGTTCAGCAAAGATTAACGGCTGTTGCATATATTAAGTGGAAGTGTATCTTGTCTTTGTGGATGACTTTGAAGTGCACTGTAGCTTGCGGATATATAGTGATATTGAAATTTTAACCAGACTCTTACTTGCTACCTAAAGGCCCCTTAACACTGGGCTGCGTCCCTTCTGCGATCAAAAATGTGGTCAGAGCGCTCAATGGTCGAAAAAGCAATTTAATCATGTCTCAGTGTAAAGGCGTCTGCGTCCTTTGTGCGTTCTTTGAACGACCAAATCTTGATTTAAACCGTACATGTAAAACTGCAAGTGACCTGTGCGTTTGCTGAGCGAGTTGTCTGCCTCCCCTGTGCGTCCCCTGTGCAACCTCTAATGTCCATTGCGATGTTTGGGCGACCATTGAGCATCCTAGTTGTGTACTCGGTACCTTCATCGGCGATCAGTGGCGATCATTCTACGATCTTTCTGCCTCCTGCTAGACCGATGAGCATTGTTTGGGCTTCCTTCGATATATCCTGACTCTTTTAAATTTTTTCATCAGTTCTCGCCCGGTCACCCAAGTCTTCCAATGAAGAAAATCTCCAGAAAACAAAACATATAGTTAGGAATAAACTTTTTTCAAACTACAGTAACGCAAGGCTGCATGGACTGATAATAAGCCATTGTTGTCCTTATAAGACGGATGGACAGGCTCCGAAGACGAGAAAGGCCGACTGACACAACATAAAGTTTTTGAATCCGTTTTCAAAAGACGCATTCTGAAAAAAAACTGCAACAAGAACTGCATCTTGAAAAAAGTAAAATGTTTGTTCTATAATTACCCCCAAAAATAGATCAGTTCAAGAAATTTAGGAAAAAATACCAACTGGAGGCTGGTATGACACCAGTAGTAGCTGTTACCCCAAGATTTCCTGTCCCTGGTGAAAACTACCCTAGTACGCCCCAGTTTGAGAGTAAAAAATATACTTTACATGCCGTTCATTGAGCATTCATTCTGGAACCAAAGCGATGCTTGTGCCTCCTTTCTGCGACCACGACGATGCTTGTGCGTCCTTTCTTGGTCCCTTGAGCGATCTTGCAGCGTCCATCCTCCATCGTGTTCTCTGTGCAGTTGTTTTGAACTTGCGAAAAACCTTCGCAGCGACCAGAACGCAGAGCGTTCTTTATGCTATCTTTGTGCGATCTTAGTGCGATCTTTGTGATCGCCATGCGTTTTTTGAGCGTCCAACGGCGACCTGGCCAGTGTAATGGTCGCACAAAGGACGCAAAAAGGACCCCGTCCAGTGTAAAGGGGGTTTAAACAAGGTAAGTAACTACATGTAGTTGCACTAGAGTCCCCCCAAGCATTATTTGCTGATTTTCTGATTTTAAGCTAAAACCATATTGTGTTCATCATGCCAATTACAACCTCAATAATTGTTGCAGAACACATGAAAAACAAAACGCCACCCCAGTTTTGTATTAGACTAGTTAAAACTTCTGTCTGGCCTTCAGTAGGTAGAAAACAATTGAAGAAGTACTGACTCTGATTTACATGATTTAACAAAATAAAATTTTAACGAAAGCTTAAAAGAGAGTGTGGAGATATAGTAAAATAGTAAAATAGCTACGAAAAGATATTATAACAGTATCTATAGTTGTTCCTGTTAGTAAGAAAAACTTTAAAAAGACTATTTCGCAAAAAAAAAAAAAAAAAAAAAAAGAAAAGGTGAAGTTTAGTTAGAGTCGGGTCCTCAATCATATCGCACTTGTTGTGTGACAGGAATGGTAGTACGTTCCCCATTACTTTGTAAAGGTGACATTCGTCCCATATACTAACCCCAATACTCCAATTAACCCTAACCTGTACTAATCCTATGGGACTTCCATTCCTAGGACTACCATTCTTGTCCCACCTGGAAGTTCGAATACTCTCGTCAAAACTATATATTGAATAATTTAACATACATTTACGCTGAACAAGTAATAAAGTGTGTGTGTGTGTGTGGGGGGGGGGGATGCATTTTGCTCTAAATATCCCATGGAAGCACTGTATTTTTTTTTGGGGGGGGGGGACAGTCAAAAGCCACATTCAGCCACATTCAACATTGTAACCGACTGTTATCGGCCTTGTATTTCTCATATGTGTACTTCTACGTCCAAACGTACGAGACGCAAAAACAATTAATCCTAAAAAAATTGAACCAAGTTAAACTGGGGGAAATAAGATTTTCCGACGTTACCTTTAAACAGGGGAATTTTTGACCCTGCAGGCATATGCAAGTGCCCCACGTCAACATGCACTAGCACTACAGTCTCCAATATTACATTGTTTTTTATTCAGAGTCAGTTTATTGGTAAATCTTGACAAGCAGATGCTGTGTGAATCATTGGAATAAGATACGAGTCGTGTGACATAGCTGGCGCCTTTCACCTCAACTAATTTATATAAAAAATAAATTCCTTCGCTCCTCTCTTGGGGAACAGGAAAATCTAAATCGCGTGAGATTCAAGTCACGCAAACAGGGTAATTAAAATATTGAGAAATAAATCTTTAAAAAAAATTGTTAAAGGGATAATAACTGTTCGTATGATATTCATATTTCGCAATAAATACCGGTACATTGTAAACATCTAAATATAATAAATTCTATTTTACATGTACCACTAAAACAGCGGTTAACGCAGTTATTCTGGAATATGATTTTGCCGTCACACCACGTGACCTCCATAGCTTACTACACTTAAGAGAATATTTAAAAAAACCAAACTTAAAAAAAAAAAAAAGAAAAAAAAAAAACAAAACAGGGACTATCTTTCAATGTTGGAATGGATTCATTAATCATTAGTTAGTATGGGAAACTTGAAGTTTAGCACAGGAAAATTCATTTTATGGCCAAAAAGAAAAGTTGTTATCCCTTTAATATCTTTTTGAATGGATCTTATATATCAACCCACCTTCATAAGAAGAACAGAGTAGTGGTACCTAATACACATTTAGGGCTGTGTTGGAGGATACTTTTAAAGACCTAGGGTGCTTTCCCAGAGATTTAGATCGATCTAGAGATTAAGATTTAGATCGACCTAACTCCCTGGGGGTTCACGCTTAATTGCAGTCAGCCGAGCGGGCACCATAGTTAATTAATTAAAAAAGTGTGTCACTTGTGCCGACATTGGGTGGTATAACTGGTAATCTTCAGGATTTTTGGGAAATATCTGCCTGTAGATTTCACAAATAACACAGCGGTGTGACTTTGGCCGCATTCAGAACAAATTGATCCCGAATAAAAGATCCGCGGATCAAATATGGCCAACCCACACGAAAGCTTAGCACTTTTAAAATCTCCAAACAGACACTGCATAGATTCTCAAGTGATTAGGCGGTACGCTTTCAAGTGGGGTGGCCATATATGTTCCGCGATCTGTTAGTCCGCGGATCAATTTCTGTCATTCTTGACCAAGTTTACTGGAGTCAAATGATGGCATGGATATGCCCTGGTGGTATAACGGATATATTCTTTTGGTTTAACGGATATAATCTACTGGTATTACGGATATGATCCACTGATATGACTGATATGATCTACTGGTATAACGGATATTATATCTACTGGTATAACGGATATGATCCACTGGTATAACGGATATGATCTACTGGTATAGTGGATTATTGAAGACAAACAATGTCTGAAATTATCCAGTTTTTAACGCAGATCCAGATCCAGATCTCTCGAGAACATTACAACCTTTTAACCGTTTTTTTTTTTTTTTAGTTTCAAATTTCTATTTTTCTATTTTTGAAATCCACCAGCCTCAAACCCCATTTCAAGAATGACTCAAAAATGAGGTCAATGTTGAAATGGGTGTCATCTTATAAAAGTGTGAAGTAATGGTGCTTTATTTCTATTTCCATATGCATCTTTGGCCTTTGCATGTGGATGTCGAAGGCACACAGTGATTAGATCTTCAGATGATGCTTCTTTTCTAACATCTTATGTAGGGCGACAAATCATTTTTCAGCCACACTGACTTGAATTTTCTGAGGTGGGGTGTGTGGGATAACCGGAAACCGTTCCTTTAAATTTACACAGTGTGGGTTCGCAGTAATACATTTCTGCAAGTTTCTTAGACGACTAAAAATAAAGTCGACTTGCTACGTGATGAACCAAATTAATTCCTCGTTCAGCCAAAGAATAGCTTTAAAACTGTACCTTCTTAAAATTGCAGGTCGAATATTAACCTATTTATCCGTCATTCCAGTTAATAAAAAAACCCAAAAAGGCGAAGTACTGCGCGCATTGCATACGTTTTCAGATGAGTTGTCGAAAACGGTTATAAAGTAAAGACTTCAAAATAACACCTTCAAATTTGTGGTCGTAAACCATCACCATTGTAGTTCGCAATGATCAGAAAAATCAAAGGAAATAAAGAAACGAATCTCTGTAAGCTTTGCTATATTTGCAAGTATGTGGTTGCCTGTGGTCGGCTTCAATGGCATATAATTTGACCGGCTTGCTCGATTAATAAGCATCTTTCTGTACACACACATGCGTCAGAGTTATTGTCGAAAACGGAAAATCGTGAGCGGCAAAACAGATAAAAATATATAATGGCAGTTGAAGAAACGTGCAAAGTCAAATAATTGGACCGTTTATCTCTTGCACCTTTTTACATTCACGTTAAGATAGCACGATTGTTGCCATATAGGGATCACGTAGGTTTCTGCTGTGGTCTTACTTACTTTCTGCCAATTGTCACTCTAGCATGGCTGTTCTAGAGGTAGCAGAGCCTGTAAAACCGCTTTTGGAACAAACACAAGGGTCTCTGGCAGAGAAAGTGGTCTCACTGGGAGGTGGGCCGTGAGGTCCAGTGGCGGATTTAGAGTGGGGGTCAGGGGGATCCTGACCCCCCCTCCCCTTCGGTTTCTGAAAAATATATCACACCAATATTCCCCTCTTGAAATTAGAATTTTGACTAGCTAAATCATAGTTCTAAACCGTACCAAAGGGCACTGTTTGATCTCCAACAATTTGATCAGGCCCCGAACCCCAGATCACGGGGCCACGGTTGGCCTCGCATCCGAGGCCTGTCGTTCTGGACACCCCCCCCCCTTCAAATAATCCTGTCTCTGCCCCTAAGGTATCAACCGGGGTGGCCCAACTTACCTGGCAGGCAGGTGGTTCTTCGACTGCAATTGATGTTTTGAATGGCTTTAATGATATTGTAACCACTCTTTTGACACAATTGATTGCAGGGGCTACCCAGTCAACCATTTGTGGTTGAAAAATCGTTTTCGGGAGGTCTTCGCACGAGAACTCCCAACACGCCTTTGAAACCATAAGGTTTTAAAATGGGAGGACCGTCGCCGTTTCCCTTTTTGGACGTGCTGAGCCGCCTTGGATACGTTTCCAAAGCCTGCAACACGTGAAGAATTTAATAAATAAAGTTTGAGACCTGGTAGTGGTAATTTATACTGACCACTGCTTTTTGTGACTGTAACAGAAATGCAAATGTATTCACTCCAAAAATTTTCGAGCACAATTTCGCGCGTGTGCTCTCTACAGTACATATACATGTATATAGATATTAAAAACTACGCGTACATCCAATATAATGACTTTTATTAACACAATTATCTAATCATTAATGATTTCGCAACATCAACTGAGCCTTAGAGAATAAAATACACTGACGTCACACTGTGTCAACATTATGAAGAATTTCGATGTAGACTGTTCTAAATTGTCGAGACCTCACGATTTAAGGTTAGTTGTAATAAAGAAAAAGAAAACACAAATCTCTTGGCCTGTGCAGGAGCCCCCAGTGTAATAGCGCCTTGGACCCGGCGTGTTCGATACGTTTTAAGAGCACTTGCGGTGCATATATAACCAAATCGCAGGTGTTTTGATGAAACAAAATCATTGACTTCGTTTGTTGCCAGAACAGAAGAACCAAAAAGTAACCATTCCAGAATCAAACCTATGGTGCAGACGTCATTAATCCACTCAGGAACAATGAATTAAGCCCCGAGCTGGGTGGTTGGACTGTATGCTCACATAACGAAATGGTCGTCCTAAGCCATCATCGGCCATGTTACCTTTTGCTTGGTTTGCGGTGTCAGTCTAGTGTTCCCTTATTTTCCAGCAATGAAATAATACCTCAGTAACAAGTAACGGATCTATCATTGCGTTAGAGAGGAAGAACGCCATTTCTGCTCATATGCAATGAGCGCAATCATCCTAGATAACGCAAAATCTAGTGCCTTAGCGTAAGGTCAAGCGATATTTCTAGAGATTTGGAGGAGAGTGAGGTCAGAAATAAAAGTAGACTAGCAAGTGTGTTGAGACTTATGGAGAAAAGCTGACACTCAAAGGATTTTATTCCCTGTAGTTCCGTCAAAATGCAGCACAACACGTACAGTGCCAATACAACGTGGTTTGCGTGTGGTTTTCTGTAATGCTTTTTAAGCTAACATTCCCGTCGTATAGAGTTTCACTTGCAAAGTTCACCTCACCGGATTCACGCACGGTTTCCAGTCTCGTATGACGCAAGACTGACTTTATGCAATCTAGGATTATTTCCATTTTAAGACAAACTAATGTTGAATCTCTTTCTTTATGTCTGCTGCTAGTGACAGAATACAGAAAGCACATTTTGGGTCAATTTTTGATTTTGGGGTAATATTTTGTGGGGTAGGAAATCCAGCTTAGACTTCTGAAATCGCATTTCTTAATGTCATCACTTAAAGTCAACTTTGTAAAAGTGGTTTATGAACGGTCCACCCACTGTTAATGACGCTGCCATACTTGAATTTAAAACTTGGTCGTAAAGCAGAAGAACAGAAGAATATATGAGTTGTGGTCAGTAACCTAAAGACCAATGCAAACCTCCCCGTGTAAACCGGTGTTAACAAGACAATGTGGTAATCTCGGTTAGAGGCCATTGCTACCCTAATGTTACCGCAGATAAGAAAACTAATGTCGTTATCAGGAATAAATGCTTTGCGGTTGAGGTGAGAAAAAGAAAACAGCTGTCTGCTATCGAGGAGATGCCTTTCATAATGGCAACTTCGGTTCTTTGGCATGTTATTTCTTTCGTCTGTTCCTGTTTTTCGAGCAGGCTTTGATATACCTGAACGCTACTTTGGCAACCAAGGACCACAAGATAAATCCGTCTTCATTGTTTTTTATTAATTTTAAGACCCTCATCCCATCATTTTTTCTGCAATAGGACACTGATTAATTTACAGTACAACGGTAACCCGCAAAATCTTACGTAACTTAACATAAACATAAACTTTCTTCATTTTGAATGTGTCAGGAATACAAAAAACGAGCAATTTTTGTCATATTAATGGTAAATTTTATTTTGGAAAATTATCTGTTCTGAATGCATGTTCAGAAAACAATATATTTACATGGATTAGTGTGCTTATGCCCCTAGTCTACAGCGACTACGAATTTCACGAACCGCTTGCACTGATTTTAGAAGTCGTGGGGAATTGTGGAATTTTGCACATATCTGCAAGAAATCTTGCCCCTGCTTAACTTCCCAAATGGATGTTCAGCATAGAGCAGCTATACAAACAGCTATACATTCACTAATCATGTTAGATTGTTATTCTTGTTGAAAGCAGGCAGCGCCGCCTACAGGAGATAATTACAGCACGCGGTAGACAGCAAACTGTAGACATTTGACACGTAACCTTTAACTAGCACACCCTAATGCTAAATGTGTGTAAATGTGGTGTCTCTTAAATTTAATGGGCATTTCTTTATATCTGTGAAAATCAGAGTGAAACGTCGGATTTTAGGGGGTACATGTAATAAATGTGAATAAATGATATTAAATATTGATATCTTCACCTCTAGTTTGTCTTTTTTGTTTCACTAATCATGTTAGTTATGGTATCTGTAATGAAAATCACTATTTATAACAATTTTCACTTGTGATGTGATCATTTATGAATAAAAGCACATGATACTGGAGGTGGGACAACCTTTTTGACCAATGTTGCAGTACTGCACATAGAACTGGCATCAACTGGTGATAAATAGAAGATTGGTTCCAAACTTTTGTGCCGATTTCACGATCTCTCAAAAATTCCAAGAACTGGCTGAGAATAAATGAAAATCAGTTAAAAGCTTAAAGAATTTATCACTATTGAACTAATAACACTGGAATTTATCAATCCTTGGGTTCGTGGAATTCGTAGTCTGTGTGGAATATGTGCAATGGGAGGTAGAGCAGAGACAGACGACGGACAGCAACAGCAACAGAAAATTGCAATTACAAAGTAATAAGATAGTATAACACAAGTAGTTTAGAAGGCCTGCAAAATGTACTGAAAAAATTTAGTGCTTATTATTATTATTATTATTATTATTATTATTATTATTATTATTGTTATTATAAGAACATTTAATTATGGCCCCCATCGTAAACCAACTGAAATAAAGAGGGGATACGCCAGCGCGTGGCATCAAAATACAATAAAATATATGAATAGACATGCTGTTGTCTACTGGCGGTGACGTTCTTGTAGCAGAGGTAGTGCAGGCAGTTGATGGCTATTACACGTCGTCGTGGTAACACAAAGGTCACGACAGGGTCACAATAAATTCCATAAGTCTGCAATTTTAGGGTTCATAGTATATTACACCATGTTAACTCCTTTGCCTCGTCACCAAATTCTTAAAAACTTGATAAAACATTGAAACTCTCCTTAAACGATATTTATTTTGAGTATTCAATTCGACATTAGTTTTGCACGTTAAACTTAGTTACATTCATGAATATTTTCTTATTCACATATATCGATAATTTTTACTTTAAAATATAATTTCATGGGTCTACTTAACATTTTATGGATTTTTAACACTAAATAAATAGATAATTATTATTATCATTATTACAGACTTGACATTTAATATGGAATATTTCAGATTCAAAAGTATACCTTCGTAAAAATGCGTTCTTTTTTCAAAATACTCAGATTCCATATAAGATATCTGATTGAACTAGTGTGTCATCGGGTGTGCTGCTACCAATTAACTGACTACTATGTCTGTTGCACTGCCGCTTTGTGTAATATGCAGTGATTTAATTAGGTAGTGCGCTTTTTGGCTGGCCAAAGTTTGGCTTTGGCGAAGCATGGTTCTGTCAAAAAAGCATCCATCTGTCGGCAACTACTGCATCGAAGATTTGAAAATCTGCATGCAAGCGGTCGGTTTTGCAGTGCGTAAAATGAGTTAAGCAGTGTTTTACAAAATTTTTTAACTGTGCCAGAATGACGCGAAAGAGACAGACATCGCCAGATAGATTATTGTGTCACACGGAATGGTCCACACAGTTTTATACAATTATGCCCAGACTGATGTACCTACACAGATGTCACACCCAATGCATACCTACACAGAGACCACGCCAAATGTATTGAAATCTTACTACCAGGGTACAGGACTCACTGTCCTTCCGGATATGTTGCTGCAACTAAACAAAAACCGCCCAGTCCATTCACAATGATGGGCAAATTGCCACCAAACCGCGTTTTTCAAGACTCTTAGCGAACACCAAACTAGTTTCAGCAGGTAAGAATACCAGACGACTTCTGAGGAAGCCACTGTAAACAGCAAAACAGCGTCGTCTGTTTTTCTAATGACTGTTTCTGGGCTGGTCAGTGCTTGGCTTAGGCAAAGCTTGGTTCTGTCAAAAAAGTATCCGTATGTAGGCAACTACTGCATAGAAGAATTTGGAATTTTGCATGCAAGCGGTCAGTTTTGCAGTGCTTAAAATGAGCTAAGTAGTGCTTTACAAATGTTTTAATTTGTGGCAGAATGGCGCGAAAACGATAGACATTACCAGACAGATTATGGCGCCAAACGGAACGGTCCACACAGTTTTATAGAGTAATGCCCAGACTGATGTACCTACACAGATGTCACACCCAATGCATCGAAATCTTACCTCCAGGGTACAGGATGCACTGTCTTTCGGGATATGCTGCTCCAACTAAACAAAAGCCACCCAGTCCGTTCAGAACGAGGGGTAAATTGCCACCAAACCGCGTTTTTCAAGACTCTCAGCGAACACCAAACTAGTTTCAGCAGGTAAGAATACCAGACGACCTCTGAGGAAGCCACTGTAAACAGCAAAACATCGTCATCTGTTTCTCTAATGAATTTGGGACCATGACTGTTTCTGGGTAGAACACTGAAACCGCGTGGCTTTCTTTATTAAGGTCAGATTTCACCTGTACCGCTCAACTGGTCAAAAGAGTTTACAGACATCCTGAATAGGCCTACGACGAAGCGTGTGCCGGGTCTGAAGAGACTGGGGTTATTGACAAGTCAGTATTTGATGCCACATTAGTGAAAAAAAACAATGGTACTCATCGATGGAACCCGAACCAGAACAAATAAAGGAATAATCTGGGAACCAATGTGGTATCATTTGATAGGGAGCAACTTAGGAACAATTTTAGGTTGCACAATGAGATTGCTGATCACACAGAGTACTTTTAATAGCAGATAATTACAGAACCAAGGGAATGAGCTGCTACCTAGGTCATCAAAATCGCCATTTTTGAACCACATAGACCATTACTCGCCGAATCAACGGCCTGCATGTTTTGACCGATGCCTGGAATTTTATTCTAGATAAAACTCTAAAAACCTATCCCAAGGAATGCTTTGCCGCTTGAAAGCTCTGGTAGCAGCCAGATGAGGTCAGGCGTAACAGCGACCGATGCTGTGACTAGACACTGACATGAGGGTCCTTTTTGGGGCGTGTAACTCTTTTAAAGACGATAATTAGAAAAATATGGAGATCCAAAATATCGCTTTCAGTGGTTGTCGTATGACTTAGAATAGGCAATGTATTTTTGTTTGCTTCACTGGCGAATTCAGTTAATGAACTGATGTCACAATGACATCAAATATATTAAAAATTATTAAAACACGATTTCAATCCTTATTTTCATTTATCAGTCAGCAAAATAGGAAAAAACCTGATGAAATTTTATTTGGAAAAAATATTCCATATTAAATGTCAAGTCTGTACATTTAAACACTTTTCTGATTTAGAGGAAACCTTATTTATGTGATAAAAATGCAGAGAAAGTCTCTGTTTGGCGAGTGCAGCAAAATGAAATGATCACGACTGTTGTGGTTAAGAAATCGCGATAATTAGATCTTATGAAACCATTTACCATGGATCATGATGAAGGCCTATCAGACATCCGGTTGTGTCAGAGATGAACAGATTCTGGTTATGTGATAGATACAATACGAGTCGCCGAGCTGTACGTGAAATATTACGAGTGTATTGGCGAGCCGCAGGCGAGACAATACACGAGTAATTTTCACGTACAGCTCGGCGACGAGTGTTGTATCTGGCTTAAACCACGGCCTCTGATTAGCTACTACACTAGTAATGCAACAGACCGTGGAACGCACTCGTACATGACGTGCTTGTATGTCGAATACAGCACGGCCGAGTCTTTTGTTCTACGCGCTAGCCGTGGTTTAAGTTTACATAATGATGTTGTCAGCCTTTTGTTTTGTTTTGTTTTTTATTTCTTTCCGTTTTAGACTCACCCACCCTTGCCTGCCTTAGCGTGTTTCAAATAAGAGCCAAGTTTACCGAAAGAAATCGAAAGCTAATATCAAGAAACATATCTCCAAACCATGAATACTATTGATAACGCCTGGCCAGGGCACCTGTACTTAAAACACTTTGTCACACCTCGTCTGTCACACCTGCTTGTTTGCATTCTTCAATTCAACACCTCACTCTCTCGCACTCTCACTCTTCTCAACCACCTTGACAACCTTTATACATGGTCAGTTTATCGGCACATCACCATAGTCCGTTTTCATGTTTCTAATTGATCTCTTTAGTTGCTACACGATAGAACCACTTTCTTAATGTTCTGATGGGAGAATTCTACGGTTAATTAATAATTTTCAACTTAAATCTTAATGAATAATTGTGTCTATAGATATAAATTTCGCTTCACTTACCTACCGAGAAAAGAAGACTGGTTAATCGCCCTTCGTGTGTTTGGAAAAAAAAAGGAGGGTGTCTTTGGTCAGAAAATTACTTTGGGTTTTTTTTCTCGTCTCATACGAGACTGTTTTAAAACTGATCCTATATCAATCTATCACGAAAAGGAATATTTTTTCTGCCTTATTAGACGTAAAGTGAGCCTATGCCAGTCACGTGGTATACATATCGAGGGCAAAGACTATCACTTATTTTCAATATGGTGGTTTCCAGTTACGGAGAGATGAATGACAGTATACTCATGTTCTCAGGTATAAAACACAACACTTGACGTTTAGACTTTAGAAAGCGGTTAGAAAACTCAACAGCAGTTTTAATTGTTTCTTGGTAAATAAGAAGGTATCAGCAATGCGACAAACGGGTATAATGGCGAATCCTCTGGTTTTTGTCAACATCAAAGAGGTAAGGAAAAAGTTGACAATTTTATATATTTCTTGTCCTTTATAGTAAATTCCTTTCGCTGCGTTTGTGTTTACTGTTAAAAACAACGGATTTGTCCATTTTGGCAAGGCCTAGTGTGGAACTGGCATGTCCGTTATCTACAGTAGTTTTCTTAAGTGATTTTGATGCAACGGTTAAAACATATTATTTGCTTGTTTTTGTATACTAATTAGACCAAGACATTTACGTTTGTAATTTCTTACATTATACAATGCGCTTGTTGTGGATGACCACTCTGCAAGACGTCAGTAGAGTGGACAAACTGGACAAAGTAAAGAAATGTGCACAACTTGCAAATAGCGAGTGAAATATATGTGAATATCTAGTTCAAAAGTTCTCTCTGTGACCCTGTTGGGGGATTTTGTAGATAACATACCATGCCCTTACCGTTTTCGGAGGTGGAATTAATTTAAACAAACGTACTATGCTATCAAAAAGTAATTTTTCAAAACAACAATAATAATCACCGAATCCGCGGCCCATCCTCTTTTGCAGAAGTCAGCAGTTCCAAAGGAGGGTTCTTTTCTGACAAAAAGTGGACTTTTTTTACCCTCTCATTCGACGTATGGGATTTGAGAAATGGAATAAAACCCAGTTCAAACTCTGACATCAACAAGGAGACATACATACGAGTTTTGTTTTCTCGATTCAATGTCTGTGAAAAAAAACAACTTTTGACCAGTTTGAACGATGGGAATAAATGTTGTTAGGTCTTAGAGTTCAATGGTTTTCGATATCTACAAAGGATTAAATCATTTGTGATAACAAGCCGACCATCGGTGTAAGCATTTCGTATTTCCTAACAAGGACCACGTTAAACTCTTTTAGATAAATACCAAAAGACACCATTTCATATTACCTAAAAGTGATATTTGAACGGATTTTTTCTGCTTGATTTCTGTGCTGTACACAAACGGGGCAGAAAAGTCGGTCAGATAATAAAGTTAAATTTAAGACCAAAAATGTGAAAAAGGTGCAGTTTAAAGCTCTTTTATGGCTGATCGTACTATTAATTCGGTTTCTCGCTTGGCATTTCGACTTTATTTGTGTTGTTTAAGAAACAAGTAGCAGTGGTGTATATGAGTAACTGGGAATCCACTGTCCACCGACGCTTGGTTCAAATGTACCTTTCATAAATGAATGCAACACAAAACTTGAAGATCATTTTGAAAATTAATTATTCCGACCAAAAGAGCAGATCTTTGATAAAAAGAACCCCCTCCGCCTGTTGACGGGTCCGTCGCAGTTCAGCACTTTTTCTCTCTTTTTACTACCTCAAAAAAGAAAAGATTTTTGTATTTCTGTATTTTTTGTCAAGTTATCTAACTTTAGAAGGTCTTTAAATTAAACGATAGCACATTCTTCACAGGTGTCAGAAATTAAGTGTTTAGCATGCCTACCTGCCATTGTGATGATGAATAACAATATACACCACAGTTACAAATCAATGCCTTCCTAAACACTACTGCACGATTCTGGTTCTTATGATTAAACAGTACTTAAGGGTCACTTATCACACTGATATTATTTATGAATGGTTCTTACTTAAGTCAAGATACCTTGCAGACTGAGTAATTGATTGATCTATGAATAGTCTCAGGAGATTTGGTGAGTGTGACATTAACGAGCACGAAATAGATACTTGGCGTACGTCTTTGTTTATATCAAACCTGTAAACCTTTTCATTCCAGATGGTGTTGCGGCAAAAGTTAGTGTACAACTTTTTTCTCTAGCAGAAGATCAGTTTGCCTGCCCAAATTTCTGCCTAAAGGTCTTTGTAAAACTTTTCATTTCAGATGCTGTTGCGGCATAAAATAGTGATAGCTTTTTCTCTACTTCTAATAATCAGTAGTCTGTGTAAGAGTCACGCTTGTGGAGATAACCCCATGGTAACCGTGAGGACTTTTGCTGCAAAAAAAGGTAAGGATTTTTATTCTTCTTCAAAGCAATCAACTGCTGGTGCACTAATGCGTGCATCTGAATTAGAAATTGGTTTGTCTGTTTTGTCTCTGAGTTCACATTGTTACATACAGTGTAACTTGAGATCATAAGGAACAGAGTAGGCCTACATTTCATTTGCTAAATGTGCAGTAAGCCCACTCTTAATGCCGTATACCGCAGCATCAAATCGTACAGAATTTAATAGACGCGTTGGTCAAAAATTTGGCGTTTTACATAAAAATATGATTGGTCTGCACACTAGAGATATATTAAAATTGATTACCCTACTAAAGAATGGATTGATAAAAAAGAAATCGTAGTAAAACAACCCACTGCAAAAGGACAGATCACGTGGTCTGTGACGCGATACTTGCTGACGTGCACCAAGCAGCTAGCATAAGGTGTAGGACCAAACTGAAGGTAGAAAAGGTGTGTTCTTTGACGTTAAGACACTGAAAAAACACCTGGGCCCCGTAACTCGAAAGCATCGCGCATTGCGACCGAGCGCAAGCGTCTCGATTCCATAACTAGTCCATACCCGCCATATATAATACACTGTAGTCTCTATGTGATATCGCTATTGGCGATACGCGATGTTTTCGAGTTATGGGATCCTGGGCGCCTGCAATTAAATATTTCTTGAAAAGAATCAACAAGGAGACATACATACGAGTTTTGTTTTCCCGATTCAATGTCTGTGAAAAAAAAACAACTTTTGACCAGTTTGAACGATGGGAATAAATGTTGTTAGGTCTTAGAGTTCAATGGTTTTCGATATCTACAAAGGATTAAATCATTTGTGATAACAAGCCGACCATCGGTGTAAGCATTTCGTATTTCCTAACAAGGACCACGTTAAACTCTTTTAGATAAATACCAAAAGACACCATTTCATATTACCTAAAAGTGATATTTGAACGGATTTTTTCTGCTTGATTTCTGTGCTGTACACAAACGGGGCAGAAAAGTCGGTCAGATAATAAAGTTAAATTTAAGATCAAAAATGTGAAAAAGGTGCAGTTTAAAGCTCTTTTATGGCTGATCGTACTATTAATTCGGTTTCTCGCTTGGCATTTCGACTTTATTTGTGTTGTTTAAGAAACAAGTAGCAGTGGTGTATATGAGTAACTGGGAATCCACTGTCCACCGACGCTTGGTTCAAATGTACCTTTCATAAATGAATGCAACACAAAACTTGAAGATCATTTTGAAAATTAATTAATCTAAACAAATACATTGTTTAGCTGGCAATGCTGCGTTCATAAAGATTTATTGAGCCGTCATTATTCACTTGTAATGCGTTTCCAAACACCTTACTGGTGAGCTCAATATGACAACTCAAGGAGATAACTAATTTGATGACAACGACAAACATCCCTCAGACATAACGAAGAAGGTGCATTATTTTCAAAGCTGGGTATCTACAAAACAGAAACCCAATTTGCATATTTTGAATCTATGCTTGGACAAGTTTTCTGAAATATACACGCCACCCGTTATTCGATATTTCACTCACGCTAATACATGATATTGCCAATGACATATAACGTTGAATGTTTTAAATAGAAGTTTGGTATATAAAAACGATCCTTGACTTACACAATGTCGAATTAAAGGTTGTAGGTCTACTATACATACACGTTGACGTATTTTTACTGGGCCTTTTGGTTGCATTGACAGTATGAAGAAACCTTCTAACCTTTGCCGATGTGTACAAGTGGTGATACATGTAGAGTCCGGTTCTCATCTCACCATCTCTTGTCATCACGATCTCTTGACACGAACGCCATCGTGCGCAAACATACCTGTAAATTGACGCAGTGTCTTAATGTCAGTGCGTTTTTCACGTATGGGTGAAAGATGGAGATGAGTTAAATTGGCAATATTTCGAATGCTGACGAACTCGAACACACGCTCGCGCGGGCACTCACGCACACACACAACACACACAAGAAAAAATATTAAGGGCACATCATCTTAGCGTGTTATTGTCTCAATCTCGAGTTACTCAATTCACAATGATATTTCCCAATTTAAACCTCGTTCCAAATCTAAATAGAATGCAGAATTGCATAAACAGAGGCAAACATAGGCAAGCCAACTCTTTTTGGGACAAATTTATTTCTTTAGCATAACGACCTTTCTACAGAATCTTATCTGTATTGTAAGATAAGAAAAAGAACTCAAACAAAATTTCAATTTTTGATTTAAAAATAATAAATCGATTAAAGATAAATATTCTATCATTAGTTAGATATAAACCCCAAATAGTTTTAAAATGCATTATGTATACCTCCATATATGCAGAATCCCTTTAAAAGAGAAAGAAACAGTTTCCTGCTCAACAAAAGAATAAGAAAGAAATCAAGAAATTGAAAAAGACAGAAAGAAACGGAGAATACATTCTTTGATGTCATTTCCGTTCCTGATTTAAAACAAAAAAAACTTTCTGTCGTCAGCTTTCAGTTATTAAAGTAAATCATCAAATTCTAATAAGGCCTTCCTTTCTATAATCTTCTAGGTTTTACTCAACAGTACGCCATGCAGTGGCTGCGGGAGAACTACGCTCGTATGTACGAGGAAGTGATGAGTCGATACGAGGACTATAAGAACTGTGTCGCTATGGTAGATACCGGCTATTTTAAACGAGAGCACCCGGAGAGAGGGACATTGTACGGCACAGGACGCTTCCAAGTGGCGTATAATACCGCCATCACTGGCTACAGGGAACAAGGTAGCAGCAAAGGCTTCTGGGAAGGTACATATAGATTCAAGGATAAATATAGATATGAGATTAAAAAGTAAAGAAACTGAATTGTACGTTTTCAGGTATCTTTGCAGTCTTAAAAACATTTGCTTTGCAATAATGAAACATACTTGTAAATAGAATAACCTTTACATGCTAATGCGTTAAATGGTACTGTCACACCTGACGTACAGCACTAACGTTTGGGACAAATTGAACATACGCAGGCAAACGTTGGTGTACGTCCGCCTACGCAGAGGGAGATGAAATATCTTCAGCTTGTTCAAAAGCAATTTCATGATATTTTATCTCTTGTATCTTTACTTTAATGCGCTGGAAACAGGGTGGTTTCATACGCTCAAAGTTGTGCGTATCATCGATGACACATACGATATACTTATACGTACTGTAGGGGCCTACGTCTTTACGCAAGGTGTGACTGAGCCTTAAGTTTTATTTTAAATGGAGTTATGACGTGAGGTACAGGCCGTGTTAAAGTAGAAAACTACATGTTCATCAGTTTGATACTCAGTTAACCTATGATATGTATTACTTGATTTCTGCAGGCTTCAAAAGCATGGTAAAAGGTATTCTCTGAAGAGTGGATAATGATACCATAAATAACAGTACCGCGCAAAAGAAGCTGGGAAATTGGCGACACCATGTAGCTGGTACTGTAACTCCATAAATACAGTTGGACGGCACCTTTATGTAACTCCATATACACAGTTGAGCTGAAAACGTCAACGTGATTGGAGGAACAGCAGGCACGCCCATACGTATACACACATTGAACTTCCGCTGGAATCTTAAAATTAGACTGAGGAAATTGCTATGTTTTTTTTAAATTTAAACAAATAAAAGAAAATAGATTAAATAGAATTGACTTGTCATAGAGTTAATTTTCTTTTAAATGTAATATATGCCGAGAGTAAATTCTGAATGATTTTGTAGGGGCCTATGCAAGTTCGGGCGTCTGTGTTTGTAAGAGCGAGCGTTAGGCCTACTAACTTAATTTTCCCCACAAATAATGACGCCATGTGGGCGAAGTATCAGGTAGATTAACAATATTCAGACAGAAATTGATTCTAGTCTCAAATCAGTTACGAGATTTTCACGTTCATGATTACTCGAAGTGAAAGTTATATTTACGGAGACATAATAAAGAATGAAGGTCGTAGTGGAGGCGGAGGAAATCGCTGAGCTCAACACGGTCTCTCTGAACTGTTACATAACAAAACAACATGTTATATTTTTAGAATCATTCTTTCGTAGGTACAGGGATAATTAGTTTTTTTTTCATTCTTCGCTTGGTTAAAGCCTGTTATCGTACACTGAACACGCTATTTCAAAAACCAATTGCTTTTTTTATTTGTATACTCTACATTTAAGTCACGATATATTGTCGTGTATGGCATATTATTCCTAATCATCCGGTAGTCTGTGATTGCCTGTAGAGCTTCTCGTATGAAAGAAGCTTCTTCTATCCACAGTCTCATTTAAGTTGACTACAACATTATGATCGAGTTTTTTTATTCTTTTTATTTGTTTATTCTTTTTTCTAATGTTCCAATATACAATATACCACTGTCGCATGTACCATTCGTGAATAGATTAATTCAACCTGACATCTCCCTCTCCCTCTCTCTCTCTCTCTCTCTCTCTCTCTCTCTCTCTCTCTCTCTCGGATTGAATCGAAAAAAAATGCAGGGCATCAGAAAGCAGAACATTGATAAACCGCTGATATTCCTCCTCCTCAAATGTTTCACGCAAGTTTTACGTTAAAGATATTTAAATTGTGAAGGGGAATGTTTTGGAATGACCCATTATAAAGAAAACACTCTGATAATATATAAATAAAGCTAATTCTTACTTAGAAATACAGTAAAACATCCGTTATTTTGAAATCGTATCACTCTAACCTGCGAAAAATACAGTGGAGGATCATCTTGAATCAACATTGAAGTGAATTATCGATGTCAAGTTTTGCTTCACCACGAGCATGCGCACCTGCTGGTGACGTCACTCTGTAAACCATAAGAGTGCGGATTTGGGATGCCTTAACAACCCGAGATACTATCTTTTATAACGGTAAGTATTCCACTAATACCGCATGAGTTCACTGTTTTTCTTCCTCTATAGCATCGTAATACATTATTTTAATGAAGGACGTAGAATACAGATAAAAGAACATTAAAGAACCCTAACAATGTGAAACTCGAACGTGAAGAACCCATCGATCTTTAGAATCCTGGCTACACAATATGCAAGCACCACCCGTTTGGCTCCTATGACAGTATTGGAATGTCATCCTTAACCTACGCACTGGACATATCAGCTTACATTGGTATGACAATGGCTAGTGATATGAGGAATATGACCATTACTGATTAGATACCGCATTGTGATGTCGTCAGACTGGGGTTGCATAGAAGCTACTGATTACTATCACCATGATGTGTGAAATTTTCAAAAAGTAAAAAAAGGAAAGAAATAAAAGTAATTATAGACAACATTTTATACATAGTAGTTTAGATGTTGGTTATTTCTAGCAGACCAGTGCTGATCATGCCATCATCATAGAACTCTAAATAAAATGCTCTCAGAATTGGAACCACAGAATAACAATAACAAAATAACACTTCTAAGACATAGGGAAATCTTTGGAGATACTGAAGGTTGGGAGCACCTGCACTACGAGAAAACTGCAGGTTCTCCCAGTTCTATAATTCTGGACAAAGTGTTTTATTTCCGCCAGGCTATGTTTGCATGTGATTTATTACTTTGTAATGTATTTTTACATAAACCTTGCCAGTCCAGAGGTTCTGTGATATAAAAAAGTCTTGCAGGTTCTCTGGCATATTTAGTGATCATGACCAGTCGGATGGGCAGTTTCCCAGTGTCTGTCTTTTTTGACACAGAAATCACACAAACTGTCATTTTTACTTTCTATACTTTAAGAATTATCAATAAATGTAGCTGGGGAGGGCTTATTTCACTTTCTTTGTTTTAGAAAGTATTACCTGTGTTGCTTTCATTTTTAATGTATATATAAATTATTTGATATTTGATTTCAGTGCAGTTTGTTCCTTAGAGTCCTTAGATATTGCCAGGTTAGGAGTTGTCATCTTAATCATAGCTATCGTGTGGCCTGCCAGCAGGTATCTACCTGTACTCAGACATTCCTTCTTCAACTACACGGTGAGTTCACAAGTTTGCAGTTATAGCTCTGTAGTTGTTGGGCGATTTTAATGTGAATAATTCAAAGTTCCTCACGTACCTACATATATACGATTAATTTTCAATTTGAGAGAATTTAAAAATGTTTAACTGTGCACATCCCAGATGGATTGTTTTGGTGTCAAGGTTAGGGATATTAAAAATGACATGCTAAATAGTTATTCTAAATTTAACAGCATCGTTGAAATTTAAATCTGAATGCTTTTTAAGGCTTTACCTGAAACTGTGACGAGAGTCTGCCACAGAATTTTAAAAAAATTACCACATTACACATATCTACAAGGTTGTTTCATGATATTTGGACACAGACCAGAAATAATGTTAGGCATATGATATATAATTTCTATGTACAAAAATGGCATATAATTGTTTTTCCTGGTTTTGTTTATTCACAAAAAAAATTGATTCAGGTTTCCCTTTAAAACCAAACGAAAACAAAAACCACATGATGAGAAAAACAAATATCACAGAATGATATCACAGAATACTCTTTTGTCAAAATAATTTTCAGTACAAAAATGCACCTTGGAGGTAAAACTGGCTTCTTCAGAAGCCATAATATAAATAAACTAATATTTGCACAAACCATGTGAATGCTAGATTGCTCCTAGGCCATTCTGTCATATTTGCAGTTAAATAGAGTTAGGTCTAGGGGGTCATCCATTTTTTTATTTTCACAAGTTTACAGAGCCTAGATTTTTGCCAGACCACCTCCTCCCTTCAGAGTGTACAAGATGAGATTCTAAAATTGATGACCTTTGACAGCAATTTGGATCATCCTTTTTATTATTCCTCAAAAGTGAACAGGGGGCATTAACTCCCTCCCCTTTCCCCAGCCTATGGTTTGTAGACTTGTGAAAATGGTGATAAAATTGATGGTCCCGTTACTAGTGAGTCCCAGTGTTTGCCTCTTAGGAAAGTTAGTTGCTGGCCGGAAGGTCCAGCCATCCTGAAAAGTAGCTGGACCAACTGTCTGCCGGGTGGGAAAACTTCTCAGCCCGTTCTGAAAGTTGTCGACCCCGGGCAGACGTTCCAGCATTAATTTCTAACACTGCTAGTGACTGACTTGACTTCAGAAATTGTTTTAGGGCCTTTTCACTACAAGTGGTACATTTCACTGGCCTGGTCCACTCTGAGAAGTGTTAACATGTCATAATGCAGTGGGGCTTACTCTCTTTCACAAGTTCTCCACAAATTACAGGATATGCAGACAAAAAACAGGGGCTGACTTAGACCCCATTCCCATAGATTTTAGATTGATCTATCTCACTAGATTACTGTCAGCTTAGCCGGCTTATGCGTCTGTCCCGCCTGATAAAATCTGTAAGGGGGTAATTAACTATGGTGCGCGCTTGGCTGACTGCAATTTAGCGTGAACCCTCAGGGAGTTAGATCGATCTAAATCTAAATCTCTGGATTGATCTAAATCTCTGGGAATGCACCCTTAGAGGGACGTTCTATAACCAGATACATGATTGCGGCTGTCCCATCTTGTCCTTCTGTAACCCCACATACTAATACTACTCCCTATGCTGCTCACTTATTTAACTCTGGGGTTATGGAGAAAATAGATGGCAGGAAGTGATCTGAGATCAGCTTCCTGAAGTTTGGACTAGTACATTTTCTGTTCAAACTGATCTCAGCAGTGCTGAATTAAAGAAATGACACCAGCGGGTTCCCTTAAAAGCTTTTCCGAGTTCCTGCTATGCTTGGTAGCTCAAGCGCTAAGAGCATGATGGTATACTTTTAACTCCGAGCTTTTGTATGTGGAAGCTAGGTGGAAGTCATTGTGAGTCTGTATGTTTTGAAGCAGGGGTTATTTTGATTGAAAAGGCAGCAAGAACCCTGGAAAGTTGTGGTAACAAAGTAACCATGTATGTGGGTTGAAACATTCAGTCGGGTAGATTGACAGTCTTGACAGTTGATTTACTCCATCATGCCTTTGGTGTCATTAGGTTTGGTGATTACAAAGCTATGATTGAATTCACAGAGATCAATATTTGAGAAATACTTGAGTGGGTGATACATGGCATATTTGCAATACTGTAAATTACACAGCTATAGTCTAATGCATGCTAGCTTTATGCTATTTTTCCCATCTAATCTCAGGTATATCAATGAGTTTGTTATACCTGGATATTGTAGTGCATGTGTACTTACTGAGGCTCTCTTAGCCATTGTTGGCAGATTGATTACTGAAAAGCACTTAAAGCTGAAATTTCTCTGAATCTAATCTCATTCAGTGTTATTTCATTGCAGTTGAATCGGTTTTATATGGGCAACAGCAACAGTACAACCACCATGACTTCAGTTCCGAAACCAAACTCACACTACAAGTGTCGTAATTGTCAGTACCCGCGTGGTGGACCTCAGCGTTACGCAGTACCCGATGATAAAGTGTCCTGGAAGACAAATTACCCAGAATATGCACCCCCGGAATTTACCTCAGAATCTGTGTCTTCAGGACCGGTATGGGCAGATCCGGGAGTGACGTAAGTTGTTGTGGTGTTTTCTTTTATCATATTGTAGTCCTATATCTGGCACAATGCTTGTGTATCAAAATAATAGCTAAATTTGTTTCTTTTTCAAATTGACACATTTTTGCTATCATTTGCTAATTCATCATTTATTAATTAAAGACGCTATATTGGTTAAAGCAAGGATATTAAAATAATAATAATGATAATTCATATAATATATAATTTGTTTTAATTGAAAATTTACCCATAAGTGTCAGATTGCCAAACCTGTTTAAATATTTGTCTCTTTCTCCTACTTTAACTTAACCAAACCATTTTAGTCATTGGTTTAACTGCCCATTATTACATATGTTGGAGATCAGCTTGGCTCTCAGGATCATTACTGTAGTGCAAAGAAACTAAAATAAGATACAGAATGGTGACTTCATAATTCCTCAATACTGTGGTAGAAATTGGAATTGGATTGATCCCTGATCATAGTGGTAGTTTATAGATGGTGAGGTGTTTTACAAGTAAATGTGGTTCCAGGTAACAGTAATCATCATCAGGGAAATGACTCCACTTAAGAAACAGTTTAAATTAAACCTCAATATAAACATGTGTAGGCTATGGGTGTGTTGACAATTAACTTGCACACAAAATGTCTTTGTACCAATATGTTTTTTTATCTTTCCAGAGAGAAAGGGCCACCACCTTTGAAATGGAATACTGTCCATGGCAAAGTAAACAGGGTCAGCCATATGGGTCAATATGAAGTAGTTAATGGCTTACCACAGTAAGTAATGGGCCAAAAAAAAAAAAACATGTTTGTATAGAGAAATATCATTTACTCTCTCTTTTAACTATGAAGTCTTATCTTAGTCTTTATGTCATATAATTTATTGATTTATAGAACTGTCTGGACAGAGATTTCCAATTTTATGCATTTTGTGTGCTTTTTAATAGGCAGAATTAGAAGTATTATTTCAAATTATCGAGTTGAAAATCCATGTCACAGCCCTTATTTAATTTGTTGTCTTGATAATCAGATATGATTTTTTTTTGTGGTTTTCCACCTTAAGCAGCCCTCAGACCCTCAGTCCCTACCCTGAGTGTCAGAGAAACGTAAAAGCTAGCTTGCTAAATATACCTCGTGGTGGAGTCGCTTTTGTTGATATGGGTTATATATGAAATCAAGATCGAGCTGACAATACCGGAATCTAGAACCTAGGGTATCAGTCCCAAGAACCCTGAGTCATTTCTTTCTACTTTTTTTCTGTTAACCCAAAATGATGTCTTGCAAATAAAGTATTACAATGTTCTATATCCATATTAACTTTCCCAGTTTATGTTGTGACAAGAAAACCTCACTTTTGCAGGAATCCCGTTGGGAGGACAGGAATTAGATCGCGGGGACATTTAGGACGTTGGGGGCCGAACCATGCAGCAGACCCTATTGTCACAAGGTAGAAAAACACAGTTGGGCTCTATCCAGATACACGTGTGGATCAATCTATCTTCAAGGGGATTCTTGCTAAATTGCAATCAACTTAAGCAGCTTAGATGTCTGTCACATCTACTGAAGCTGCTAGGGGGTAATCAATTGTTGTTTAACTGGCTCAGTAGGCATGCCAGACATCTAAGTGGCTAAAGCTGAAAGCAGTTTAGAGAGAAACCCCTCAGAGATGGATCGCCCCCCCCCCCTCCCAACATATCTCCTTGTCAGGATTTCTCAGAGTGTATTGCTAAAGTATACCTTTCAATGTGAGAAGATCCTCCATCAGTTAAAATATGCTTCTTTAATGTGTTGAAATACTTTCTATTAAACTTTGATTTGAAAAGATGAAGTTTTGACTTTTACTGAAACAGTTCTAATATTGGTATTAAAATATTAGAATAGCTGTAGTGAGTTATTTTAGTACTGTGTCATGTCTTTCTTAGTGTGTGATTGCATGCGAATAAATCATGCCAGATTGAACTCAGAGGAAGTCAGCTCAGGTTGTTTCAAGACTGAAAACATATCATATACCAAGGGTGTGTTATTTATCCTGATCTTTTTTTTTTTTTTTTTTTTTTTTTGAGCATTTGTCTTCATTCATTTGTCCTTTTTGACATCAGAGCCTCATGTCATGTTGGATACATATATTATTTAGGTGCTATCTCAAACATTAAATATCTTGACCCTTTCTTTACTAGGTGGAAAAGAGATAAAAATGGTTCCAAGGTTATCCATCCAACAACCAAGAAGCCTATATTACAGTTTGTTGCTATACAGAGAAAAGACAGTGGAGAGTGGGCTATACCTGGGGTAGGTTACCTGGGCGGAGTGTGATCTTTGCAGCTGTTTTGTTTCAAACTCTCTGTAGTTATTCATTGACTAAAAGTTACATGTGAACCAAACGTTTTTTTTTTTCAACAGTTTTAAGATCATTTATCCTGTTAAATGCTACTTTATCAATGTACACTTAACTAGGGTAGACCATAGATTTCTCACAAAATGGCTATCAGGTAGCATCCAGTCTGCTGAGGTTCTTTGGCAATTTTAGATATTAATTGGGAACGATGCTACCCCAAATTTTCATAACCATTACCCCTGCCCTGTATTTGGCATCATTATACAGACTTCCACAAAATACAGACAATTGATGGTGTGGTTTCAAAACTTATGTTAAAACTTAAGCAGTGAATTTGGATTGCAACTTCATATTTTTATAGAAGCCCACAAATTCATTTAATTTTAAAACCTAATTTTCTCTTCATGACAAATTTTTATTTGAACTGTGTGGCCAGACTATGGGAAGAATTTGCTGTTGTATGCCAGTACAGTGTTGATTCTGTCATCAAATTAGTTATTTATTATAAAAATTTATTTATCAGTAAGGAAGTTTTGTCATTTTATCACTAGGGCATGGTGGATGCTGGAGAGAGAGTCAGCGTCACTCTGAAGAGAGAGTTTGCTGAAGAAGCCATGAATTCCTTAGAAGCAAATTCAGAGGAAAAGGAGAAAATTAAAAAGTCCTTGGAAACATTATTTAGTAAAGGTGTTGAGGTAAGTTTTTGTTTTACTGATCAATAATCCAATGGACATGAACATTTTTACATTCAGTTTATCATGTTCATATGGATTTGGTAAAAATGCCAGTGATGTTAAATATTTGCATGCATTTTAGCAGATGAAATGAAGTGAAAAAAGTGATTTAATAATTTTAGGTGATAAAGGGACCAGTGTAGTGATGATCCATACTCCTTGGAGACTTCTTTAATTTTACAGAGAACTATGACTACTTACAAATATACTACCTGGAATACCCCCCCCCCCCTTTTTATTTTCTCAATNTCATATATTATTTAGGTGCTATCTCAAACATTAAATATCTTGACCCTTTCTTTACTAGGTGGAAAAGAGATAAAAATGGTTCCAAGGTTATCCATCCAACAACCAAGAAGCCTATATTACAGTTTGTTGCTATACAGAGAAAAGACAGTGGAGAGTGGGCTATACCTGGGGTAGGTTACCTGGGCGGAGTGTGATCTTTGCAGCTGTTTTGTTTCAAACTCTCTGTAGTTATTCATTGACTAAAAGTTACATGTGAACCAAACGTTTTTTTTTTCAACAGTTTAAAGATCATTTATCCTGTTTAATGCTGTTGTATGCCAGTACAGTGTTGATTCTGTCATCAAATTAGTTATTTATTATAAAAATTTATTTATCAGTAAAGAAGTTTTGTCATTTTATCACTAGGGCATGGTGGATGCTGGAGAGAGAGTCAGTGTCACTCTGAAGAGAGAGTTTGCTGAAGAAGCCATGAATTCCTTAGAAGCAAACTCAGAGGAAAAGGAGAAAATTAAAAAGTCCTTGGAAACATTATTTAGTAAAGGTGTTGAGGTAAGTTTTTGTTTTACTGATCAATAATCCAATGGACATGAACATTTTTACATTCAGTTTATCATGTTCATATGGATTTGGTAAAAATGCCAGTGATGTTAAATATTTTCATGCATTTTAGCAGATGAAATGAAGTGAAAAAAGTGATTTAATAATTTTAGGTGATAAAGGGACCAGTGTAGTGATGATCCATACTCCTTGGAGACTTCTTTAATTTTACAGAGAACTTTGACTACTTATAAATATACTACCTGGAATACCCCCCCCCCCCTTTTTATTTTCTCAATCAGTGTCTAATGTAGTGAATAATGCCATGAAATAAGAAAACTTGTTTCCCGTGTCAGGTATACCGAGGCTATGTGGACGACCCACGCAATACTGACAATGTCTGGATGGAGACGGTGGCTTACAACTTCCATGATGATACAGGAGACAGCGTGGGGAAGTTTAATCTTAATGCGGGTAAAATACCACACCTACTATCATTTATAACTTGTGTATCCAGGTGTGAGAATTTTAAAGAACTTTGGGCAGGGTTTTGTGTCAGTTTTTTCCAGACATTTTGTTTAAAAGTTGATTATAAGCTTGGTCAGGAGTGAAATCAAACTTAAAAGTTGATTTCACATCTGACCGAGGCTTTCCCCAGAGAACCCCCCAGCTTTCACTGGGAAGACCTCAAATGTCAGCCTATATTTACAAAGATGGTTGGACAGCTTACAAAATATTTGGGTTGGTTGGTTGGCTGGGATTTTGGAACTCCCTGTAAATTGATGACCATATTGCAGATTCACATTTTGGACTCCGTGTACCCCAGATCTTGGGGAACCCCTGATGTCCAGTTATAAAAATATTTCAATTTGTCTTAAAAAAAAAAGAAGTTATCCTCATTTACAAATGTAGTACTAAGATTTTGTAAGATTTGATTTGATTGGGTTTTATATTTCTGTTAGTGATTCAGATGGTTGTATCTCATTGGAGGTGGGGTGGGGTGAGGTGGGGTGGGGTGGGGTGAGGTGGGGTGGGGGGAGCTTTCAAAACAAAAACGAAACTCTTTAACCTTTAAAGTGGTCTAAACTTTCATATCATAATTGTAAACTAATTAAGTGAAACATTGCACCTGTTTTATAACATGAAAGACGTGGCTGATAATAAGATCAATATTTACGTTAAAGGGACCAGTGTGGACTTATCATAGAATGAAAGTAGATCTAATTTTTGGTTCACAATTTTCTACCAATTTTGTTGCCCAAAGTCCTTTTATGAAACTTTCCCCAGCTACCGTTGTGATAATGTCTCTCTTAGACCACCGTCACGGAATCAACCTTACACTGTCAACATAAACCGCAACTGTTTGTGGCAGTAACTTGACATTTGATCTCTCCATTCATTTGATATTGCTATGCCTAATTTCACTCATGGAAATGTCAGTTAACATGGATGGTAACATTACACTAAACAGGTTTTATTTCATTTTTCAGGTGATGATGCTGGCAATGTGAAGTGGACCGATATCAGCAGCTCTCTTCAGCTCTTTGCCAGCCATGTGGATTTTATAGAAAAAGTAGCTAAAAAGAATAATGCACATTGGTGATTCATATTTCATGAAATATTGGTTAGGAAGGCAATTGTGAACCATAAGGGGGGTGGGGTCTCAAAGAAGGGTATTAAAATTGCCCCTTTACTGAACTCTTCCCATCTAAATTTTGACCCCCTGTATAAAGTAAGTTCAGAATGGACAAGAGTAGAGTAGAAGAAATACCACCCCTGAACAAAATTACACATATATATTTAATTTCAGGAAAATATTATAAGGTTTTTGCCTCACAGTTTGCCCCAATTCATTTCTCTTCTTTGGTATTGTGTAGAAGACCTTCCATAGACCCCCCCTAAGGTTACAACATTTAGTAAAGCCCCCTTTACACTGGACGGCGTCCCTTCTGCGTCCTTTCTGCGACCATGAAATTTGGCATCGCTGTGGTCTTAATAAGGAGGCATGAGCATTGATTTTGTATCAGAATGAATGCTCAATGATCTGCCAGTTGTCGGCACGTAAAGTATTATACTTCTTTAACTCTCAAATGGGGCCGTACTGCTGGACGCAGAAAGGACGCCGTCCAATGTAAAGGGGGTTTAAGAGATTTCATTGGAGTGCATTCTGGACAAAATTAAATGGGAATCCTCTGAGATGGCCCAAAGTCTGGCATCTTGGCGTATCTCAGAAGATTTCCATTACAGTGAGTTTTAGTAATTGCTTTTGTGCCATAACTTTACTTTAACAAATGTGAACTTTACAACGTGCAAAAAGTTTCAGGAAGACTGGGTAAGACTGTGAAATACTATTATATGAAACACTATACTGTACTCAGTAGATCAAAACGTCATAGAAGACTGGAGACTGTGGCAATAATATCCATGGCTTGTTCCCTGTAGGTGAAAAGATGTAAGTTATGCTCAAATTTAATCTGCATTTAATCTTCCTTAGAAATGCTAGAAGCAACTCTGTGGCAGTATATTATTTGCTTTAGTAAGTTTTATCATTCTTTGTAAGCGTACAGAAACAAATTTGACCTATAAGCAAAATTTCAACAAAACTGGGAATACCTTCAAAGTAAAAAAGTATTATGTAGGTGACTGTGTAGAAAGTGCCAAGTTGTAAACAAAGAAACAGTTAAAGTTGCCTGAAAGTAGCCCATGAAATGCCATGATTTACTCATTTGTTGAAACCCTTTGTTTAAACTAATTTAGAAAAAAAAACTTGGAATTCACCGACATGCAAAGGAAAAAATTGAACTGTATCCACTATCAAAATTAAAAGGGGCATGATGTTTGCCATTAATGTAAACTTTTTAGCAAGGCTTTCACATTTAATATAGATCATTCCTTTTTTGGTATACTTTTTTTTTTTTCTTTTTTTTTGCAGTATACTTGGGACAGCTACCCACAAATGTAAAATATTTACATGATGTGAAGGCATTGACTTCCAGGATTAGTGTCTACTAATTGAATATTCTCTCATCTGAAATTTGATATTGTGTAGTTATTTTTCTTTTGATAACTAAATGGTAATTATATTAGATACTTGGGGTAGATCATTTCTACTAAATTTGAAAATCTGTTAAGAGATACTGCTTTGTGTATTGAATGTGTAAGAATATTTTCTTAATATCAAACATTTTATATTTGTGGTAAATTCTCTGCTGGTTAATTCAGCTTTAGACTATAAGGAAAACTGTAAATTTGTGATGTCTTTTTCTTAATAGTGAACAGATATATAATCATTATTAAAGTAAGTCTGCATACTATTATATGTAGTTTTTTATCACTGCAGCATGACCAACTCACCACCATTACTGCCTATAGAGAAATTGCATCCCACCTCCTCCTCCTTCCCCTCTGTTTAAATTCTCTCTCCAGCCAAATCTTGAAGTCAAGGAAGCATCATGATACCCCCATGGTTTATACATGATTTCAGTTCTTGAAATTTATAAAGGCATTGCTTTTAATGCCTATAAACACAAATAAAAAAAGTTAGGGCACAAAGTTCTGTAGAACAGTGGAAGAGCATATCTCTGGAGTGTTCAAATCCAATCCCAAGGACTTGTGCCAGTTATAAATCCAACACAAAAGCAATGAGGTGGATAAATATATATTTCCATTAACAGGCTTCCTCATTTAATAATACAATTAAATGAGTTCTTTATTATACATTAAATAATGGCCTATCATGCCTATGTATCGAAAGCACTGCACTAAAAAGATCCACTGTAAAGTTGTGAGCAAGTGCAGGTTCAAACAATTCAATCTGAAGGAATATTAAACAAATTCCTTCTCTACACAAACATTTTTTTAGAAAATGTACTTGGTGCTTAATATATTTTCTAGAAGTAATTAATTTGCAAAAAATGTCTGCATTTTCTACTGAAATGTGCACATGACACGACATAACTGTGCAATCTTTATAACTATGTCTGCATCACACGAGATGCATCAAAAAGAAAAAAGACACTTATTTGTTTTAAATGTACTTACATCTCAGTAGGAATGACACATTTATTTTTGTTACATGAACAATAGCTGCACTGGAAGTTTTAGGCTCCCCACACCAATAAAGAAGGTATCTAGAGACCCCCTTTGAATGACTTGACATATAACAGAAAGGTGGAGAAAAAAAAAATAAACGAAAGAATTTCTGGAGCACATATTGGATTTTCCCTTTAATTAGGTCACTGATGCAAATAAAAGTTTGTTAAATAATCCTTCAGAAACATAAGGCTTGAAATGAATAAATGAAAAGAAAATAGTAAATGTCACCAACTGACTAGTAGTTAACATTAAATAAATGGCACTGCCATTAGTTTCATTTCACTGAACAAACTTAACAAAATGGTGTGACACTTATACACCTAACAAAATTTTACTTCTACTTTCACATAAATAATTGGTCAATTTTTCTTAATTTTTTGCTAATACTTGACAACACTGTCTCTCTTTTACTAGTACCTATTTTTGGATTTAAAAAACCAAATCCAACTGAACTAAATTAATAATTTAGTTTTTAGTCTTTAACATTTAGCTCTCCCTATTCTGGGAAAATCAAACACTAAGACATAGATGTACACACCATAAAGCAACCATTTCCTGAGTTAGCACTGAAAACTAGTTAACTTAAAAAGAACAGAGGCCAAAAAAGAGAACTACCATAAGTTATTTGCAAAACTAAATGGAAAATATACAAAAGGAAATAAAAATAACAGAAAAACTGAAAATAATGTATTACAAAATTGGGACACGACCAGAGTAAAAATTTATAGGTAAAAGTTCCACATTTAAGGACAATCTCAAAATATCACTCATCTTTGTGCCTTTTAACATGGCATTGAAGAACTATGATCTTACAGTTTGTTTAAGAAAAGATCTTTTACTTCCAATCTACTCAGGTAAAGTATAACTGGATTATAAATGCTGTACATAAGCAATTATGCAGGATAATGAGATGTGGCCCACACATTATAACATCCAAGCAGTAGTCTGTCTAAAATATGGTTTCCTCAAAACATAGAGGCTGCACTGGATAGCGTTAACGGAGCCCATTGATGTCTCCATTGGTCTCATCATGGTCGCCATTACTTGTAGCCTCCTGGTGGACATCACCATTAGCAACCTCATTAGGTATAGAGTCATGTGACACAGTGGCCTTCCCCTTGGTATTCTGTAGCCAGACCTTACTGGAGAGATTGTACATGGAGTAATAGGGATCCCCTGTGACTTCCTTCACTATATCCAGAAAACTGGGCAAGTCTAATGGCTCCATTGCTGGGATTGTGCTATATGTTTCCAAGAGAATCAGCCCTTTACACCTGAAATTTGAAACAATGTTATAAAACATGAAAATATCTTAATTCATTTCTACCTTAGTTGTTTGAAGTATTAAAATACATCCAATTTCTCAAAATGTGACCCAGGCTACCTCTTCCAGTTCTCTCACCTTTCTTGACACGGCTCCTTGTACAAGTCCATCTGATAATATTGATCATTCCACAGAAAACAGCGCCTTGTCTTGTAGATGGTCTGATGCTTCTCGTCTATCTGAGCCAGGAGGTTCTGAGAAATAACAAATGAAACAATTTGACAGATTTTACTGTGCATTTAACAAATTTCAGAATGGTTCTACCAAGCTGAATACTTGCAGAATTGATAATTACATTTTTTATGAGCTAAATTTCAGCAATTAACATAAATAAAATAAGTCTACAGTATTTTGTGCAGAATTTATATTATATAAACTAAAAACTGTGAAGTGAAACTGAATGTCCACTGAAGGCAATCAAAGGAAACTTACAAAACAACAAGTGTATAAATTTAAGTCTCTAGGATTCCTCTCACAAAACAACTTGATTCAATAATTAGTCTTAGACTGCCAAATATTTTAGCCGACTTAAAGATGGAGAATGTATCACAGAGACCCTAAACAGCCACTTGCCTATTTCTTAGTCTTTTAATAACTGAGCCCCTGGAATAAACTGATTGTCAGAACAATGATTTGCACTCTCAGCTGTCACTAATTTATTAGGGTATCCAATGACAACTGCCTTTACTGTCGGCCAGACTTTCATAACCTATATAGTGGGGTTACCCTACATGCAACTGACTGGCCCAGTCTAGAAAATAGGCTAAACAAAAAACTCATTTCTGAATCAGTGCCTTACTGTGTAGTCCCTTGACGTGATGTGCATCTTGGTCTCTGCGCTCTCGTTATTCTGCAGATAGCGACGTATGGTGTGAGTATATGTCCAGTTACCTGATACAAACAAAAATGAAGATGTGTCAAATAGTGACTTGTTCAACTGGGGCCACAGCAATAGTCTAAAGGTTCAATATTTCGAAGGTTCATTGGTCCGAATATTCACTATAGAATCCTTGATTAAAAAAACAATGAAAATGTTATCATTTTTTGGACCAATGAACCTTCAGACTATCAAGACGCCCTCTCAGTATGGAATACAAGCCTCTCTTTACAAAGAGAAGTATTTTAGAAACTTTAACTTGCACAATGTTCAATTTTATATGCCAATTCAGCATTCGTAGTCAGTTTTACCATTTTGCCCTCGTTTCCGTATTCTGGCCTGGGTTTTCTGGCCAGGGGTGGCCAGGTAGTCATGAACAACATCAAAATCTTGAAACTGAGGATAACCCTGGAATGAAAAAATACTTCATGATTTAAGAAAAAAATCTTGAAACCAAGGATAACTTTGGGATGAAAAAGTAAAGAGGTTCAATTTTAAAGTTAAAACATAAATAACAGTTTCTTCCTCCTTTCACCACTCAATAATTAATTAATATTTTAAAATTCAACCTCTGTGTAATTATATTCTAACCAATAGATTTTACAGATGACAGAAAAACTCAAATATTTAACCTAATCACAACTTATGAATACACTAATTTTCAAA
>NW_019775523.1:101998-128727 GCF_001039355.2 Lingula anatina
TAATTTTCAAACCCCCCCCCCCCCACGACCCAGGGTGCCACTCTCCACAGCAATCAGTCAGTGCAGGTTAAAGGCTCTGTCATACCTGGCGTAATGAGGTACATATGAGTTGCATATGAGCATATTAATTTACCTGGTGTATGAAGTAGGGATTCATGAAGCAGATGAGACGCCATTTAGTGACTAAGTCAGAAAATGTGGCGCGGTGTCCAAGGTGCCACCAATGATGTTATTGAATCCAAAAAAAAGTTTTAAATAGTTGGAAAAATCTCATCCCTGATGAAATTGACTTTGGGCATGTTCAAAACATTTTAGCGCCCTCCTGGTATAAAAATGTACACCAGAGTTTGCCTGTGTATTCGATATGTATATGACGTAAGTCTAATGAACCTCTTACGTTTGTCTGCTTATGGGCAATCTTACGTTATTGCCATACGCCAGGTTTGACAGTGCCTTAAGATACTAATGTGCAATTAGAAATGTTTTAAGAGTGAAGTAAGTTGGTAAACACTCATGGACAGCAAGAATGTGACGATACTACAAAACTCACCAGTAAACGAGGAAAAAACGCAAGTCTTGTGAAGTGTCCAGGTGATTGTAATCAAGGAAACTTATAAGACAAGCTGAAGTCTTGTGCTCACTACTGGGCCCATACCATTATGTAAATATTTTGCAACTGCCTATTACCAAATTAATAAACTACATTTCTTTTTATCCATTTGAAAAAAAAAAAAAAAAAGAAAGAAAGATTGTGGTTCAAGAAAAGTCATGATAGAATGAGCCCAGTGTGACGTCACAAAAAAATTGTCAAACAAAAGGAACAAACACCGGAATGCAGGTTCACAGATAAGAAGACAGGGGGAGAAAATGGCCGCCTGATTCTGGTCCTCTCCTCTCCATCTGGATCACTGCTTACTGCTGAGAAGAACAACATTGCAAACTCAACAGGGCCACTACTTACCTTAGTCTCTGCACTGGCAGCCATGTCTATCGCCTAGATGAAATAGGAAAAGTCACACATTGGGCAAGAGCAGACACTAATCACACGCAAGCACTGCAAACAACATGCCCCGCAATCGTGTTACAGGTTGCCAAAATAATTAAGTGAATGCAGTGTCAGAAAATGAAATAATTTTTTTATATAAAAACCAGCCTTGAAGTTGAAAATCCCTGTGTTATAGCAGGCAGTTAGAATTTAAGTGATTGAGATCAGTGTGAGAAAGATCTGAAAACTACTTTATCTGTTCTTAGCAAAAAAATTAAAAATTTTAATGGTACATCTATTGTGTCATTCCAAACTAGTTATTTTTAGTCTGAAGTAGGGAAACTTACAACTCAGAAAACATCTTAGTTACGTGTAACAAACTTGGGATCAGTAAATGTAGTGTAATAACTAGTACATATTTTATAAAAAGAAATGATCACTATTAGAAACATCTGAACTAGTTTAAACTTGGAAAACAAACCATACCCACTCAATAGTATGCTGCTTTGAAAAATGTTAATAAAACAGATGTGGCAAAAAATCTCCAATGTGAAAAAAAAGGGTTTCTCACACATCAACGGAGCTTTATAATATGATTAGAATCTAGCATAATTCAAAGGTGCAAAATCAGCAACACTCTGCTTGCAATTAAGTTATTTTTTAAAAAGTAGGATGCCAAACCACACCAGGCCAGAGCTGTTCTCTCTGTCAGTAGTTCCCATACCTCCAGACTTGGAAGCTCTCTCACCAAGAACTTCCTCTTCTTACTGTTCACGTTGAGCCTTTCCCTGAAGTCCATACCCAGACGATCTGTTACTGTCTGAAAAAGATATGAAAATTTGAAACAGTGGTTGAACACCTCATTAAGAATTTATAAAGCCTTATCAACTGTGGAGTTTGAAGTCAAGTGATGTATCTATGAAGAGTTCAATAATTGCCAATTAGGCAAACCTGATTTGCCAGGCAGTGTTGTCAGATTAATGCAACCTGACAAGAAGAATTCAAAGCTAAATCAGACACACAGATACACAGAAAAGATGACAGAGGTAATAAAAAAACTCACTGATATCATGCGTATAAGTTTGGCTTCAAAATCAGTGGAGTTGTCAATAACATCATAATATGGGTGTCCAACCCAAGCCTACAAAAGAAAATATATACAGGTAATTAAACATAATTTTTTTTTTTTTCTTCTCTTAACTGAATTATGGTAATACAATAGTCAGATAAATAAACCAATGATGAATATGATTCAATCTTTCAATGAGAAAAAAACTAAAATTACAGCTGTCAATTCGAAAAATTCCAGCTTAGTTAGAAAGCATTTAGACTTATTTTGATGAGACAAAAGTTGATTAACAAGCAGGACTGAAGAAATCCGTTTTTTTCTGTCCCCCCACCCATATTTTCCTTTCAATTTCCTCGACCACAAGGATGAGCATACACCTGTTGTCTTATAATTAGTCCCATGTGTTCAGGAGTTGATGTATCTTTCATCTTTACCAACCTGGGAGGCCATATCATCAAGATTTCGTGCTACATCTGGCGATTCATATCGCACGGCGTGCTCCGTGGAATAAAACTTCTCGGCACCCTTGGCTGCAGTGACCATGTGGATCACCTGGTTATACCTGAAATAACACCCGGAAACGTCACTCTCCACATTGTTCTGCTGGTGTGCAGCAAGTGTAAATCAAAATAGTAGTCAAGTTTTAGTCCTATATAATAAAATTAAGAAATTCTTGAAATTAGACAAAACATTTAAACCAGACCCAGTACAATTCAATATTTTCTGAGAATATTGTAATCTTTACAGCATTTCATATTTTTTGCATTCTGCTTTTCTTGTCTGAACACAGATTATCTTAAAGAAAAAAATGCCAAGCACAAAGGGGCATTAAAAGAAAAAGAAAACCCACAAATACCTGTTATCTCTCAGCTCTATCTCATTCCAGCCATTTTTCATCTTCATCTCTTCCCACTGTTCTGGCTTCATGTCTGATGAAGAGAGCAGACGACAACATGAAAGCTTTGATCAGTCTACAGGTACAGCCCAGAAAAACTAATGTTTCTGAAGAGTCACATGTGCACCAATCAATTTTTCATTTCTTAAATCTGACCCTTTAACTTTTTGATCAGCAACTTGAGACTGTTTTTCCTAATGGAGATCTACTGACAGTACTTGGACAAACATCAGTGACAATAGAAAACTATCTGCTTCCAGTGCTGAGCACTCACTGGGGTGGACAGGGAGAGACACTCTCTGGTTAACAGTAACTCACAAAGTGAAGAAAAAAAGGGCGATTATGCCCTAATGTAACATAAACAGGAAAATTTACTACCCGTCACAAGATCTCAATAAGTTTGCTTTCTGCTGTTTTGTGAAGTGAATTCTTTGGCTGTGCAGAGGATTATAATAATTTTAGTTCCTATATGTATTACCCTGCAGGTTTTGAAGCTGTCGATCTCTAAAAGTGAACAGGTACAAACTGTATTGTTAATGTATACTGCTCAATGTCCAAAGAACTTAAATTGCCACCATGTTTGATACTTACAAGCTGTAGCGTCCATGATGCCTCTGTCGCAGATAATAAGGCAGTTCTTGGTGCTCATCTGTGCCAACTCGCAGTACGTCTTCTCTATCTGCATCATACACTTGATAAGATTCTCTTGAAACTGGAAAACTGGAATCAAATATATTAAAACTTTAACAATACAAGGATGTGTCTACTTTAGCAAATACTTTAAAACAAAATTCACTTTTTTTCTAAAAAAAAAAAAAATAAAACTGCAGTGTAGATTTCCTTACAAATCTGATGTTTGAAAAAAAAAAATGATTAGGTCAAACAATTCTGACATCTTCAATTTTTGTAAGTCAACAGGATCCTTTTTTCATTAATTGGTTTCTCTTTTTTCCGATACCAGTTTAAGTAGGGATGATAAATGAGATGATCAATAAAATAGTTCAAACTGATTAGAAATGTAATCCACCCCTACGTTTTGTTAATCAGTAGTATTAAAACCAGTAACATTTTATACATAATATGTATTGCATTATTTACAGATAGATACATCCACATCTTATTTGCAGTACTTAATAAATGTAATGTAAAGATACATCCCTAAAAAACTTAAATCCTACTATTGTAACATTTGAATAATTCATATTTCTGGAACTACATACTGTGGTTGTTGCAGTAGCATCATATGCATCCTACACTACTAATGTCCAATTACTATAAGCACAGTGACAGAGCACAGCAAAATGACACACATGCAGCAAATAGCTTGGCAGCAGTTAGCTTTGTAATGTTATACGACACAAACTAGGGTCACTGAGTATGTAAAAGTTAAAAGACACTTCTTACCTGTTCCAGTTTGCTTGCCTTTCTTCTCCCCTCATGCTTCCTCATAGCACACAATGGATTACATAACAATATTAACACCAGCAAACAGAACACATTGAGTAGGAAAACGGGGAAATAGAAAAAGGTCTAAACTACCCATGCAGAAGATACCCAGAGTACTAACACCAAGCCCCTGTCAATAAGTAAACTGAAATTTTTTCAATCCATTGGTTTTTTGTTCCAAGGAAATTCAAAAAGGACAAAATATTTCTTTTGGCCATCATCTCAATTTTTTCAACACTATCAATGGGATGCATAGATGAATATTTTTCCAGGAACTTTAAATACTTTTGTAAAAATATGTTCTATTTCTTGAAATTACAGTATCCACAGTATCATTCAGCAATCCCACCTATTTCCAAAATTAAAACAGTTTCAAAAAAACTTCAGTTTACAAAATGAACTTTCCCATCTCCCAAACCTGACAGTATGATAACGTGAAATATGTGTTTGTGAAATTACCTGCAGCTGATTTAGTCCAGGGTAGGGATGAAATTTAAAGAAAGAAACAAAACAGAACATGAGAACAGGATACTATTATACCAAAAGATGTTCATTTTTTCATTAATACTATGTTTTAGGTTAAATAATGGTGAACTGTGTTATATATCCTGTGTGTGGATAAAAATTCATTTACAATTGAATTTAATATATTATAAGGAAAACTACACAAAAAGAGAATAGAACATGCACTGTATAAGACACCAAGCACCTGGTCCATAGGGGAAATAAAAAATTCAAGAATATATTTTTGCAAAAATAAATAAATAAACGCATAATAAATAAAACTATCAATAAACTGATTTATCAATGAACAAAATAACAACATTAAATAATTCATCTTAAAATCAAGTTGCAGAAGTCATGTTGACGGCTTCACTCCCTGGCATTGCATGTCAGAGACCAAGTAGAAGTGGGCAGTACACTGTCTTACTGGATAATAGGATAATATTTAGGGAGACAGGTCCCTGGCATAGATGTAATCACTCTGATAAGTCATATTTATAGAATTCATCAATCATTTATGTGGCAGGTACACATCAACTACAGGTACATTTCTTTGGACCAAGAAATTCTGATCCATTTTGAAAACAGATTTTAAAGACAGCTGACATAATAGTACAAGCATCTGAGTACAAGTAAGGCCTGGGCTATTTATAATACCATATACATATAAATGCTACATTTTTAGGTACTTGCAGATCTCCTTTCAACTTGATAACCAATTTTCTGATAACATACAATCTAGCCATTGCAACCACAATACACAGAAGGAAGCTTCAGATAAGAAAGACCCAGCATGAATATAGAAACCAATCAATAGATCCAATGCAGATAACAATGAATTCCAAATATTCAATACCAAATAAATGTATTTCAATTACTTACTAACAATATCCCCACATGGAAATTTGATTTATGATTATTGACAAAACAAACTCACAAGTATATGTATAATAAGTGGGACATATTCACAAAACAGTACCGACAGTTACATGCTTTTACATCAAAATAAAATCTGACAAGCAAATGGATGTAATTAACTGGTTAACTGGTTTCTGGAAACATTGAGTGGAGGTGGGTTAACAGCAGGAATAAAGGGCAAAGATTCACCAATCTGATATGTGCACAGAGTGAAATAAGTGTTGATACCAATGCCTTAAAGTTTGTAATAGAAAAACTGAATTAAAATGAAAAAGATTTTCTGCGATGTTGTACTTCTATGGCTCAATTTTGTCTGAAATTTGCTGAAATGGACTAAATGAAGTTAAAGAATACAGATTTAATATTAAAAGTGAGAGACTAACAGGGAAAGCTCAAAGCTCCAAGCCATAGTATAGACTTTGTAGACTAACCATCACATAAAGTCACAGCTGCAACAATGAAAGCAAGAAAAAAAATAATACTTGAAGCTTATTTTGAATTTCAAGTTAAAGGAGAATATGTACTAATGTTAAAATGCTATTACTATTTTTGAATAAACTAAAAAGTAGAAAAATATAACATATCAATCACTACTGGGATATCCCATATTTCATTCATAAAATATTTGTTTTCATTAAAAACAATTCAGACTATAGTGGACAACCAAAGCCTGGTTTATCTGAGGGTTTTAAATTCTTCTAAGGTATGCAAACTTTCATTTAATTTAGGTTCTCATAGAAGCTACAAATCCCCCTTTTCTGCAGACATACTTGACAGATTTTGGGGATTGGCTCCAGGCTGAGCTGAACCAGGGTGACCTTGGATAAGGTCAATATCAACTTTTGTCCTTCAGATAACATAACTTTCCGGGCAAACATGATAAATGTGAAAATATGACTGAAAGAAATGCCAGTGGCAGGCATCAATGCGGCATGCTTTGCTGCTTTTTGTAAAATAATAAATGTATATTATTGAGCAACAAGATTAACATCAATTACAAATATGGAACAGAAAGGGGGATTTATGCTTATAAAAATAATAAAATAATGCTCATAATGCTCTGGGAAAATGGAAAACATACTCCACTGTTCAGAATCAAAACCAGGTAACACAGGGCTCTATAGTTTTCCACCTTAGGTAGAGCACACAAACAGTAAAGCAGAAACAGTAGCTATATATTGCCTACCTGCCACAGCACAGGTAAATATATAATATAGATGAATCCATACATACATACTCATACAGCAGCACCACCTGAGACTGCTCACTATAATGATATCATTCCTAATTACCAGCAAGGTGCTTTATCTTAATAAAATGCAAATGGAGGCAGCAGCTTTCTTGCAATCTACTTGCCAAAGCAAAAACAGCTGGTTATTCAGATGATTTAAATGAAGTTCCACCTACAAATGCAGGTAAATAAACAATGACAGGCCATCCAAACAAAACTTGAATGTGGACGACCTGACTGAACTTAACCTGGTGCAGCCGTAAGGTGTGCCACTGCATAAGCCTGATGTATTGTAGAAAAGCTCAAAATCTACAAAGGTATTCTTACTGTCATTGTCATTCATCTCCATCCATTTTACACCGCCGCTGAAACAGAAAATAACAAAAATTAAATTCAGTACACCTTAATCAAGTTATGAAAACGGTTCATTTCAATCTATGCATGTCTGTGAGTGAGTAATTCTGCCCAATGTTCAGCTCTTTTCTCCTTAATTTCCATTTCCTTCTATAATACATATTACTACTTATCACTGAATGGTGTCTGGAGCAGTCAGTATATAATAACCATCATTTTATGTCATACTCACTACACAAAGTACGGGTATATAATACAATTATTACGCTCATTAATTTAATATAAAAATCTAACAACATATGCATATAAACTAGGACATTGTATTGTATTTTATTGTATTGTATTGTATTATGGAGGTCTGACAGAAAACATTACTATTACCACTGAAGGTAATGTATAAGTTATGGTGGTAGCTGGGAATACAGACCAAGACTGACATCTTTCTATATTTAAATATTTAAGTACATCATTTCAATTAAGCTAGAGACTTCTCTTCACCTGAGCAACTACAGCTTTAGGAAAACAGGCGTAATTTTCATGTAAAAATTCTTGGTGGGTAGAAGTTAACTTGCATCATTTATTCAATAGATTACTGATCTTCAGCCTCACAATCCAAATCATTATCTGGAAAATGTGCATGAATGCGAATAGATAGCTTTTGGGTGGAAATTTACTAATACATACATCATCCAAATCACTGTCTAGGAAATTACCCATTTCTTCAGCAAGCATGTGAGTAGGTAAACTTAGCCCCTGCCACTGTGTTTCTGCATGCTTTAGGACCACCATAGCTCCCAGGTCTCAGCAGGTGTTTCTACGGAGGATGGGCAGACCTACCTTAGTGTTTATTGTTAACTTACCTCATCAACACAGTAGCACACTCTGGCACACGGAACACCTAATAAAGTAATAAGTAAAATATTATATGCTGTCTATTTATTTTCTTTTCTGGTGTCAGGGAAAAAGGATTATCTTTTTTTACCCCCTCCCCCCCCCTTCCTCTTACATATACTACTTTCATTTTATACTATATTAAACAGTTTGCACGTTCTAATTTCACTGAACTTGAAACAGTCCCATACTTAATACAACACCCAAAAAAACACCTACAAATCGGGGTATGGCTAGGGGATGCCTTGGGGCAGGATACATAGAAAGTATACTTTAAACTGGAAACTTGAAAGCAACAATTCTTTTTATTTTATTTATTTATTTATTTATTTGGAGGGGGGCAAATTGTTAATAGATAATTTTAAATAATGTGTGGAGGGCTACAAATACTTAATTGCAACACTTACAAAACACATTTTTCAAACAGTGCTTGTTCTTTAAAGTCTAGGACACCAATTACTTTTAATTTTAATGAAGACTTTTACAGACCACATGTACTAGTAACCACACCTAACTTCCCCATCAGACAACATATCCTACACTGCAATATCTCTAGGAGTCAGACTGGTTCTGGAGCTCAACACTCCAATATTACTGAGGGGAGTTCTGACATCAGAAAGTGCTCAAACCAACTAAAACTGTTGTGGCAGTAACTTCAAGTACTACTACAAAATTCTTGGTCATTAGGGTGCATTCCCATAGATTTTAGATTGATCTATCCCCGTGGGGAGTCTCACTAGATTACTGTCAGATAATCCAGCTTAAATGTCTGTCCCGCCTACTACAAGCTATAAGGGGGTAATTAACTTTCGTGTCCGCTCAGCTGACAGCTATTTAGCGTGAACCCCCAGGGAGTTATGTCGATCTAGTTTGGATCAATCTAATCTCTGGGAATGGGGTCTTAGACTCAATATTTAGATTCCTAAAGCAAGTGGAGCACCTGTTAGCCCCACTCTCCCACTCTTACACCCTGGACTCATCTGGGAATCTCAAAATTATATAAACATTCCAACTCAGGGCAGAAGAATTTGAGGACTGTGTCTGGCAATAAATAATATTTATATACAGAGTTGGAAATAACCGCCCGTCCCAACGTCCTTGACGGTCTAATTTCATGGAGGACGGGTAAAATTAATTTGGAGACCGTCCTGTGGTCGGGCCGCACTTTGAAGTCGTCAGTAGATCTGAGCGTGAAACATCGCGTCTTTCTTGATTTTGAGATTCACACATTTACTTATATATAAGTGTTTACAATATAAATCACATGAGGATTCTGAATATAGGAAAATAGGTCAATGATNGATAATTTCCTCTTATTCCAAATATTAAAATACATACTAGTACACAAATTTGGACAGAGGGAGAAAAAAACATGCACGAAGACACGTAGGCAAACACACATACACACAAATGCAGATCTCACCTTCCAGCCTATAGTCTCAAAGAAGGAGCAGAGTCTTGACTGCCCAGTGGTCTTGCCTCCACATGGTCCTGAAAATTTAAAACATGGATAACTAGTTTTTCTATTCTATTTTTATCAAATTACAATATTTACTAGTATCCTGTTTTCAGCACCAGTCAGACATGATTTTTGGTTAAAGAAAAAAGAAAGGCCTGGGGCCTATTAAGGTGGAAAACAGATAATAAAAAAAAAAAAACAAATTTCCACTTTAAAATTATATCAGACAAAAAAATAAAAAAAAAAAAAAAAAAGGTCTGACCAGTTTAACTTAACAGTTCAATATAACAAAGAATAAAGTGATGCAGGGGAGGGGGGTGACAATTGGATGATATTATTAATATATATATATATATATATATATATATATATATATATATATATATATATATATATATATATATATATATGTATGTATGTATGTATGTATGTATCCAATACCACGTCTCTCTCTACACCTCCCACTAGAACATTTATATCACTAACAACATGCACAGATTCCTCACACGGATCAATAATATGCTTCCAGAAACTGGCCCTCCTGAATGTTATCAAGACTAAGATCTATCTTACTATTATATGTGAAAGAATTTGCAGGGAAATCTAGGGATATAAATGGCTTCATCTGAAAATTGAGCTGTAATTCCTTGCTGTGAATCAGCTATCTGCATGACAACCATGCTGCTATATTCTTTTATCTAACAAGATCAATAGATGTAATAAGGAAATCAGTCTACATCAGCTCTGTTTGTAACCACACGAACGTCAACTTGATATCAGGCATTGAATTTTTTTCTATTGGGCTATTATTTATCCCTTTTAAATTGATATGTGAGATCAAATCATCTCGTTTTTATTCATCAAATTCAAGAGGTATATTAATGTGGGTAAGCTGGTATTTTGCAAAAAAAAAAAAAAAGGATCCCTCACAATATCATTCTCATGTAAGATTTAAAAAGTAGGCACTTGGTTAAATTCTAAATATTATATATTATATCAAAGTCACTTTTGCAGACATACCAGTATATCATATCTTGTGCATAATGGCACTCCAATGGAGCATCATTCTCACCAACAAGAATGAGCATTCATTTTGGGATCAATTCGATCAGAGCAAAATTGTTCATTAGCTTGGTGGTTGGATCATCTGATGAAGGCCTATGACCATATTGGCTGCAAGCCAACAGCAGGAAGAAAAATTTTAGCTTGTGCTAAATAATTACCATCTAAAATTTAGTCTGATTTGGCTAAAATGCTTGGTTTCCAGATTGGAGATTCTTCCATCCCTTGGCAAAGTCAGATCATCTAGATATAAATGAACGCTCCAGTAAAACTGCCCCAGGAAAGGTGGCTGACCAAATTTACATTGATTATTTTCAGGTGCACAAAGTAAGTAACTTTGGCATAAACATGTGTAAAGAAAAGTATTCACTAACATATCAAACATTTGCCATATTGCTGCACACTTTTAGAATAAAATGTTGGTTTGGTTTAAAAGAAAAAAATCTGAGACATCAGAACCCAGGAGCTAACATAAAAATATGTAGGTGAGACTCAATGAACAAAATGTTGGGTTTAGTTTAAAAGAAGTAAAAAACTCTAAGAAAATTCAAGCCAGAAGCTAACACAGCAATATATAGACTTGTGAGTGTCTGCAAGAATGGGTACTTGGTGTACATACCACCCACATCCTCTACACTTCTCTAGAAATAGAAATAACTTGGGAACACCTGAAAATGGTACAAAAACATTGTGCGGAAGTCTTCCACTAAGCACAGGTGGTGGGATGGTTCATGATATGCCATAATAAACTATGCTTGGGATCCTCATTATCACCTGAGCTCCGTCCAACCAAGATAAATCCAAAGACCGGAATTTAGTGAAAGTGAACTAAAACTATTCCACCTGAAGATGGACCAGGTTGAAAATAAACAAACTCTCTCTGGATAATCATCTAAAACTTGTCAAACATTTTCAAAATAAACTGCCCATAGCAAACTAATGGCATCACTCTGCTGCAAAAACATCTCAGATATGTTGCAAAATAATGTGACAGTCACACACGTGGGTAACTTGAATTAAGCCTGCCAGAGTATCTATTACTGAGTTTTAAAAAATTAGTAATTATACTTAAATATATTATCAGATTTCCTTGGATATTTTCTAATGAAATAAAAAAAACCCTGCTGTTCTCAAATACCCAAATAATGCCTTACGTCAATATTATAGCTATACCATGGCAGTTTATTCTTATTTTATATCTTTTTTCTTTCAAAGCTTATCTTATAGACTTTAGAACACCATAGCCCATGGACACAGTTTTTTCTGCTCATAGTATAGACTTTCCCAGGGCCTCCCCAAGCTCTCTAACCCCAACCAGGGCCTCCCCAAGCTCTCTAACCCCAACCAGGGCCTCCCCAAGCTCTCTAACCCCAACCAGGGCATGCCTTGTCATAAATGTCAAGATAATTTATGAGAGATTTTTCTATCTTCACAACCATGAATTTAACAGTAAGCACATGGTCTACAGGTAAATACAAATCTAAGTAATGGAATCTACAGGTGACTTACCAGATTATCACGGTTAAATTACACTGAGATTATCAGGGAAATCAGCACAGTAAGGACTTCCGACACAGTTGTAGATAGTAAGGCTAGTGATGCTTTGTTTGTGGACATATGACTTTTGCAGCCATTATTGTAAACTATGTTTTTAAATCTCAGAGCTCTGAGCGAAATTGAGCTTTAAAAATATATCTCAATATAGAATGTACACAAAACAGCAGCAAAAAAACTTTGAGACAAATGAGGCATTGAATCCATGTTCCTTGTTTCTTTTCACTAAAAATATTTGTGTATTTATTTTGGTCAAAGAGTTGTACAACTTTGTTTTGGTTAAGCAAAAATTGTGACATCTAAGCACAGCTGACACTCTGGAAATATACTGTTTTAATGGACCTGCCCAGCAAACACATTAACGTATTGTAACCACACCATAATATGTTACCACACCATAATATGTTACCAACATTTCTTGATTATATAAACGTTGTGGTAATGTTAGAATAACTCTGCGTTTGCTGGGTACACAGGTACCACTAGGGTCTGTGCAGGATGCTATTAGGACAGAGAGTGCTGACCACTAACCTAAATTTAACCCATTATCTAATAGAACTATTTGATTTACATGTGTCTCTGTCACCATCAGAATAAATAATGTTCCTGAAAGCCTGGATAAATAAATGACCCCCTCATCAATGCCATATGATACCATTAGCCTGGGTGTTGAATTTCTATAGAATGCCTAGTTAACTGCCTGCCTGCACATCAGCCCTATTGGGTTACCTATTAAATCATTCTCTAGCTCTGTCTCCATGGATAGGAGAAAAAAAACATGAGCCACAAGCCACTTGAACCAGACGAGGCATTTTCCATCCTTTTTTCTAAGCTGAAAACTGGTCATGAATTAAAACTATTCAAACGGCTAATTGAAAACTGCAATTGGTAAACCATTGCATAACAGGGAGTGTGAAATTTAAGTACAACCTCATTATTAACGTAAATTCCTTTGATTGGATTTGTGATTAATTAGAATAATACCCCGTTCACACTACAGTTGCCAAAATGCGCATTTCTATAATTCGGATTTTTCGTAAGGAATCCGATTCGGTATTGCGTTCACACTCGCTAAGCGAATCCGAATCCCACGTTGAAAATTTCAGGTAAAACTTCCTGTTTTGAACACTCGCGCATGCGCCGCACAGGAAATCTTAAAATATCAACAAAAATTTGTGACGACAAATGCAACTCAAAAGACATTCCAGCATTCTTGAGAAGTATAAGGTGGCAAAATTAGTTTGTTTCCTCATGTTGTAGTGAGTGGTGACCGCCAAATACGTTTGGTGCAATCGCTAAAGTAATAAACCAGCGTTCATAGATACCCGCACTTATCTGCACACATGCGCAGTAAGATCTGTACAGGTGTCGATTCCGGTAAGTTATCCGGATCGCGCTTAGAAATCCACCTCGCTTGCAGGATTTTGAAAATGCGCATTTTCAAAATCCTCTTGCGTTCACACTTCTGCATTTATTCGAATTGTGACCTAATTCGCAACTTATCCGGATAACTGAGCGTAGTGTGAACGGGGTATAAAATGTCTGATCCTGATCATTACATAGCATTTTCCCTTTTGTAACATTTTCTTCTCCTTAAACTTTCGGTATTTATGCTGCCAATTTTAATTTAGAGAGATCAGAAAGTGGTATGCAATTTTGCATCTTTTATTAGGTACAAATTTTAACAGTTTTAAATTATATGAAGTGAAAGTTAGAGAGGCAAAAGTACTATGAAATGGCAACATCTACTGTATAGTGTCAGCACCTGTTCATTAAAACAAAGAAAATGATGGGGCAAGTAAGAATTATGCAAACAATACATAAAAGATGTGTATAACATAAGACTGATATGAGGAATTACTTTATATACAGCATTCCACATTATAGATAACAATGTATTATCATCTGGCTGATGGGATATATTCCTTGGGAAATAATTTCAATTCCATTGTAGATAATAAAGATTTAATGAAGGAGTCATTTGAAACCCATTCACTTTGTACAACAACCCTGTAATTTAAATATATTTTCTCAATCATTTATAACATCAAATTAATAATTAATTTAAATTGTTACTAAATAAGAAATGGGTTTGTTAGCCTGCTAGAATCACGATTCTCATTCTTTTAAGCACAAAAATGTCAGCAAATCACGTTATTTTCTGTAACATCTATATTTATGTAATATTATTCCAACATAATTTATTCATAAATAAACCAGCCTGCAACAAGGCATGGATGGCTAATTTTAGACATCACCACAGACAACATTATTTATCACTCGTTACGGCTATTCAGTGTGTCATTTCATTTAACTATAGAAAAACACATTTTAACCCACTGTCTCAATCATATGGAGATACATTTTTTGTTTTATTATTCGGAACAGTAAAATAAACCCTTTCACCATTTATAATTAAGAATCATTTGCTCTGCCAGCGACTGGCCGGCGATTCTTTGCATCACCACGTGGAAACATGACCTTGTTTATATTTGATTGCAAATAGCAATGTACATGAAACTCACCTCCCGTCAAAACCAGCTTAAAGACTTGGTTCTGGTTGACTCCCAGTTGATGTGACATGGTGACAAAACTGTCGGTTTTTGAACTATTTCACAACCTTGCCATAAATATCGCGCGAATATTCCGATCACAACATGCGTCAGTTTTCGCATGCGTCGTACGTCATCAATTTTTATTGCAACATGGCCGGTGATAGGCTCCTAACTATGCCGCATAAATATAAGCCATAAAATATAGCTTTTAATATATTACATTAAATGAACATATTATTTATGTTTAAAAAACTCGCCAAGGGTTATATCAAAATGATTTTTAGCTTTTCGTTCGATTAAACGGAAGAAAACATCGACTTCCTGCCACAAACATTCTATCCAATGAAGAGCCTTGGCACAAAATTTCTGAAGACAAGACAAGTCAATGAAAAAGAAAAACTGTCAAAATATTGAAAAAACCGGCATGCAGTCGGCCGATTAGAGTAACCATATTTTATGGCTGCTGCTAGTGGAAGTGGTTCAAACAGTGGTGGTGGTGGTAGCGGTGGAAAGAAAAGAATGGAGGAGAATACGGTTGAGGTAGACCAATTTTGCAAGTCTGACAGTGGCACTGACACACGCACCGACAATGTTTGAGTTTATCAATCAGGGACTGGAAATACAGTATCACAATTTGATCACTATCACAATCACTTTTGATTTTAGAATCTAATTACACTAGAACTATACCGAGTAATAGATTTTAACTTTTACATCAGCGGAAAAGAATAAACATATTATTGAAATATAAGAAAAAAATACATAAACAAAGACATCAGTCACACCAAGCTATCATGAACAGTTGTATCTATGACGTGTGAGAGTATGTGAAATGCAAAGCAATGCTTTATGCCAAAAATGCGCCAGAGTTGTATCATTCTCATTCCCTCAGGATTGAACTAATTGACTTCATGTTGCTAATTACCTTCATTTTATTAATGATTTATAGCCTTCAGTATTAGTGCAAAGTATTGGTTTTTGTGATTACCTCTGCATCATCATGGTTCTTAAAAAAAAACAGTGTACATATGGGCTATTAAAATATTCTCGTTATGCTGTTCAGTTACTGATTCTTTATCTTTTCTATGATCTAGCAGGATAGACCCATCTCTAGATCTGATGTGCTAGACATCCAATTAAGCAAGAAATCCCTTGGAGATGGGTTGATCCTGTTAGATCCCTCTAGGTGTGGGGAGGGGGTCTATGATTGTTTTATTTTGAAGTTCAGCATTTCACTTTCAGCATGTCTGGGAATGGACATTTCATTGTACAGTCATTCCAAAAGCTGACTGAGCTGTTCTTTTATCTTCTGTGTATTGATTAAAAAAATCAACTAGATTCCTGTAGTGGTATTATCTGTGTTGTAGTTCTCATGAAGAATACATATCTTATATCATGATTCTAGAGCCTGGCGGAGGTGTTCCGATGTTTCATCTGTATGGAGAAGTTGCGGGACGCCCGTCTCTGTCCTCACTGCTCCAAGCTGTGCTGCTTTATGTGCATCAGGGTAAGAACACAGTGTGGTCATCCTTTAACTTATTTCTGTATTCGTTCAGATATAGAATTTCCCATCCAGTCAAGCATCTCCATTGCTTTCTTTCTGTCCTCGTTTCTTTCTTTCTTTCTTTCTTTCTTTCTTTCTTTCTTTGTAACTTTTAAATAAATATGATATGATATGATATTTCTTCTGGTTTTATTTACATGAGTTTTGTGGCTTCAATTTAAAGAAGTATCAGTTTTTTCTATAAAAATTGCTTATTGACAGATGGTTATCTCCAAGTTAAAAGAGCATTGGTCAAGCATAGATACCATATTTGATTAATTATCTAATAAAATTTCTAAAATTTGCAATTGTAAAATAACAGAAAATCATGTGGGTATTTGATGATTTGAACCATTTTGTGATTTGTTTTTTCCAGAGATGGCTGACAGAACAGAGATCACAGTGTCCTCACTGCAGGTAGGCTAGAGCAGGATCTGTGTGTTATGGCCTTAATGTGTGCACTATGTTAGATATACTATAAGTTACTAGTTCTTTACTAGCTATGTATCTACAAATACTAGAAGAATGATAAAGTAGGGGCCCCTATCATTTACTGTAATCTTATATAACTTGTCATTTATTGTTGCATATCCACCAATTATTTTAACGCTGGCATAGATTATTGGCGTAGATCAATTATCCCAGATTGAACATATCCCCACGATGAACTCACCTGAAGTCTGTAATTGTATACATTTATATGCATCACAGGTGTAGTATGTAGGTTTCTGTTGAATGACATTTTATATAATAACCAGCACATTTATTATTGTCTCAGGGCCTCCCTCCACCTCCATGAGTTGGTCAACTGTCGGTGGGCAGAGGAAGTGACCAACCAACTGGACACACTCCAGCTGTGTACACTGCCCAGCAGGACAGAGGACAGTGACAAGGATAAGTATGTCTTTAGACAGCTTACCGCCAAATTTATCAAGCTTGTCACTTTATGAGAAATATGTAGAACTCTGATGCTGGAATTTTCTAAAGCAACTTGAGGAGATTGCGTCCCCAACTTGAGACGTTTTGCTGGGTAATGACATGGATGGGCTGGTCACCTGATCTATTGTTATACATCTAGGAATAGTCTCCAACACATTATTTTGTAGTTGAGGTAATAAGAAAATTGAGCAACTTTTACATATCACATGAAGTTAAAAGCAGAAAGAACCTCAGTAAGAATAGTCTTATGTGAACTCTTCCCATTCCAGATGCGAGCTGCACCATGAGAAGTTGAGTGTGTTCTGCCGTTCCTGCTCAAAATGTATCTGTCATCAGTGCGCACTCTGGGGCGGTACGGTATGTACCCTTAGACATATCAAACTCGGGCCTGTAGCTCACAATCTCAAATAGGGGGCGCTGGTCTTTTTCTGAAAAAGTACACCTTGTTACCCCCTTAGTTTATACAACTTCAGAAATGGCATGAAACCTAGATTATATTTTAATTCTGGGTACTTAGACCTTTTTCCACCAAAGGGCAGTTCTTTTGAACCTCCAGAAATCCCACTGACTATTGCCTATAGTATTGTACTGTTATTGCAGTGTTACTGTACTGTATTCTGTTGTATTGCATTGCTTTATATTGCACTGTATTGTATTGTATATTTTCAGCATTCTGGTCACACTTTCATGCCACTGGATGAGATCTATGATGAACACGTGTCTAGGATCCGCGAGGAGATGAACCAGCTGAAGAGACGCCATATTGAACTGATCAGTCTGGTGCAGGATGTGGTAAGAACTTTGCTCACACTGGTGTCATTCTGATAACATGTGGTGACGGCAATAAGTGAGAGTTGAATGGGAGATATCTGTTATAATAGATTACTGATAATGGGGTAATCCTTTTTTATCATCATTTTCAAAGAAAAGTATTTTTCCACCCCCTCCCCCACCCCACCCCACCCCCCCTTGAAAGTAAAAGGTGAAAAGCTAGATGATGACCTTTGAAAGTTACAGTATTTGGGTAATCTTTTTTATTGTTTCAAAAATGCACAGAGAGCATTAACATCCCCCATGCCCTTAGTGTATGGTTGAGGGCTAGTGAAAATAATGATAAAAATTGGATAACCCATAAGTATGGTTAACAATAACTGATGATTGAAAAGAAATTAAAAGATATCAATTTTCTTATCATACTTTTTATTTACAGGAGAGAAATGTTGAGAGTGTAAAAAATGCCAAAGACGAGAGAGTGCGTGAGATTCGCAATGCAGTGGAGCTGATGATTGCCAGACTGGAGTCCCAGCTGAAGAGCAAACTATTGACTTTGATGGGTAAGACAAAGTTACACACATAGGAAAAGATAATGATTTATTATTGTAAAAATTTTTGATAGACATCTCCATAAGAAAAATATGTTTATCTGATTCATTTTCATGCTGCAGTTAATATTTGAAGCAATTTAACAAAAAAGCAAATAGATCATTATCTACCGATTCACCAAACTGTTATATATTTTGTATTTGCTGAACATGATTAATACAATCATTCAGTTGATGTATAAAATTTATGTTACACTGTTGCTATGTGATCTGTTGTTATCTTCAGGTCAGAGGAACCAGTTGACCCAGGAGACGGAGATGATGGAGTCAGTGATCCAGGAGATTGAACACCAGCTCCACCTGTGTTGTAAGAGTGAGTTGATCGTGGAGAGTTCCAACGTATTACAGATGTTCCAGCAGGTCCACAGGAGACCCATGGCCTCCTTTGTCACTGCCCCTGTACCCGCTGACTTTAACAGGTAAATTTAAAAAAAAAAAAAATTTCTATTTGATATTTTACATAGTATTTTCCAAGAGAAATACTTTATAATTGCATTTTGACCTTATCTCTTTTATATCTTTTTTATTGAGAACTAAAAATTGGGATTTTTTAATTTCTTAATTTTTAGAAGAATCAATACAAATTTTTAAAATTTAATGTTAAACTGAAAGGGCCCATAAAAGAAAATGTTTTGAATGTTTTGAGTTAAAGCAATTCCTGAACACATAGTCTTTGTGCTATTTCCAGTGAGATAGTGCCAGCATATGACAGCAGTACCTTTGTGATGACTAACTTCACTGGTCTCCAGCAGAGGGCAGACCCAGTCTACAGCCAGCCACTCCATGTCTCTGGACTCAGCTGGAGACTCAAAGTGTACCCTGTAGGTTATATATTATATCAGTTTATTTATCAAATACATGTGTGCTAGTGTATATCAAATAAACTGGATAGTCAAAGTCTACCCTGTAGGTAATATATTAAATATGAAATAATTGTCTTGCCTCCATGTTGTTTTTATTTAATAAAATAAATCTGTTAGTTCCTGTCAAATTAGCTGGAGTGTCATAGTTTACCCTGTATGTCATACATGATATCAGTTTATTTATTAAATAGTATTACTTACTAACCTACTTATGGTTACTTATTGTGGTGGGCCCTAACAGGTCTAAATAAAAATGTGTTATTTCTTATCAAATAAGCTGCTATATAATATCATTGCCTGGAATTCATGTTGTTTTTATTAAATATTATATTTGTTCAGGATGGCAATGGTGTTGTGAGAGGAAACTACCTGTCTGTATTCCTGGAACTGTCTGCTGGACTGCCTGAGACTTCTAAGTGAGTAATTGTTATAATCATAGGAATAACATTGTGATAGGATTTTCATCTGATTGTGATTGATATTAGATGGTAATAGGACATTCAAACATTTAGAATACAAAATGCATCTCTTTGCTTACTTTCAAAGATTTTGAAGGTAGGTAATTGTAGGTAATTGTCTCTGATTTTTCTCTGGTATAACAGTAAGAATATAATTAGAATACTTGAAACGCTTTGATTTTTGCCTGCAGGTATGAGTACAGAGTAGAGATGGTCCACCAGGCATCACGAGATCTCACCAAAAACATCGTCCGTGAGTTTGCCTCGGACTTTGAGGTTGGCGAGTGCTGGGGATATAACCGGTTCTTTCGCCTGGACCTCCTGGCCAGTGAGGGGTACCTGAACACAGAGACGGACACCCTTATCTTGAGGTTCCAGGTCCGTCCTCCAACCTATTACCAGAAATGCAGGGACCAGCAGTGGTGAGGAGAGATTGAGATGGGGGGGAGGAAGGGGAGTGGGAAGGAGCTATAGTCCCTTGGGACTGAGGGCAGGGGAGGGGGCAGGTGAACTTTTCTGGATACTTTTATTCATTAAATATAATAGACTAGGGTTTTAACTGATGATTCTAGTTCACATAATCACAACAGTTTACAATAAGTGGACAAAAATTTAACTTAGCTCAGCTTAGTCAACAAGGGATTTAAGATTCTGTGTGAAACAGGGGACAGATATTGATTTTATATAGTAACAATTGAATGTTTTATAATCTTCATTATTTCTACTTTCCAGGTATATCAACCAGCTAGAGTCGGCCCAAACACAGTTTATAGGGCAGGTCAATGACCTGAAAGAGGTAGGTAACCTGTTAACTATCCCAGATACCCAAACACAGTTTGTGCAAGTCATTAATTTGCTAGTGATCTTAGATAGAGTTGTCTTAATGTCTTCGGAATTGATTCAGACCTTACATTCTGTGAAGTAACTGCAGAAAAATCAGTTATCATGGTTGGTGGCAACAGCTTCAGACTTAAGTTTTTTTTTTTTTTTTTTTTTGGTCAGAAACGTTTACATAATTTCTAGCCCTTTGCTAATGACTCTACCACATTTATATATTTGTTTATTTGTTTATTTATTATTTCAGCGCCTAGCTATTGAACTGTCTCATCACCACATTTATATATATATACATATTTATTTATTTGTTTATTTATTATTTCAGCGCCTAGCTATTGAACTGTCTCGCCACCAGACTTCCCACCAGAAATGTCCATCACCAGGTAGGTTGGATTTTTATCTGAAGGTTGAAAAGTTTCCTATTTTTGTGGAGGATGCAGTGGAGGTAAATTTTCACAAACTGGTGAGTATCAGCAGATGTTTTAAGAAAGGCATTGGTCCTCCTTCATTATGGTGCTTAATTCCCATTCAGTGAGTCCACATAGATTCTAAACCAGTATCTGTTCTGTATCAGATTATGTTCCATTCTCCAGACAATCAGACTGCAGCCCGCCCTGAGGCTCCCCCTGGTGGTGTGGCCAGTAATACCAGTGGTGGCAGTAGTGGTGGCAAGCCCCCCATATTGTACCCCAAGCCAGTGAGGGCAGCGGTCAGTATGGAGCTGGACATGCAGATGGAGGAGGAGAACCATGACGATGACAGCAGTAGCAGCTCTGCTTCTACTGAGGTAAAGGCTTTAGTACTTTTGTAATTTTATTAGTATTGTTTTTTAATTCATTTAGTTACAAGTAAATTTTACAATGACCGTTGCAGTAAGTATGTAGAATATAACAAGAGTAATTCAGTGATACAAACTAAGAGCTTTCTTGTTCTTTTTGTTTGTCAGGTTGACAATTGTTAAAAAGTGGGTAGGGCTATGCAAACATACGAGTTGTTTTTGCACTCTTTTTGGATTATATTCAGACTTCAAACAAATCATTACATACTGCATTACATTAAGATTTTGCATAACTGCTTTATGAAAATATGTTTTCTTTTATTTAGTTGCACTGTACGTGGAGATAATTTAAGTTCATTTCTTATCACTATGTAAAATCAGTACAGGGTTAGAGGTGGTTGTATATTTCCAGAATTTGAGTGAAGTTCTCCATGACCATGATGAGACCAATGAAGAGCTTGAAGAACAAATTCTTGAAGAGAGCGCAGAAATCAGCAATGATGAAAACGACATTGATGAAGAAACCATGTAAGATTAACACAATCCTTGTTATACAATCCTTCTTAAACATAAGGAGGAGTCCACTTCACCAAGTGAAAAATAAAAAGCAATTGTGTGAAAAATGATATCAGAATAAATTGATTTATCACCTGTTATGTATTTCTCAAGACAAAATTAAACATAAAGCATTAAGATTTGAAGTTTAGAAATATTGTGTATATTTTTATAACTATGCTATACTTCCAGGTCTCTTGACAATGATGTTGAGAACAGCCGGCAGTGGGAGAGCCAGGAGACGGCTGCCTTGGGTGGGGGAGACTCTGCCAGGAATAGGTAAATAATACCATCTTTATTAGTACATCACCTCAGTGGGAGACCTAGAAAGAAAGGGGGGGTCGCAGGAGTCCACCAACTGACATCAAAATGCCAGAGGATAGAGGGCATTCATGCCTGTAGGATGTGGCGCCAAAGGAGGAGGGAAGTGTATTTAAAAAAGAGAGGTGTATTTGATATAAGTGTGGAAGAGAATGCTATATTTGGTATAACTGTTCATGTTGTCACTTCCAGAGAAGGAGATGATGATGAGCTGGTGCTGTTACAGCTATTAGACCTGCAGGACAGGGGGTCAGAAGAGAGGAGGGTCACCTTCCCAAAACCCAAGAGATACACCTCCAACACCACCTTGAATGCTACTGCTCCTGCCCCTACCAGTGCTGCTACTACTGCTACTGCTACTGCTACTGCTGCTACTGCTGCTACTGCTACTGCTGCTGAGCCTGCTGTGCCGACAGGTGACAGACAGTTTCCTGCATCTGGTAAGACAGTCCATAGCAATTGTATAGCATACAGTGTTTGAGTGCCTGAATGTGGGTGTGTTTTTGTCTTTTTGTTTCATGGGGTCGATTGTTCTTTATAAAACAATTTGCCGCCATTTCAATCAATGGTGTTTAAAGAAATGGATTTGTTTTGGTATTTGTGTCACCATACATAACCTGTATGTTTCAGCGTTTATTTGATAATTAATTTATTTTATTTTTCTATGATATTTTCAAAGTATTGCCTGACAGTTATGTCTCGGATCTTTTCTGTGGAGAGAAAATTTCAGTTTTTCAGATACATGATTTTAGAATCATAAAAAATATAATTCACAGCTGCATTTGTGGTGCAATAACAATTTCTGTATAGAAGAAAACTATAAGGTAGCCTGCTTTTCAGTTTATTGCTACCACTCAAACTCATTTTAAGAAAATTATGACTTAAAATAAATACAGTTCCTGTGAAATTCACAGTTTTTCCCAATGAAATGATTAGTCATTACCATAATGATCAGTTACCTCAGCATGTACACTATACAATAATAATAATAAACTTCATTTAACGAGGGTAAAACGTGTATACACTTATCTTACACATGGCCCTCTGAGGGTTTAGAATTAAATATTTATATGAATAAAAGATCAATAAATTAATTACATTAAAATAATTATCAAGTAAAATCAAATTAATAGTAATAATAATAAATCTCTATGGTGTGTTCCAGACCTTCACCAGCAAACTGAGCAGTGGATAGAGAGGGTCAAGTCTTACCTGGAGCGGGTGTCCAGTAGCAGGAAGCACAAGTCTAAAGACAGCGGTCAGAGAAGACCAGCTCATTCTAGTCGGGTCAGCAGTGCCAAAGATCGCTTCCACTCTGAGCTGGCGGAGTTGGGAGTGTCCTTGCCACCAGGGGGAAGCAGCAGTGGCAGTGCAACAGGGTCCTCCGCTCAAGGTGGGACGATGCTCTTACTTTTAACTCATTGTAAATTTTTTGAGGAAGTTGGTGAGATTTTTTTTTTTTACTTTTGCCACATTCCTATTATTTTTTATTTCAAGCAGCAATTTTTGAGATCATTGTATTTAAGCCTACCTTTTCAAATTAATTAGACAATTTGTCTTAAAGTTCATCTTGTATCTTAATTTGTAATGAGGTGGAATTGATTTTCCCAAAGAAAATATAGTCAAACATGATCTTTTTGTTATTCTATACATTAAGGTACCTGTTCAAAATTTTCCTGCTTAAACTTCACACTTTCTTAATTTATCTTATATAATTGCTAATGTTTATTACTGCTGTAGAGAGACTGACAGCATCGCGTCCCACTGCCAGACTGTCTAGTCCAGACCTACAGCAATCTCCCAAACTACAGGAAGATGGTGCAGCCAATGAAAGCCATTCTACCACAGGTAAACTTAGTACCCTTTATCAGCCAATGAAAGCTATTCTACCACAGATAAACTTGCCTTTGGTCAGTACTATCTTTAAAAGATTTTTTTTTGGCATTTCCAGATATTCAATTTTAACTTTTGTATCTTAAACTAGGGTCTACATACATTTCTCAAATGTACTATTTACAAGAATTAAGAATTTATAAACCATTGATTCGACGTGAGTAGAAATCTAAAATAAAAATTTATAACACAAGATAGCCCTAAAAAGAAACAAGATTTTTAAAAATATCTTTTAAATATTTTTTATTATTTGACAAAAGGGAAAGCATTGTTCTAGTCCGTTAGCTCAACTAATAAATAAACTTTGGGTTTAATATATTTTGTGGTCATTTAAGCTGAATGTCTAACATGGGTTTGGTTTGTCTAAGTGATGTTACAATATTTGTCACACTGTCAAATGTTATTTTATCAAAACATAACTTAACAATATATTGCAGTAACAGTGCTGTCAGGAATTTGAAAGTAATAACTCCCTGTATATTATGATTACATCTTTTCTATGACGTGTAACTTACAGCTTTGAGCACATTCACAGTCAATTTTTAGAAGTCAAAATCAGAAGTCAATATCAGATCTTTCTGTGATATTGTTGTAGTAGTTTGTACCAGTTCACCGAGTTCTTTAATCATGTCGTTATATTCCTGTTGACTAAAATCTGAGTGGATTTTATGAGATCTGTTATTATCAAAGTTTTTATGATCAGAAATATTATTCTCCCAAGCATTCAGTACTTTCCTGTCACAAGGTTTACTGGAGGTATTTACCTCTGTGGAGTTTTGTCTGGAATAGATTTTTGGAAAATCCTCTGCAGCCTTTCTGCGATGGTGTTTGGGCTTTGTGTTACAGTTTCTGTTCCGTTTGTTGGCAAACCAAGCTTTAACTTGCCCCAGAGATATCCCACCCTGCTCAGCCAAGTCTCTCTTCTCCTCCTCTGTGGGGTAAGGATTCTCACAGTGCATGTCATACCAGTTTTGCATGATTTCTACAGCTTTAGGATTTAAAAGTCTGTTCTTGGTTTTTTTGGTCGTGCAGAGCTCTGGGTCCTCAGGGAGGGAGTCTTTGAGCAGGTTTAAACTGGCACTGACTCTGAGAGTGAGATGGACTCTCTGCTGGTCGTGGAATTTATGAATAAGTTTCAGCTGGTGTTCAAAGCTGCTCCTGTCCATGGTACCAGCCAGGTCGGCAATGGCGTCGCTGCGCTGGGTCTCAATCACGGCACACTGCGTGTTGAAGAATGACTCCAGCTGCGCGACTTTCTCGTTCTGTAAACTGGCCAGTTTGCGGAACTCAGAGTGCAAGACGGCTTCCAGGACTGGTGTGGGCTGACCCTCCTGTTGACCACTGGTCATTTTCTCTGGACTGACCAGGGAGTAAGGGACGGCTGCCTGCTGGCACTGGGTGGCCAGGGTGGCCTGAAGCTCTGAGAACATGGGATGAGCACTGAGCTGTAGAAGTTTCCCATCTCTGGTCTGGAGTCCTGTAGACTGGTGACGTGTGGCCTGGTCCACTAGAGATGCCATGGGGATATGGACTGCCAGACTCCTTCTTCACTTCCCACTTGATTTGCTCTCTTGTAATAAGATGATATATGTGGATAAAACCACTGACTTCTGCAATAGTTTTTTGTTAAAATTAATTAAGTAATCCTATTCTTGTAAGGTGATATTTACAGTTCCTAGTGGATAAATACACCAATTTGGTTAGGGTTTCTTTGACAAAAATACTGTTTAGTCCTCCATTCTCACACTGATGTCTGTTCTCTGCCAGTGGCTCTCCTGTAGCTCCAACAGTACTCTCATGAACTGGTTGTGTTACTCTCATTAACTGGCTGTGTGGTATAAGTGCCTTGTATCTTATATGTCACCAAGGCCAATAGGGACAGCTAATTTAAGTGTGGGTGAATGGGGGAAAACTTCCTCTTTCATAAGACCATTGACTCCATTATTATCACCTTACTGCTGCACTACAGGAGGTCCCCAGTCTCTGTGGCCAGGTAATGTTAACATCAGTGCACTAGACTGTGTGATAATTATTACAGGTAAAGGTGGGCAGTGAGGGGAGGGGGATCCCCCTTGACCAAGTACTACAGGTAGTGTTAACATCAGTGCATTAGACTGTGTGATAATTATTATAGGTAGAGGAGAGCTGGAAAACCTCCAGGGGGGGGGGGGGGGGGGGGGGTCAGACTGTCTGGGGGGGTAATGAAGGGGAAAGTTAATGGAAGGGGGGGGGTCTTA
>NW_019775523.1:129352-165834 GCF_001039355.2 Lingula anatina
AGGGGGGGGTCAGACTGTCTGGGTGGGGTAATGAAGGGGAAAGTTAATTGAAGAGGGGGGGTCTTACCTGCTTGATTGGTGGTAAGAACAGTTGATTCATACAGTCTTCCAGACAGACATGAAAATAGAGGGAAGTGTTACATTGGCAGTGAACAAGAACAGTTCAATCATGCAGTCTTCCAAACTGACAGACATTCTAAGTCCAATAAGAAGTAATCCCAGTTTGGATTAGGTTCATTCAAAAGAAAACAAAATGTGTGCCTCTAAAGACCTAGCTGTACCCTACTCTTGGGACTGAACAGGTTTTGATGATGTTAATATAAACATAAAATGCTTTTTGGGCCACTTATTTACTAGTATTTATTTATTTATTTATTTATTTATTTATTTATTTATTTATTTATTTAAATTAATGCTATGCCTAAGCTTTTTCTTATAAGGAACTCTGCAAGTTTTATATTATACTATACATTGTATAAGTTTAATTATTCGGTTATTTCTTTGCTTCCCATCCTTTAAGTGTAGAACATTAAATGAGCAGAAGAATTTTAACCCTGTGAGTTTAATATTCATTAAAATCTTTGTTTCTTCAAGAAGTTATAAAGAGAAGGCCTTCTCTTTATAACTTCTTGGTTTCTTTAAACCTATTCATCTGCTGAAGAGATTTGTTATTTATGATTGATGTACAAGTAGTGTTCTTGACATGTGAAAGATATAGTGTATAAATAGGGATGAAAGAAATGGTGTATAAAATAACATGGCTGGGAATCATATTTAGGTATACAAACATCACAGGAGAAATCAACGTGTAGATGTGAACAACACTTGATTCCTGTGTCACTGAAATTCCTATTACCTCCAAGTTGTATTTCCCCATTCTGTCAACAATGACTGTAAGTTATTGTTCCCATGGCAATTAGCCTACCTTGTCTTGGCATGCCCTCCAGATATCAAACAACATTGTAGAACAGATGGACAAACAACCACTTATCCTGCTCCCTCAAGTCCCCAGTTCCTTGCCAGTCCTCTTTGTTCTCCTCCCACAGTGTAACATGCCTCCACATCAACAGTCAGGTAGCAATTGTTTAAAGTCAGCTGAGGATGTGGTCTTAATGCTGTTACCTGGGGGCACCTGCTGGGCAGTACACACCTTGGTGGTGGTGTCAGTTAGGAGTGGGAGGAGGATGGCAGGTAAACACTGAAGGTGAGCTTAAGGAGGTGTGAACACTGCATCATTGTGACCCCAGGGGTGATTGGGTCTTTGATTGGTGGTCAGTTTCTCTTTTGGTGGTCAGTCTCTCTTTCCCCTCAATACAGGACAATGATGTCCTCTATCTGGAGTAGACTTGGTCTTGGTAGATACAGGAAATATAAGCGGCTGGACACTGGGGGTTGATAGGAAGGCACAAAATTGACTGAAATTCAGTGTTAGGTATATATAATGTCAGACTACAGATTGTTGATTGTTAAAGAGATTAATGCTGTTAGGATTAATATAATTGTTATGAAAAATATTTGGAACCCAAAAGAAATAAAATGAATCAGATAAATAATGTAAGTTAAATTTGCAACTACTTTTAACCAAGTAATCACTGTAAAAAAAGACTGCCATTGGCGTAGAAAGCTTGCAATACTCTTAAACTTTTTTTTTGCTGAATTCTCAAAATTCCAGGCTATATCAGTATGCCTGCAACATCTGAATCACTTTTGGAGCAATATTGTAAAGTTGACTTCATGTAGTCGGGTAGATGTTTCTCATTATTGCAAGTTAAGCCCCAAGAAGTAAACTCGAGTAATTATCAATATTTGTTGTCCACAGGTGACCTAGATGGCGAGCACAGCACCCCGAGTCTCCCGGGGAGTCCTCTGGACAGTTCCCTAGAGCAGTACCCCATCTCAGACATCTCCACATCAGAGGTGGCCTGCATCCCTGTTCTGAACACTGCCAGACTGGTGGCCAGGATGAGGTGAGGTCACACCAACATTTCCACCAATGAGAATTCAGTTGTTTTTCATCTGCAGGATGTCTTCATATAAGTTACAGATAATTATTAACCAATAAAACTGAGACTGCATTCCCACAGATTTAGATCGATCCATCTGGATTGACCTAACTCCCTGGGGGTTCATGCTAAATTGCTGTCAGCCAAGCGCGCACAGAAGTTCATTACCCATTAACATCTTTTAGTAGGCGGGACAGACATTTAAGCCAGCTAAACTGACAGTAATCTAGTGAGACTCCCTATGGGAATAGATCGTTCTAAAATCTGTGGGAATGCACTCTAAGATTGATTTCAGTTTTTGGATGAAATGATATCTGATAATATTTATTAAATTGTTCAATAAAAGAAAACAAATTTTAAATAATTTCTAATATTTCTTTCCAGTCAACTGGTAGAAGAAGCCACCAAAGCCGAGGCAGCTGCTGCGGCAGCCAATGGGGCTCCCAGTGGGCCAGGAGGAGGAGGTAACACGGGGGTCACAGATGTCACATTGTTTAGAGAAATCAAATAATGAATGGACTGGATTTGGTGCAAAAAACCCTTCATATTAATGAGTTGTTTGGGGTCTTCAACAATTTTTCTGGTACTTTCTCTCTCCCTCTCTCTCTCTCTCTCTCTCTCTCTTTCTCTGTCTCTCTCTCTCTCTCTCTCCCTCTCTCAAATTTGAAGAAAAATTAATTGGGAATCCTTTTTTTATCCATCAAAATATTTGCACCTTTCCTCTCTATTTTCCTCCAGATGCATCCAGAGACAGTGCAACTCCAGGAGGAGAAGATGCCAGTGAAGACCCCAGTGCTGACAGAGGTCCCAGCTCCCAGGGAGACAGCCTGGGCCCAGGTGGCAGATCCCAGGGAGACAGCCTGGCCTCAGGTGGCAGATCCATGGGTCCCAGCAGGGTCACCCCCACTGTGGAGTTTAGCACCAATGACAAGTAGGTGAATGCTTTGGGTGAAAAACAGAATAAACAGAAAACAGAAGTGAAGTTTACAAATTTTAATGGTTGTCGGTAAGATAATATTGCTTTGAGTAAGATTTACAAGATTTAATTTTCTGAAGAGATAGTATTTGGGCCCATATTGAACTCCAGTGCTGAATTTTGAAGAAAAATATTATGTTTAAAGTAGAATTCGTATGTTTCTTAATTGATCATATTAACCATGATCTAACATAGAAATCTTTCTCTCCAGGAAAAGCCCAAGAAGTTCTGTCATATGAATCCTGATTTTTAAGGAAACAGAGTTGAAGATATACCAAACAACTGCATAATGAACTAGTTCACTTGGAACCAGTGGTGTAAAACCCTCTCTCGGATTCTCAGTAACAACGACCTGCTGTTTATATCCTACATATGAATAGAAGGAGGAACAAAAGCAGGATGTAGAATGTTTTCACTCCTAGAAGCCAAATGTTACAAATGACAAAGAGAGAAGGGCACTGCTTTGTTACAATACACATGAATTGCCAAATATGCAAATATTTCACATTCAGCTAAGTAGATTAGATCCGGTTATCAACATAATATTTATGTATGCTGTTTCAAATTTCTGTTGAACAAAGCCTACTTGCACCTCTAGCACTGTTATATAGCCCAGTATTACCTTGCTAAAAGACCATTACAGTATTTTTCCTTTGTAATGCACATTTCCTCACATAATTCTTTATAAGCAAAAAGATTAAAAAAAACAATTATACCTTGTTTAACTCTTTTGAACTAAGTTTGTGGAGCACTAGTAATAAAATAACACTACAGGAGGAGATGGGGGGGGGGGGGAGGCTCTCATTTTTGAGCTTTGGCTCCAGCTTACAGCCAAGAGCACTTGCTATTTTCCCTATAACATGCTGAAAACTGCAGACCATGTAGAACACTGGATTAATGAGGTCAGCATTTAGTTAACATTGCTTGAAGTTTTTAAGATCAGTTTTCAACCAATTTTGTTTCTAGAGAGATATGAAGTTGAATTGACATGCTGCACTGAAAATATATGGAAAAGTGCAGATAGACTAGCAGTAACCAGGCTGGAATTTGGTTGGGAGATGAATGTTGGGTGTCAGAGCTAATTTATAATATGCAGAGAACTGTTCAATATGACAAAGAATTCCAGTGTCCACAAAAAAGCTATGGAAAATTTTCCACCTATATATTTACTAATTTTCTAGATACTTACAACTGTGGACGAGGATTCTGTACAATGATGCTATTTGTTTCCTTTTTTTCCCCAAAAAAATACATATTCAATTTTTTTTCAATCTGTGGACCAAGTTCATCTGTGCTCACATGTCAGTTTACCAGTAAAAAATTAATAGAGGAATATGTGTAATTCTTATTGTGAAAGGTCAGGGTTAGAGTAGAGATTTTGCATGCTACATGGGAATTGGTTGTCTTTGGGACCAGGTACACGCATTCCCTGAAATGTAACTGAGGTTTCTGTTGATCAGCATTAGAGAGGAGTTTTAAGATTATCGGATAGGATTGTCAAATGCTACAAGTGGTGCTGAGGATTGAGTGTTTTTTTTTTCTTTTTCTTTACTTACTGTTTTTGTGCAATATGAAATAAAATGTTTATTACTGTATGTAATTGCTTTATCTGTTTGACACTGTGTGTATGAATATGCAAGTTGAACTTGTCAGAAATATGAAAATATCAAGACTGTTTTTAAAGAACTATGTTATTAACACTTGTATAACAATTACATATCTTATCCGATAGGTTAAACATGCAAGAACATCTTCAAATTTGAACCGTACAACTCGTCATAATATGGCACATAGACTGATATCTGGCTCTTACAACTTCAGACACTAGGGATCTGTAAAAAGGGAGTACTTCCCAGCTCTCCAACTAACATCACAATCCCAGTTCAATGTGCACATAAAATTATTTAAAAACCCAAGCACAATAATATGACTTGTGTAGAGTTACATCTTTATACAGTAAGTATGGCTCAATCTACAACTTATAAACTTGGGCTTATAATATTGAACCCATAATGTTTACTTTACCGTTTAAAACGTTGATGCCCAAATGACATTTAACAGCAAGACAAGTAAAAATAATGAACAAAGTTAAATTATCTTTAAGGTACAATATATTACAGTTTATATTTTAACACTAAGATGTGTTTCTTTCTTAAATATGAACAATTTATCTAACTACTAGTGTAAAAACAAACAAAACGGGCAAAAATATATCATTAGCCAACAAAAGTTATCAAGAAACGATGGACCCAACTAAGGCATCAAACTTCAAACAGTAATTATCATTTTTTTAATCCATATTAGTATTTTCAGGACCTATTTATTAGTATCACTATGGACATACTGAGTTGCAGGGTAACAACAGGAGGCTCTCTTAATATAGAAGGCCAGCATGTACTGGTATGGCAGTCTCCCATGGGACTCTAACACGCAGGGTGCAACCCATAATGCATCACTCTCAGCTGCCTTGATGGGTCTTAAAGATGGAGGAAAAATCCATTCCAAATTACAATTAAAATATTTAAATCTGTGAGCATAACAATATATTAACATTCTAAGGCTTCATCTTTTGGGTATTATAATTAAATAATATCAACAACAATAACAGCACCAAAGTAGGCACAACAATTCTTAATCAACTTCTGGGAGATGCACATCAGTAAACAAATTATTTCTACTCTTTATGAGACAATTTTGTGCAGACTGTCCTCTTTGTACAAACTGCAAACTAAAGGGACTGCACTGAACCTATTATGCAGCTATCTAAAATGATTTTGCAAAAATATCATATATATTAATCTGTGATTAGAATAGTTATAGAGCTGTACCTTCAGCTGGCTACATGCATTTCACTTAAATTACTTTACCTTGAATTTCTGTATCACAACAACATATACAACATAAAACATCCCCAACTTTTCTCAGATCTACCTGACATCATCTGTGTCAATAATTTATCATTATAACAATCCCATTCACAGCAGATCAAATAAAAAGTCTTCAAGAATTATTTCAAACATAAATATATCTGCCTTTTTCCCTGGGTAGGTACCAATTCTGTCCTAACTGTCCTCAGAACTGGGTATGTTCAGATGGTCGGTATTAACAGGTGTGCTTGTACTGACACCAGTTTTTGATTATTTTTCAAGAACAGAAAGGGGGCGGAGAGCTGGGTCAGAACCTTGACCAAAACTAGAGGGAGGGGGTAATGAAGGCAGACTCAACTACCAACTTTCAAGACTGCACCAAGTACCCCTATACCCACTATCATAACAATGCCTTAGTTCAACAACATAAGCTGAGGACAAAAAAACTTATGAAAACATCCGGGTCATCTGTACTTTGGCAAAGGGCTGTGTGGATTCTACACCAACAACCTATATCTCCCTCTCCCATTAATAAAATCTTTCCACGTAAAAGGGCCAACACTGCCTATCAGAGGAAATATAATATCTTATTAAAATACCTACTTCTTTATTTATGATGAAAACCATAAGCTACAAGTTTATCATTAAAGAATTATACATATAAAAATACAGAATCATTCTAATCTAGAAAATAACTTCACAGACGATTCAACAGCTGCCTAGACAAAAAGTTTTAGCCTAAGTATTACACATAGAAAAAGGACCGTTTTTTTACCTGAAATAATTCACAAGGAAGAATCTCACGGGTAAAGAGGTAGCCTCTCTGTTTGAGCCCTAACCTTAGTTAAAGTATCAAAGCTTAGTATTATTTATGAGACAGGTGGTGGAAGTCCAATTAAAGTGACTAGTTCTTGGGTCAGTCAGTTTCTTGTTTTTTTCCTGAGAGAGAAAAGTGACGGATAAAAGTAAAACATAAATTTGTGCTTTAAATTTAATCTGTCAGTAAGTGTCCGTGTGTAAAACAAACTTCTACCTACATGGCAAGTCAGGGCCAAATGTGCCTAGGATCTTCAATTACCCCAAACTTTAGATAATGTAACAATTAAAGCTCTACATACCTAGAACACAATGGACAGACTCGGGTATGTTGATCATGTAAAGAGAATCCCATTTCAGCTCAACTTAATTTTACTTTGTAAATATTTCTACTGTTTACAGATGTACTACTGCAGTACTAATGCCCACATAGGGTCCACATTTTGGGTTAAAAAGCCCAAAAGTAACTGGGCATATTTTAACTCTAAAAGTGGAACCAGTCGGATATGTATTCAGAACTGTAAAGGGTGGATCTGACAAAATATCAAACCAATTAGACAATAATAAACTTATCTTCGTGAGGAAAATCTGGGAACACCATATATAAAAATGATGATAGTGATCAGTACTATCTGCTAAAGAACACCATAAATCAATAAGAGAAAAAACACACAGTTATGCCTGTTTAATTCAACTGCAAACACTTCAATTCAAGCTTGTAGTAGGGATGTATTGGGTGGATAACAAACAAAACAACCTTAAATCTTAATTTCCCAAAAATTCTCCACTCTTATCAAACAAAATGGCACTTCATACTACAAAATGATATCTTATTTATCACCCCATGGCTGTTACAAAAGCAACATATTCAAAGAATTTATGTGCCAGAGGCAATACTGGGGCAGCCCTAACACTCGACAATTTAGCCAAATGCTAAAATTGACTAAGTTGGCTAAACAAAAAATGGTTGATTTGACTTGTTAAAACCATTTAAACCATTTGGAAAAAAAATTGGCGTTGAAAAAGTTGCAATTTGGCTATGAGAAAAAAATTGCCAGTGCTAACCCAGCAATACCATAATGCCACAAAGAGTGGCCTTTCATTGAAGTCTTACAGATATTTTTCGGTAATCAAAACCTAATTTGAGTGTTTTACTCCACCAATTAGAAAACTTCCACTACTATATATACAACCCTTGTTTTAAGATATAGAGGGGTGTTTGCCTGGTGGAAGATTCACACTCACAGTCCTGGGGCTACAGTTTGGGGGGAGGGTCCCAGCTGGATTAAGTCCAATCTTTTTATTTGGTAATAATGAAGATGTCTTCCCTGTTTTAGAAAGTTTTTTGCTTTCCATCCCCCCAGCAGTAGAACCGTTATCTGCTTGTTGTTCAGAGTGTAAAAAGCGTGGGGAAGATGAAGATAAAGAAGAGGAGCTGACTTTATGTCCTGTGGTAGATGGCGCTAAATGCGCAGGAGGAGATTTCAAAGCTTTTGAACCTCTGGGTTGCTTAATGTCACCAGGATTGATCTTTCTAGAAACTGAAGAAGCACCTGTGGATGACGATAATGATGATGTTGTTGAGGAGATTGGTGATGACACTGAACACTGAGAGTGATGGATTCCAAACTTTTCCTTCTTCTGCTGTAGATTTGACTGTTTCCCATTCTTGGACATGTCCTTCGAATCTGTTGTCCCCCCAGAACTATGACTGCCAGGTCCTCCAAAATTCACCTGCAATGGGATGTCTTTCTTGTTATCTTTGCCTCTATCATCTGACGGCTTCTTATCATTAATGTCATTTTTCTTCTTGCCATTGTTACCGGACTCTTCCTCATCTATTTCATCATCCACATATTCAACCTTGGGTGTGCCTACAGTGTCTCTTAGAAACACCACAATCACAGAGATATTGTCACTTGAGCCCCGCGTCTTGGCCTCCTTCACTAATGCCTCGGCTATGTTGTCCCGAGTTCCCTTGTTGGTGTCAAAGTGTTCATAGATTAAGTTGACCAGATCGTTGTACGGGATGGTGTCCCACATGCCGTCACAGGCCAGGATGATGTAATCTTCTGTCCCGTCCAACTGGACAGTGGAGACGTCAGGCTCTCCGCTCACGTATGGCTTGTGGTCAGCATCACCTGGAAGAAATTTATCGTAAAATTAATATCTTGTTGGACATAAGTTATTTATGTCTGTCCACTTAGAGAGAGGTTGTGGTCAGCATCACCTGGAATCAAATCATACATCAATGAATATAAATATAAATCTGGGCAGTGGTCACAACTGGGCGTTCACAAGTCAGCATTATCCATAATCAAATAATTCATCAGTAAAATATAACTCAAATAAAGCTTTTTTTTCCCTAAGTAAGCTAAAACATCTCATTAAAACCTGTACCCACAAACCTGTAATGGAAGGGAGAAAAAACAGAGACAAAACACAAAATAATCATGATTCCAATTAGTTATCAAGCTTAACTTTAGCAATAAGGGGCAGAAAATCCTAGTGCTAATAAATTAAAACTACACTTGAGTGCCTCATTAAAAACAGTCCATAAAAAGTAAAAGGAAGACTTAGTAAATTAAAGCTGATGAAGTATTACCTATTGCCCTGGACACAGAGAGAGCACCATTGACCCTCCAGGCCCCAAACCAAATCACACAGCCACCCAGACCTTCTATCCTCTTCCTCTCATCCTGATAAATAAAAACAAGAAAACCATATCAAACAGCCACCCAGACCTTCTATTCTCTTCCTCTCATCCTGACAAAAAACAAAAATACAAAAAATTTTCAGAGAGAAATGTTAAAACTACAATTTAATGCAATTTATATAATCTTCACTGACACCATTTTCTGATTTTGTTGATAATTTCTCAGATATTCTTTCAAAAATTTTTCAATCACAACTTATGGCTCAAGTCAAAAGAAGACAACTCTTACATGATAAACCAGATAACGGTATTTAGAAAGTTTTTCCACTCAGTCAAATCAAACATAAAGCTTCACCTCTCTCTCTGGTTTATGTGGTTTCATCAGCTGTATGGGAGTGCCGTCTCTAACTAGCAGTGCCTGGGAGTCTCCCAGCCAGGCCGTGTGGAGTTTGTTCCCCCTCATTAACACTGACACACCTGTAGAACCACTGTTTAATTTCTGCAATAGGAGAATATTCCAAAAAATATACTTTACAAGTGCAGGAGATAAACGTAAAATAGTTTTAACTTTTAACTTTTAATTCATTTATAGTTTAAATACAAAGTTTAGTCCACTTTAAATATTCTTTACATATCAGTGCAGTAATGATTATCCACAGAAATCTACACAGAAAAAAGTTACCCCAAATGTTTTAAGGCAGTTATTTACATCATAGTTTGATAACTTTATCACAAATATTAAGTGCAACAAATTTAAATGGTAACAATTTATCACAAATATTCAGTGCATTAAATTTACATGGCAACGGCTTATTACAAATAGTTCAATTTGCAACAAATAATTATCACACCAGTTCACCTCTCTGTTAGATCTTGCCACAAAGCCCTCATCTGTGGCTATATAACCCTCCTTCATGGCTTTCTCCATGTCTTCAGGGAAGGCTGGGTGCTGGATGATGTTCAGGTGAACATGTGCAGCAGCGTATGCCGCAGCATCCGTGCCCCCGTGACCATCAAACACTGCATAGTACGACTGTGGTGGATGACCCTTCATATCATGAAACAAATACAACATTTAGCACCTTGCCTTGGATGTAGTTCTAGTCCAAAACCAAGGCCCCATTCAGATAATGAACTTACTAGTCCAATGGTCAAATATGGCTACCCACTACAAAGCTTGCCATGTAATCCGTTAATAGACACTGAATAGATATCCCATGGGGAAGTATTCAAGTGGGTCGGCCATATTTGACCCTCGGACTACTTGGTCCCCTATTCTGTATGGGGCCCAAGTTACTTCTACTACATGAGCTGGAGGTACAATAAGCAAACAAAGGAGCATTTCCCACATTTAAATATTGTGATTATCCCAAACTGCATTTTGTTGACAATTTTGTTAAATATGTCACATTTTGTTGACAATTTTGTTTATGTCACACAAGAGCTAAGCAAATTTTGTTTATCTCCTGGCTCAGCAGCTCCATGAAGTAAATACAGAGAGAACACGCATTACTGGAACAAAACTCTTCATCTCCCAGAAACTTTAAGTAGATTGGTGATATAAAGCTTTTTATGAATTTCTCAAAGAATTTCGCAAATCACTTTTGAAGAGAGGAAAATTTCCAATCATGCAACTCCAACTCTTCATTTTTTTTTTTTTTTTTTTTTTTTTGGTTTTGCATACAGATTATTCAAAATGAAATTGGATATCTATCTCAGAATCAGATTGTCTCTGCCTCAGTGACTTAATCTTTACGTAAAAACGAATAAATTACACCATGCATAAAGAAGCTAATACAATTGAGCTTCCTTGAAGTTCTAACTTATTAAATGACTGATAACAAAAAATCCATCATCAAATCTTAATTGAGCTTAAGTTAATTTGCAATGTGAATATGCTTTGGATTTGGCAAAGTATCAGCTGGCTAAATATCAAACAGCTGAAATCACATATATGTAATGAAAGTTTAATTTCCAACTGGAAGTTAATATATAAATAGATAAGCTCTGGGTTCAAAAAGTAATAGCTAAAGAAAATGACATGTGAGCTCATAGAAATTGATATGTAATATGATAACAGCTGCAAAGAAGTTGGCGTGTTGTGAGGTAGTGCATCTTTCAACACATAAATACCTTATCACCTACTGGGGTACACTTTTCATTATCACTTAATAATCTTAAAATTATTAGATATCTAGTTGAAATATGATATGCACAAAAAATTCTTCTGAAAGCAATTAAAATCTCTTCCCTTAATTTTTTATAAGTCTGTTGCTATAATTATGACAATGTTATTTATAACTTTTTGATTTATTACTCCATAAAGTTGCCTCGAGTCCAAAAAGAAAGTTCAAATTATAACATGCCTTTAAAGATGGCCAAATCTTAGAAGGTAATGCCAGTTACAAAGTTCTGAACATCGGCAGTTCATACAAATATATACAAATATATACAAATATATACAAATACAGGCTAAACATTTAAATTGAGAACCACTTACATTAACTGGTGATAAACAGATCCAACTTAAGGCTCTTTGTCCAAAGTTCTATATTTTTTACCTTGAGTTTAAACAGAGAGTTCAAATCATCGATGATCACGTGTCTGTCTTCCATCTTCCTGCGCGTGTTCTTGATGGTGTGTACAGAGATGGAGTGGTGCACGCTGGGAGTGGGGAGTTCTGGGATACCATGAGTTAGCCACTGGTTACACATTTCGTCCACTTTATTAAACAACTCACGGCCAAATAAGTTAGCATCTAATCCTAGGGGATGAAGAAAATTTACTCTGGTTAATAGGATTTACTGAATCTTAAATCAAAACCACTTGTGATTAAAATTAATCTACATTCAAAGAACAGACAATAAAGTTAGCATGATAAAATTTCAGCACTCCTTTATCCTGCCTTAGAATGAGATAAACATTCATCTGATCAAGGTAAAGTAATTCACATTGATCAATATGCAGATAAACCACAGCAATGGCAGCCAACAACAGTGTAATGGAATCTGGTATCATCTGCAGCAGAACAACCAGCCTCTTCTAGGAAAGAGAGAGAAAACTGCCCATTGATTAAAACCAATAAGTTTTAGATATATACTGAACTAAAATGTAAATGTACACAGAAAAGAAGAATGATTTATTTTTATGTAATTGTTTACAATGTAAGGCCAGCAATAACAGCATATATTCCTTTACAACTGAGCTTTAATTTGTGGCCATTACAGTGAATATGGAATCAATAATCCCAGAGCAATGACATCAAGTACACAGGAGAGGGGGGGGGGGGGCGCAATGGTCTGAGTTCACAGAGGTCAGTAAATCGAGTACGTCCACTACCCCATTGGGTGGAAACATTCACCCTGGGTGTATACTCACTGGCAGTTCCAGACATAGGGAAACTGCTGGTCTGACGGGTCCTGACTGCCTGAAAAGCCAGAGGTCCTGCATGATTTTTTTTTTTTTTTGATGCAGGTCCTCTGGACTGGCAACGTTTACGTGGAAATACAAAATTACATAAAAATGAATCATGCCTAAATATCATCAAAGGCACCAGCTGCATTACCTCCAAAGTTTTCCCCATATCTATGGAAGTGGCCAAATCCAACAGATCCAGTTGGTTTGAGCAATACAAACTAATCAATACAGAACTAATACATAAATATCAGCACCTTTCATGTCAGTTGGGATATATATATATATATATATATATATATATATATATATATATTAACTCAGCAGTTTAGGTTCATGTGGTTACATTTTGCATGATGAATACAAAGCCAAATCAGTGTTCACACATATGTAAAATTTTGTCAACTGTTTAATAATTTAGCTTGGTTATGGAGCTTTATTTTCAAATTTGTTGGTTTTTGTCTCAAAAAAATATTTTCAAGACTGGAAGTTTTTCACCTGCCTAGACTGACGCTCAATCCTAATCAGTTAACAATCAGCAAAATGAACAGCAAAAGAATCGTCTGCTAACCTGCACAGCAATATGAATTGGCTTTCTAATTTCGTTACTTGACTATATAAGATATCACTTTTAATGAACATGGTCAAGACAAAGGGCATCTTAGGGTCAATGATCATTGCAATATCTCTGCCATGGTTTCAATAAATATGATATCTTAGATATGATGAAGTGGGAAGTGGACTGTAAAACCAGGATTTTTTGCTGAGCTGTAAAATTTCTTTTTTTTTTTTCAAGTGTCATTTAATTTTTTGCCTACTGAATGAATTATACGTTTTGACATTTGAAGTTGTCCAACCATTTTCTTTTTTAGCGTTCTTTTTATTCTTGTCATGAAATAAAATGAATGACGTACAAATATTTCTGGGTTGACAGTACGCATGTCTTGGTCGACTTGAATACGTTTATATGATATACAATACATCCCCGCTTTCATGCACTATTTTGAAAATGATTTGAAATGTTGTCTTAGACAAAAATTTACTCAAATGAAAAATCAGGAAATTAATTTCATACAAGATTCATGTTCTACATTCTATTACTAGGTGAGAAATTGTGAAGTATTATGTGCACAATACTGATACAAAATGATGAGCTCTGAAACCCAAATGTCACATGTACTTTCTTTTGACAAGTACAAGAAAAACTTGATTTGACAGAAGAAAATGTGAACATCCTTACACTTTTCAGAAACTGTCAGTGTTTTTAACTCCAAGTTAAGAAATTAGTCTCATCAGTATTCCTGCCAAATTTGACAAATACATGATTTTAAAAAATAAGGTAAAATCCTGTCCATAAGGTATAGGAAACCAAAGAATAGCCCATTAAAGAAATTGTTCTGGCTGACATCTCTCAGGTTTCTGCCCAAAGACCAGAAGCAGCAAGAGCTGGTCCACGAAGCCTGTATAACATGGACGCCTGGCGACTGGCGCTCACATCTCAGCCCCAGGTGTTTCATCTGCTGGGCAGTCAGTCAGGACCAAGAGGAAATCACACAGAAAGATTCCTTGCCATCATAAAATGTCAACATTACATTGATACGACAAAAACTGCACTTTCATTTGCACTTGAATAACCAAACGGAAAATTGGACCATTTGGCTTATCTACGCCACACTGGTACCGTAATGAAGAATTATGCAGTGAACATGTATGTATGTATGTATGTGTGGAGAAGGAAAGTAGGCTACAGACCCAACAAGGACCATAAAGCCAATACCACTGCAGTTTTGCTGTGGAGATAATTTTGGCAGACACACACACCAAATATGGATTAAACAACAAATTATGCCTCCTCTTCAATGCCTTATTAACAGGCTTGTCTAAAATGTTTCATTTACCTGAAAAGGCTTTGAAGTTGTGTTGTGCATATTTAAAAAGATCTATCACTGGCTTTAAAAATAGTATTTGCATCTACCTGTAAGGAATGCTATATTTTTCAATAAAATAAAATAATAATAATAATAATAATGAATAAATGAAAAAAATATAACAATAATAATCAGAAAAGAGTAGCTCGAAATTGCATAATTACAAAATGCAGAATTATTCATGCAACCCTACAGTTGTGTGAGCCAAGTACAGAAATGCAATCTTTAAAGTTAATGCATCTTTACCACAAATTTAGAAATCAATGAAGTGCGGCTTTGTAAGCACTAGCCTAGGGAAATTTTTCCACAAAATTTCAGCATGAAACACCTAACCTGAGTCAAATCAATCTGTGCAAATGCTGTAGATTCATGCTTAAAATATGCACATTTTATAAATTTTGTTGACCAGTAGAAGAAAAAGTGCATAGTGTGTATGCATATATGTGTGTAAAAGGAGAAAAGAGGATAGATGGTCGGGGTAGAGGATGGGGAGGGGAGGGGGGCAGGGGAGGGGGGGGCAGGGGAAAGAGAAAGGTCCCTTTTCACTCTGAGGAGAAGTACATAGCATTAAATGGATTATAAATCTTAGCTCCGAGGTTTAATTGCTCAGCCCCTGCAGAAATGGCACATGTGGAGGCAGGGAGACCTTCAGGGGATACGATGGATTGCTTTTAAGTGGATTGGCCATATTTGATCTGCAGATCTGTTAGTCTGTAGATCAGCTTGTTCTGAATGTGATCAGTGTGTGAAATGGAGTAAAACTGAAGCTTTAATTTCATGTTAGGACCTCTGCAAGGGTATTAATATAAACAGACTGTATGGCTAGGGTAGGCCAGGATATGACAGGGGCCAGAGAGTGCAGGGTTAATGTGAGCATGATGAAAGTCTGTACAGCATTAATACATACTAGCATATATAACAGTACATGAGGCCTACGCTCAAAATCAACTATCAGATTAAGGCCAGGAAAGGCTCCTAAAATTACACAGTCCAGTACATAAAATGCTGCTTTACCCTGACCAATTCATTTAACCAAACTATATTGATTTTACTCTTGAAATTTTTTATCTCAACCTAAAATCTCAGCAAACTGGCAAGCAAAAGTCAATGTCATCGAGGCACTTATGCATAAATTATGCAAATGAAAGTACAGTTTACATGTAACGTGATGGACTAATGAAAAGCAGTTGCATTTTAATGAGCTTTCACACATAAAGGAATAAAAACACCGAATCAATGCCAACAAACCAGAGAAATCAGGCACACTTTTCATTAAGAACCAGGCAAAGTAAAAAAGGTCCAAAAATTTTAATATATCTTCCCTGCTATCAAAGCACATAATAAATGTTTGAAAATGACAAAGTACCAGTACCTTACATAAGGCATAAATACATCATTACTAATACAATGGCTACCTTTATACCCTCACAGTCAGATACCATTAGAGTCTTGAATGTGAACCGCCTGTGTTGGCATCCTATAAACTTTGATAGTCTGTCTGTATATTACTGCTGGTACTGTTGACAGACATTTCAACTGATAAAATGGAATATAAAATATACGAGATAGAGACATAGAGTGAGAGAGAAGCTTAAAGAGAACTGAGAAATCTTCAGGCAGTTAGTACCGAGTTCTATTCTCTCCTCAGATCAGTAGTTTCACCTGGCCCCCATGTGGAGAGTAACACTGATCTCCACATTTACACGCCCACAACTTACGCTGTATCTCGTCCTCGCTGCTTTCACTGTGGATGTGTGATAGGTCACTTTTCACCATCTTGACGGCCACCGCGTGGGCAATAGCATGTGCCAAGCGAGTAGGACATTTCCTGGAAAAAATGAACATATTGAATCACACTTCATTTGCTGCTGACAACTCAAGCCAGAATACTAAATTGTGCTGAATATATCTGAACATATTCAAATTCAGCAAAAGAATATAACACACAGTTCAATTTTTCTATTACACATTTGGCTGAACACAAAGAACTGTATTTATTTGGTTAATATATACATTTTGCCATGTTTTCCATTGAATGTCAAATGGAAAATAAAGCATAGGAAGAAAGATTTCAGAAGTTGATAATTTTTCTGTACTATTGACCAAAACAGAGATTTTGTAGGTTATGAGATTATGTCCCTATTTTAAGCACACAACCATTTATGGGGTGCATGCTTGATTCGCTAAATAAAGTTTGGATATTAACAGCAAGAATTTAAAACTCTGATTGGAAGGTTCTGAATTAAAATACAGCCACAAGAAATCCCTGGAGCATGTATCTTAGAAGCATATATCACAGGCAAGATTGAAATGCAAACACAATCTCGCCTAGACTGATTTAAAATCTGCCTGACTTCCATCTTGTCAGCACCATATATGTATTCATTCCTGCAGCAAAATAAAAGTGTTCTAATGCCAGAGATTATGGGCACTTATCTTCATGCTTCCAATAGTGAATTAACTTCTTAATGCCAATTAATAAACAATTTTTCCTGGGAAACTCCCACAGCAAGACCTTAAAGGCAAGTCTTAGAGCTCATTAATACAGCGCAGTGACAGCACAGCTTTCTCTTAGGGAATCGGTGGGCATCTTGATTCCACACAGAATATCAGATAAAAAAGTGCAACACTCTTCAGTTTGCTAAATGGCAAATCAATATATCTGTTCAAGGAAACGATGTGCAATTTAACGAATATGAAAATTGTTCATTTCTTTAGATGTCCCCTGCACCTCTTTATCCACAGGAAATTAAAAGCATAATTGAAATATTGTGAGGCTTACTTGTACAAATCATAGAAGAGCATTCAATTCTCAGACTGGTAGATTTTATTACGCTTAGTCTCCACTTCTGTGATTTCGTAGAACAACTTGTTGATTATATATGTGAACAAATTGGATTATTCCTTTATCTTTATCCGGAAAATCTTGTAATGGCTTCTTTGCTCAAAGCTGCAAGTGGAATTTCTGCTTATTGCTTAAATTTTCTACTTAAACAAAATAAAATTTGATTTTTATTTTACACAAATGTATCACTGATGTAGCAGTTTTAAAGATGATTAATTAATTTGCTGAAGCACATTATCTGATTGAGTCTTAATATTCCTTTTACATATTTGTCAGGACTGACGCAAAATAAGCTAGTAACCATAGTGAAAGTTGACTGCATAACCTGGTACAGGTGCCACTTCAGTTTTTTTTTTTTTTTTTCTAAAGATGCCTTACAGTCTACTTAAGCCAAAATGTTGTCAATCTTCACTGAGATACCATTTTAGGTTGTTTTAAATCATATTCACAAGTTATGTTTTTATGATGACATTCCCTGTCTAAGAACATCCAAGTTCTACATATACATATATCCATCACATCTGAAGTAACCAGTACATATCTGTCCCAGATACACCAGAGGTTGCTAGAAACTAACCTCTAGAGTCCAGGCCTACCCAACTACCAGACTCGGCACCGAATGATCCTGAATTCACCGGTAGATCAGACCACACTACCCGTTTTCAAGGTGTGTGTCAGATCGCATTACACAGTATCAGACGCGACACCACTCTTGCCTAGTACGCGATGTGATAGTGACAATTCTCAGCGGGGTTGAAAAGCATTGCATCACCACTCAAAATTTGTTCAGGGAATGATACTGTGTAATGCGATCTGACACACACCTTGAAAACCGGTAGTGTGGTCTGATCTACCGGTGAATTCAGGATCATTCGGTGCCGAGTCTGGTAGTTGGGTAGGCCTGGAGCTGGATACAGCAAATACAGTCATGACTGAATCTTTTCAATGGGAGAAATTGTGAACTTCTACAGATACTGCATTTTTTTAGTCCTAAATTCTTAAAATGAGAACATTCCATTGAGCAGTTGCAACAAAACTGAAAAGCAAGCTACCAATTAGTCTCATTCTAAGTTTTTCTATTAAAAAGTACCATAAATGCTACACAGAAATACATTTTTTATTATTCTAAAATGTATCTGAAAACTTGATTATTTGTCCCCATTGAAAAGTCTGAGTCATTTCCGTAATAGATGTTTCCAGCACTGGTTTCTGACAAAATCTGGCTTCAAATGTGTAGCATTAATAATAATTGCTTTAGTCAAACTTCAGCCCGTTCAATAAAATTCTGAAATATCATAATCAATGTCTACTTAATTGGATTTTGTTTATTGATTAATGCAGTATAAAAGCCATGCCCAATTCTGGCGTGTTCAACAGGGTGGTTATCCTGAAGTGCCCTATCATACAGACAAGTATGTCATATCAATAGACACTGCTTGATACAGAACAGACCTAAACTTGACACCTGTAATCTCATTATCAATACAGTCTGCTGTCTATGACAACACTCTATACAACAAAACTTAGAGAAAACTGTTGTAGTAACCCTCAACCCAGCAACCATTTCTATTTGGATATACGCGTAAGGTAACAGACAGTGAAAGAGGCTTCGACTGATAGATAATTAACTTTTAGCTTGCTTCAAAGATTCACCAACCATGTAAATAGGTTACATTACGTTTCCAAGAGGTCTGTGTTATTTTTGTCTTTGAATTACAAGGGTCTACCAACTTGAAAAGGTTTCAAAAAGGTTGCAGTCTTCTCAGTCATACCACTAATTGCTTTTTCTCACTTTTTATATTTCAGCTGCAATTTAGAGACTTGCATTGAAAGATTTTTTGTCTTACATCGAAACCCCTGAATAAAACAGCTACTAATAGAAACTGTGACCTGCTGTAACATATGTACACGCGCACACACACACACACACACACACACACACACACATGTTCTGTTTCTTATGTAAGTATGTAGAAAAAAATTATTTTCAGACTATTAAAAACATTTTGCTTGAAAAACAAGCATCATGTCCTGTCCAATGAAATAAGCTCCCATAATCTATGCCCCTTATATTCCTGAAAATTTATGTCAATCTGATTTCAGAGAATTTGAAAACCTGGCCTTATGCTGTGCACATCATATATCAAGAATTTTTGGCAGGGCCAAACAATATGAAGAACATTTACCTTGGCAACTATGTCAAAGGAAAATGCATATTGATATTGTAAATTCTTTATTGGGTTTAAACAAAACTGACACCAAGAAAAGCCCAGCTCTACAAGGCACTCTTGTTTTACCCCTAAACTTTTTCCTGTACATCTCAGCTACAGACAGCCATAAACCATTCCAACTTTCTCTCATCACAAGCCTAAATGATATAAAAATCCTAAAAACAAATTTCCACACTCAAGGACTGATGCTGTATTTTTTTCCTCTGTGGCAGTGTGAAGTGGCAGATGATGAAAAGACCTGGAAGGGATCAATACCAGATGAGAGCACTGTCAGGATGTTCAGTCCAGTTCAAGTACCCAGTTTCAAATTAGCTGCCGTACTGGAGTTTTTAAAGCTTCACCTGCCAGGGCACTGTGCTAAACTGAAGAAAACATGGATAGCTGGTCCATTCACCCAAATGTATGAGCAGTACAAAGTTTTTGTAAAATCCATGCAGCTGATTTACAAAAGCAAACAGTAATTCTTGATCTATAAATTTGAGTAAGAAAACATAGCATTTATTTCAGAATCAAGCCCACATATTAAAATCAGAATTTTAATCATCTTCAATCGGAAGTTTTTGTTTACAAACCTTGTATTAGTAAGGAGACAAGGACATATGCAGGTTAAATTTAAACTTGTGATTATGCAAACTGAAGGTTGGATTTGACACACACGTGCACACACACACACACACACACACACAGGTGCATACACACAAACATACACAAAGGCACCCATATACTCTCTCTCTCTCTCTCTCTCTCTCTCTCTCTCTCTCTCAAACACAAACACACACACTACCATAAAAAAGAGCTTCTACCTATTTTTTTTTTTTTCAGAATACTTGCTTAACAAAAGTGATCTGTCTACAGTCTGTTCTCACTTATGACAACCAACTTGGCACATTTCCTTTCATTTGTCTACTACAGAATACCTGTAAAACCACATCTGAATAAGATCTTAGACAACCTTTCAAAGATAATCTTCGTGAAGAGTGGATGAATAGAAATAAGTAAAGAAGCATGCCAAATGACCCTTGTGGAAAGAATAAAAGAAAAAACATTTTCCATCAAATTAACCATCTTTCATTTATATGCAAACTACTATGTGTTATAGCTATCTGTAGTCTACATAAATAAAATTGAGTTATCTTTTATTCAAAGCTTAGACTTTACCTAGATATATATTAAAAATTCTATAGTGTAAAATACTGAATACAGTAATTTGCTGTCTGCTTTAATTCAGCAATACCTGGATCTGTCCCTGATCATCATCATCATAAGCAATCCAGGTAAAATAAAGGAAAAAAACTTCCATACATTCACCTGAAGTGAATTTGGCGGATATTAAATCCTTTATTGAATACATTGCATGTAAAGAACTGCATGGCGTACAGCTTTTCATTAAGCTACAACCACCAAACACAATGGGCAGAACTCAATTAGCTGGCTATTTTAGCTCATTCTCCCACTTAACTGCAGCAGATTGATCTGTCGTACAGTAAGGTCAAGAAAACAAGAGCTGACTGATTGGCACCATTCGCAGACAACTTGATTTCATCCTCCAGATTATAATCTGCTTCAAAACTGTTTGTCAGATATTGAAGTCATACAATGAAAATAATTACTACAGGCGGTCGATGGGCAGCCACTGCTTATCCCCACACATCCTCACATCCACCCCCCAGGGACAGCCCCACCCCCGGGGAACCTAGGGTCCTATTTCTTATATATATATAATAATAAATTAAACATGTTCACATTTCCATTAAAACACTTTCTATCATAGGCCAAACATAGAAAAGAAACTTTCAGACTTCAACTCAGCGTNCGAAAAGGCAATTTTCATATAATCATCGCGATGTGAGCAGTAATAAAATGCAGTTTTCATATTAGTTTAAGGAACTTAAATTGCGGAAGATCGTCAGTGGAGGCAATTATTTTAACTCCCTGTAAATTTTTAGGAATTTACAGATGGCAGTTTTAGAAGGCCTGACATTTAATCCTGGGAAAAGCCCTGCATGCAACAAACGTTTCCAAGTGCGTAATTTTTTTAAATATGTCGCGGCCAGGTTATAATGCAAGGAGGCAATTAGGCTTATCTTGATCCTTCTCCTCTATCAGGAGGTATGTTTCTTACCGAGAAGATAATTCTCAACACGTTTTCGGGTACAGTAAGTTAAATTTAACTTAATCGAGATGCAATAATAAATAGATTATTATTTACCACCAGAAAACGACTTAGGAAGTAGTAATAAATATCCCACAATATAGGAGGGTCAAAGATAACAGCCGCTAAGGATAAAAGCCCAAAGGCCGGATTTTTGAAAATTTCGTCACACGCAGGAGTCGGGGAGAGGTAATTTTGAAAAATTAGTCGGATTTACACAATTAAAAATATTAATTAATTTTTAAGCGACGAAATTTTCAAGACTTTACCGTAGTCAGAGTTTTTAATGTTTATTGATAGTTTTGTTCACTTGCTTATTTACCACGTACTCATATTTAAGTGGTATATTAACAGGAGAAAAAGGAACATTCTCATCCACTTGCACTGTATGACTCTGTCTCCTGTGGATAATTTCGATTTAACATTTTGGTATTCATAAAGATATATTTCTTTACTCTTCTATATTATTTATTAAAATTTGTATTTCATTTATGTTTCTTGTTTATCTTACTTAATTTACATATTTCTCCAGTAATTGATAAATTAATTTCTAAAACATTTTCAGAGGAGCCCTCATTAAGCCATGGTTGTTCACAGAAATCAAGGAACAGAGACACTGGGACATTTCTGCCAGTGAAAGGCTGGACATGCTGCAGTCATTCACCAACTATGGCCTGGAGCACTGGGGATCTGATGACCAGGGGGTGGACACCACCAGAAAGTTTTTACTGGAGTGGTTGTCCTTTCTGTACAGGTAATTTGCATAGTTTAAGCACACACAGAGAGACATACTTCTAGGATAATGTTAAAACAAGTTTCATTTCATTTCAAGTTGTTGAATCTACTTGGTAAAATGTTAGAAGAACTTGATGTTTACTTTTTTCCTCAAACATCGACTCACTAGATACCTTCATCAGTCAGACGTGACATGTAGATGTTGCTGGGGTCACATAATGTCAAGAGAAAATCTTTCTTACACCCCTTAATGCCACATTGTCCAAAGATGTCCATGTTATGTCTTTGCCGTTGAAAAATAAGATATGAGATTTTATAACAAAGCTTATCTTAGTAAGGAATATTTGATAGCACACAAAGGCAAGTATACAAACACCATGGGTGAAAGTTTTCTGAATTATACCCAATTTCAGGATTTTCAGTCTTTATTTTGTCAAATTGATTGTTTTGTTCATATGGTCTAAATGCAGTGACAAATTGCAAGCTATGTTTTCAGGTTTTTCAGGTTTTACGACTTAAACCCCATGATAAACACTTAGCCCTGTGTTCCTCTTTGTGCTAGGTATATCCCGGTTGGAGTGCTTGACAGAGTCCCTCAGAAGATTAACGAGAGGCCACAGCCGTTCTTTGGCCGCAATGACCTGGAGACTCTGATGGCCAGTGGAAACAGTGGAGACTGGGTCAAGATAAGGTGACCAATGATAACTATTTATTTATTTATTTATTTATTTATTTATTTATTTATTTTTATTAACATATTCCAATGTGTTTAGATATAAGGGATAAAATTTCTCCTTAGAAACTTTTTTTATAGATTTGTTTGATTAAATAATTTTGATAAAACAACTTTTAAACCCAGAATATGGAAACCCCAACCTTTGTAATTAGCACTTGGATCATAACGTACAGCTCATGAAATTTGCAGAGCCTTTATTGTATAACTATACAATTAACTAGGAACACTTGGACGCTATGGAACCTCAAATTCCCTGTGGACTATTTGTTGCCTAAGGATAGCAATTTATTGCAACATCTTATGAGCTAAATAATTTGTAGTAGATGATAAGTTTGATCTGGGAGGGAACTCAAAAACACGGTATTTATTTTATTTTAATAATTCATTAATTTTTTTGCCAATATACAATCTTGAATACTTCCTTTGTTTTTATTCCAGTGAGATGCTTTTGGGACCGGTCAAGCCAGGGTTCACTTTTCTTCCTAAGCACAAGGCAAACGCATACAAATAGAGCAGAGTAAAGAGACAAACATGAAGTCCTTACATAGTGCTAACTCTTTTGAGGAACATTCTAGTTATTTATAGAAAAACAGGATTTACTAGATACAAAAGTTTTGATGCAGTGACATTGATTTTAGAGGCGTGTATTTTAATATTATGTGGTTTTAGCTAGATTACGAGGAAGATGTCTCCACATAAGAAAGAAAATGTATAAATATTATTAATATATAGTGATATGTAAGAGAATAAATTTGTCAAATTTTTAAAAAGGAAATATGATTTGTCATCATTGCATTGCCCCTGTAACATTTAGAAAACACATTCACAGGTATCTCAAACACGCGTAAACTGTAACGAAACCAACAAAATTCCACAAGAGGAATGTTTTTGAAGCTTNTACTGGGTAGAGGAGAGTTAATGTCACTACTCTCAAACTCAGGGTGACAGAGAACATATACTGGGTAGAGGAGAGTCACTGTCAGTACCCAGAAACTCAGGGTGATAGAGAACATGCCTATTAGAATAGTTGTCAGCCACATTGGACAAGTTCCTAATGGGAAACTGGGGAATTTACCAAGAACTTGCTGCCTGTTAAGACTTAATTACTTGGCTGCTTGGCTACAGTAGCATGCCTGAGGGTGCTTCAGGGGAAATTTGTCAGAACAGAAGACCTCCAACATCTATAAATATATTCAAACATTGATAAACTAGTATTGTATGCTCTATAATATACAGTATAAATGTCTGGAATGCCTTCCTTACAATGCAAGGCATTGATACTTGATAGACAGTCATTTCTACTCAGTTTTCATTAACACCCAATCAAATGTGTTACCTAACTGGTTACATATGTATTCTATATGTCTGTGACCATAATTACTTTCATGCATTTTTCATATGAAACAATTAGCAGAACTTATTAAATAAGACATGATTTGATTAGTATATTATAATATCAGATCAAACAGATCAAATAAAATTTAAAAAATAAATTAACAAGGTTGCAGGTAGCATTCATGGTATCACTATCATTTTAATGACCTTTATCTAAATGAAACTATGCTCCATTGATCAACTGAAGAATTTTATTGAGCTCAACCCTGAATGCAAATTTCATCTGAATTTCTTGTACATAGGACTCTAGATGTGATGGTTAATTAAATATTATGATATAAATAGCCTGTTGCTCATCAGGTCAGGAATAACCTAAGGTTATTATCATGTTATTACCAGTTTGGTGTCTGATTTTATTCAATATTATTTTTTTATTCATAAGACAGCTTGGGCATAGAAGAAATGGTCTAGAAAAGCAAAAGTCAAATATGTTATTGTTTTACTGCACCTCCAAAGACAGCTGAGTAGGTTGCTAACGTTAGCGATACCTGCATGCTGATGTATTAAAGTGTAACAACTTGAACTGAAATATTCTTATTTAGTTTAAAAACTAAACATCATAAGTGAAAGCCATGCAGATCAAATCAAATATATGTTGACTTCTATTCCGCTTGCTGTGACATTATCATCAAAACTGGCCTGAATGAGCAATGCACAGAAACTTCCACTAACATTTAACGTATTAAATCTGTGCATTTGCATTTGTTTATATTCGTCGGCAATTTCACTGGATATATAGAGTTTTAAGAGATTCTCCTGTTAACTTGCACGGCCTATGATAGATATATACGTTGGCTATCTGTAAAGTAACAATTAAAGTGATCGGATACATTTGATGTTTAATTCGTGAATATTTATGATATGGAGTATTTTTAACTTACTTAGTCTCCAGGTACTGCAAGGCCAAATCAAGACTTTCTCCTTCAACTTCTGTGATGGAGAGGGTCAGATTTTCGATTCTTATTGGCAGACGATCGGCATCTGTGTATGTGCCTTTATGCTCTTTGCAGAATTCTTCCAGAAACTGCACATAACTCGACGCATTGCCCGGTTTTGCCATCCCCGATCTACAAAATTCTGCGGCTTTCTCACACCTCTTGTGTACCTACACATAAACAGATGACGTCAGAAAGGTTCTCACCTTCATTTAGAAATAATTGCGTTTTCTTTGGTTAAATAATTTTTGTTAGTTTGTTTGTATGGTGTCATGTCTATATTTTGACTTCATATTATAAAATTGTTATTTTTGAAGGAGTTAAAATGAGTAAATTAACTATGCAATTTCCGTGACGTCATTGTGCGCGAAAAGACTTGCGCGAATTTCAAGTGTGACCCACATTTATCTGTTGAGACATGGAAAACAAGGAGAGGGAACTTAGCAGTTTTCCCCTGCCGCCGATCTATCGCTCAAAGCTTGTTGCTGCTGGCTTTATCACAGTGGGTGACATAAAAGATGTCAGACCAGTGGAACTTAGTAAAGGTGGCATATTTTTGAAGAGACTAATCCTATCAAAGATATAATCTAACGTATTAACTAATATCTATGGAAGCGTGTAAGGGTCACAACACCAACACCAAAAACAAAACTCACAACACCAACACCAACACCAAAAACTCATGGGGCGAGTTGTGGAATAGAGATGCTTGTGCTCGGTTGCAATGTGCAATGCTTTACGGGGCCCAGATTATCAGTATCTTTTTTAAAGTACTGACAACTAAACTATCCCTTTTAATTTAATGCTTCCCCTGTGGCATTTCTTTCAGAGTTATCAATATCCAAAGAAGCAGCCCTGGATATTCTGCAGACTATTGAAAACCATTCCTCAACAAAACCTGGCAATGGACATTCATCCAGTTGCTCTCAAGCACGAACAGCGTTAGATATGCTGAGAGATGAGAGCCTGCAGCAGTATATTATCACATTCTCAGAGAGGCTAGATGACATGTTGGGGGGCGGGGTCCCACTGACCAAGACAACCGAGTTCTGTGGGGCACCTGGTATTGGGAAAACACAGATGAGGTATTACTTTGTACCTTATGTATATGTCTATATGACCAAGCAGATATACATTATTAGCATATACAAATTTTTAATTTTAAAACTACATTATTAGTTTTGAATCAATATTTAAGATGGTGTGCATTCAGGGACAGTACCCAATGAGTTGGATTGATCTCCTTAGATCAATAGTTTCATTGGGAATGGGCCCTAAATGTCAGGGAAGTGAAAAAATATCCTCATTGAAGATTTGTGGTATCAGTTGCAATGATGGATCGTTGCTGCATTATATCATAAATCCAGTATTATATTTATATTTTTCTATTCTGTGACATCTCAATCCTGGATGAGCAATGAAACTCTCTCAATAGTATACACATGTGTTAGTCTAGTCTGAACTTACCTTATTGTTTGATGTGCCCAGTTTGCCACAATTTTTAAATACACTGCCCCTCGTGTCCTAATGTAAATTAATTATTAAGAGATTTAATATTTTAAAAGGACACCTGCTTATTTTGTTTCAACCTGAACACAGGATTTTTATTAATGATAATTTTAGGAACAAAATGTCCCTGAAGCATTTTGATCACGGTAATATGGGAAAGACAGACTTTTTAATAAGATATATTTGTGTATTTCAATTTTTTATATTTTAAACTTTTATTTATTTATTTTTATAATAATTATTGTTTTATTTCTGTAGTTTTCAACTCTCAGTTGATGTACAGATTCCAGAGTGTTTTGGGGGTCTAGGGGGAGAGGCAGTGTATATAGACACAGAAGGAAGCTTTATAGTAGACAGACTAATAGATGTTGCCAAGGCTACAGTCGAACACTGCCAGCACATTGCAGCAGCAGAGAATAGTGCAGGTGAGAAAGATAGCACAGAAACTTCCTTTAGATATTTAGATGAACAATTTTCATTATAACTGTTTCAGTATTACAAACCCAACAAAATGTATCCTCCTGTACCAACACTAATCTAAAATAGTATAAATTTTGATAAATGCAGTGGTGTGATTAATCCAGTGACTTACTTTCCAGAGCAAGTTGAAGCCTTGAAGAATTTTTCTGTGGAGTCCATATTAAAAGGAATCCACTACTACAGGTGCCATAATTATGTAGAGCTCATTGCTACAGTGCATCTTCTTCCAGAATTTTTAAAGGAACACTCGCAGGTATAACTCATATAAGATCTTATTTATATGTGAAGTCTCATTGTATATTCCTTTTATTAGCTTGCATGATTGCAGCTGTTAATCTTGTAAAAAAATTACTTGAGTATGGTACAGCACATTTACAGTAAGAAATACACACGTACTGTGGCACATCACATTTTGTAATGGGCATCATCAGTGCTGAGAGACATATATCAAAACCCTCCAAGATATACGAGAAACTTGTAAGAAATAGAACTATACTTGGACTCCTTGTGTGTTTTATGGATCCAAGATCATTAGAACTTATACATGTGAAACTTTCCTTTCTTTTCTTTATTTTAGGTCAAGCTCATAATTGTAGACAGCATAGCTTTTCATTTCCGGCATGACTTTGATGATCTTGCTCTAAGAACCAGGCTACTCAATGGAATGTCTCAGAGTTTCATACGGTTGGCAAATGAACACACTTTAGCTGTAAGTGACCTTTCTGCAATAATTTATGACCTTGTCTCCATTAGCCTATGACCTTGTCTAAGCTTTTTTCAAACAAAATGTTTTATCAGTTTTAGCCTAAGAAGTTAAGATTATATGCAGCAATGATTCTAAATAATGCTAGCTAACATGTTTGTTTAATATTACTCTAGTAACTTGTGCAGTTCTTGTTCTTTTTAAATTCAAACTAACAAAAAATATGGAAATGTATACCAGTGTTTTTACAGCTTATTTTCTGCTTTTTGTTTGTACATTTGACAGCTTTGCTGCCTTGTTTTAAATTCAAATTAACTTAAATTTACAGAAATGTACACCATTGGTTTTTTACAGCTTAACAATTTATTACATTAAAACCATCTATCCCAGGATATTTTAGAATCATCCCACAATTCCAGGTCGTGCTGACCAACCAGATGACCACACGTTTCAGCGTTGACCAGCAAGGACAGTCGTACCTGATTCCGGCCCTGGGGGAGAGCTGGGGGCACGCCAGTACGGTGAGGGTGGTGCTGTACTGGGAGAACAGCCAGAGATGGGCCAAATTATATAAGTCACCCTATAGGAAGGAGGACACGATACCATATCAAGTCACGGTGAGAAATGTCTGGGAAGCTGTTTTGTTTATAATATGACACATCTGTTGCATGTTTTAAAGTACTGAATAGAAACACAGAAAATGTTTAAATCAAATATATTATGGGACATTTGGATCTTAGTTATTCAGAATTTCTTTCTCACATTTGTCTGTTGACTAAACTGCATATTAATATCTTTCTTTATACCATCAAAGTAGATAATCATTTCTTTTCCATGGCCTTGATAATATGTTTAATGCATATAATTTTTAATACAACATTCATAATTTTGCAATTTTAGACTGGAGGAATAAGGGATGTACAAATTACAGATCCTGTAACAGTACCCACACATACACCATTACAAGATGAGTCACAACCTTGTGGTAAGAAAAGGAAAATAGATACACAATGAACAGGAAAAAAGTAATGTTAGCCCCCATGGCAGCTTACAGAATGGATATGCCTGATATATTCTGGTGCCCTTTAAGGAAGACAATTACCAAGAGCATTGTACCTTAAAGGAGGATTGACAGAATGGAGATTGACTTCTGGTATTATTGATGTTGACAGGAGATGGTGGGCACTAGGATGTTTAGTTCAGCCATTGGTTGCAGCAGATGTGCTAAAATCTAAAATCAGATTTGGCAGTTACAAGAAATTTTGCTGGAACAATGAACTTTTTTCCAAACAGACTGTAAATTCAAAATGGCAGCTTTAAAAATTGTTTCTAATCACTTGGAATGCCTGAACACAATTTAATACAGGTCCTTGAAAATTTTTAAAATCATTCATGACCAAAAGGATGACAACTTCAGTATGACTGCTATAGTGTTGATGAGCTAGGATGGTTGCCTCCTTTCCTCCACAAATAACAGGTGGATTAATTTGTTATGATTTGCCAACCTTCATGGATACTTCACTTCACTTTTGGAACCTGAAGAGATAGTAACTGGCTAGCATTGCCAGTATGTTGTTCACCAAGAGTGTGATTAGATCTGTCAAAGATACTGGAGGAGACTTTTAACCTTTTTTTTCACTTTCATGGTTAATAAGTGCCCTTAATAAGACCATAGTCATACAAATGATGTAAAATTAACTGTTCAGTTTATGTCAAAGAACAGTTTTACAACTGTTTATGTTTAATACAAATATTTAATGAAAGTTTTGTTTGTGTCTAGTCTAGGCATTTGTGAAAAAAAAACAAGGTTAGTTTTAGTTTACAACCTGAGCAATGTTACAACAACAATTCTGCAAATATGTATTTTCAATATTATATTTTAATTTATGTACATATATACATTCATTGCTTGATAAAAATTAATATTGTAAGTTTTTAAATGTCCTACTCGTTCAACTTATCTTTCCATTGTTTGGATGCCATTACATGAACAGCCCTTGGTATTGTTTATCCCCTCTAGAAAACATGCTCTCATGGAGTGTGTAATTTGAAATTGGCTATTAATAGCCAACATAGTTCAGAGTTGTGGAATGACCTGCAGACATTTATTTCTTTTTCCCCTTACTAGAAGCTCGCCCACCCTTGCCAGCAGCATTTCCTTCTAGTGCAGAAAGTTTTTTGTTCAGTGCCTCATCCGTGACTTTTATCTGTTCTTCCATAGAAAGTCTTAATTTGTTCATCTCCTCTGTTAAATGGGCCTGGATCATGGAGCGCAGTTCTTTAGCAGACTCGGATTCTTCTGAAATTCAGCAAGAAAAATTAGCTAAAACATTCATCACTTCTAGTAGAATAGAAGCACACATAAGTCCATGTAAGCAGTATCATGTTATACCTGTCTGTGGCTGTTCTTCTTGAGGTTCTGGAGCTTGTTCAGCATCTTGTGCCTCCCCCTCTGTCCCCTCAGTAGGTTCTGTCTCCACTGCTACGTCCTCCCCAGCTGTAAAATGAGTTCTTTTCATTGTATTCATGTATAAGATAAGATGATAATTAACTGTCATATCAATATATAGTTTTAAACAAAAATTAATGCCATATGTCAATAAAATAACATGATACATTAGATTGTGCTCATTAAAAATATGTGTTGCTGTTGGATAAAAACTGGTGTTGTTACTTGTAGAGGTTGGTTTGAGGGAATGTAATTGTGATGTTGATGACACAGGCATGAACAAACTATGCACTGGATGGCCAGGGTCACTCGTAGCTGACTTTACTTTCTGAAGCACCCATCTCACACACACATGCCTTCCTCTGATGGGACATTTCCATTGATATTTTGTTGATCTGTGTCTACTTCCCACTGAATCTTTAAGCCTAATCTACCATTTAAACAACTGCATATATTGTATAAACAAATATTCCCACAAAGTAGTATACATTTAATTGACACAAAGCTAATATTGATAGTAACCACTATTTATGGGTGCCAATACCTTCAGATGGCGCTGGAGATGTGACTGGAACTCCTATATAATTCATTGATAAATCCAGTCGCACCTGGAAAATGAGCGGTCACATTATTATAACATGACAGTCAGTAAAAGCACATTTTATATTTGTTTAACAAGTTTTTGTTAATGACACTGCACTGTCAAAAGCAAGGCTATTACCAGAGAAAGTATTAATGAACAAACATTTTACTCTATATATATTTATAATGTGAAACATTAAATATTATGTAAACTTACCATGGGTGTGAAGGCATACTTGTATAGCTTATAATGTCTGAAGTATGTGTGGATGACATAATCTGTCACTTTTCGCAACTCATCAGGGGAAAACAGGTCAATGCTGAAAGGAGGCCTCTGAAATTACAAAATCGTGAATCGAAATGGTATGATTTACACACTTTCTATTTTATATTCCTTAAGAAATAACGTATGGGACACTGCCTACTAAACTATAAGAAACACATGTATGTTGTGGAAGAAATATAAGAAATAGCTATATTTATAATAATTTTGAAAAGTGCAACTGATTAAGGTGTGATTGAATCAAATTCAAGTTATCTATGAATATTTATAAAATGGCACAGCTTACCTTTACAGCATGGCACAGAATGAGATCCTTGAACAGCTTGAAACATTGTTCTACATTTCCAAAGGGAGTTTCTGGTGACATGAAAGAACAGAATGTACCAATGACAGCCACATATTCAGTGTATTGAAAAAGGTGGGAAATATTTCAAAACTGATACAGGATCCTTATGGTAACAGCTCCAATAGTAAGTAGAACTATGACATAGGAGCAGCTGTGTTGTTTTTACAGTGACAAGTTTTGGACCAAAACCAGCTTAAACACAATTCTCTGTTAAAAAACAATCTGTTATGCTACTACAGTATGATAGAGTAGTATTTTACATTTCATGGTAAAATATGTGTAATGTGATAAATATTAAATAAAGATTAACTCACCTGTGGCAACATCATGAACTCTCTTCACAATGGAGAAAAATGCTGATGTCTGTTCTTTGGTAAAGTTATTGTCTCTGGCAAACTGTATGGTGTAGTAGTAGAGATCTAACAAGATATCTGTCTTCAGTGTGTCATCACCATTTGTATTCAGACTGGCTGTTGTTCTCAAGATGCTGAAAAACAACGATGGATTTACTGGGATTTCTACAATACTGAATATGATTCATATTATGAACTAGAAATGGCAATTTATATTGCTTCAGTATGCAGTAGCTAGGCTGTGTTAAAACAATTTTGCTGAAAACTTTCCAGCTATGACTAAATCAAAATTTAGATTGAAATCCAAGGTGCTTACTTCTTTATATCATCCACTGTGGAAGCTTCCTCCAGACTATCCATGTCTGCTACCGTTAGATCAGCCCTGGCATATAAAATATAGTGAAATTTTTCGCATGTTGTGCCTTTATGTAGCTATCAGCTTTTTAAAATCTCCCCCTCAAAAATGTGATTAATAAATTTAAGAAAATCTGGCTTTAAAAAGCTCAAAATATTAATATGCAACTTTTGCTACCAAAAAATGCAACACTAAAAATTAGTGATTAACAACATTTAAAAACATTATTTTGTGCTTGGCACTTACAAACTACCCAATAGTTTCTGATACAAAAAGTGGTACTTTTGTAGTATGTACCCCCCCACCCTGTAACTTTCTGTAACTTTCACTTTTCAAACAGTTTTTTACATTTTCTTGTTCATCTATGTCAAAGCTGTTGAAATAAAATGCTTTTGTAATTACCTGTGGACTTTTCATTAGTTTTAATCACGTTTAATCCAGCCCATTGAAATACAATGTTAGAATCTTCAATTTACACCCGCAGTCAATAACTTGCCGCGTTTTCGTTGGCTAACTCTAAGGTAATTTTATGTGAACAAGTAGCTCATAATAATTTCACAGAGGAAGTCCAAGTATACAATGTATCAATCACATAAAATAAGTTAGAGTTAGCCAACGAAAAGGCTGCAAGTTATTGACTGCAGATACATTGTAAATTTTCACATTGTATTTCAGTGGGGTGGATTAAACGTGATTAAAACTAATAAAAAGACCACAGGTAATTACAAAAACATTTTATTTCAACAGCTTTGACATAGGTGAAAAAGACAAAGTAAAAAAATGTTTGAAAAATGAAAGTTTCAGGAAGTTACAGGGTGGGGGGGTATACTACAAAAGTACCCAAAAAGTTAAGCTTACCATACTAGCACCTTCGCCTTATGTTCCCTGGGCTAAAAGTAAAATAAACGATATAATTATCAGAAAACACAGCTAATGACACTAACGTCAAAGTTAGCGTTTATAAGAAATTTATATCTTGGACCCATCATACATATGCTAGTATGCAAGATGAGTCCAAATGTAGACACACGGTAAATTATTCACAAATTTGCATCAAATCAAATGATGAAGTAAGTAATTTCCTTAGAAGCATGATGTTTCCATGGTCTTAACACCCCATGTTTTCTGACTCATTCGTTCATTTATGGTGATGGACTTTTTTCCGTGTTGTAGTTTTCCCCGCAGAGCAGGTGGCACGTATATCACTGCAAGTTTCTACTACAGGTAGTACATCTATCCTGCATTACTATCAAAAACGAGCTCTAACTGCATATGAATAAGACCTGTCTTTGCATACCTGAACCAGTTTAGGTGGTTCCTGTACAATATTTTCAGGCATTTCTAAGTTTAATCTCTGCGGTTGATTCTGGCAGGTGGGCTGCGGCGTTTTTCAATATGGCGACGTTGCTAAGAGAAAAGTGTCATTAATGACCACCGATGTAACGTTCATGCTGGCTGTTCCCGCTGTAGCACTTATGGTATCTTTATATTGGCCGTTTCGTTTGCGTGGTTATCCGTGAAACTCGGGTGAATTTAAGAAATTCTAATTCTGAGATCCTGTTTATTATAATGGCAGTTTTTCTGGAACGCATTTAAAAGGGCAAATTTGTGTGTGGGATCGGCGGGCGAGAATTAATTAAGAGACGTCATTTATTTATTTATTTATTTATTTATTTATTTATTTATTTATTGTGTTTGAAAGGATCACACAAGCATTCGAAGCCTAGCCTCTATTTACGGTCAATCCTGTAACCAAATAACAATCCCAACTCATCGTTTCAGTTCATCGCCGTTATCAGAAGATGCTCTGAGCGCTATAGAGCAATCATCACTTTGTCAGTTCTGGTACAGATATTAGGGCATTTACGTCTAACGCGTCACTTCTCATTTCCTTCGGCGTTTTATTTATACCTGACTTTAACGCCTTAACTCGCTGCCTCACGACAGGTGTTCGCAATGTCCAATATAACGCAGGTGGATCGGGAGTGATGAAAATTAAGCGGATGAAATTTGTTATTGAATATATTGCAGCAAAGTATCATAATTTTCTCTTCCCATGACCTTTACTTGCCCTTTTTAATTTTATTTTTAGAGGATGACTTATCACAGGCAATTAGGGAAAAACGAATTTCTCTTTTATGTGGTGCAACTATAGTTCACTGAAACATTATATACTATTTTTAATCCAAGATATACAATTTTGCAAAATCATTTAGCCAGAACACATGAAGCAGTCTACGGGCCACACATCTAGACTTGTACCCTAATTATTCTCTGTGGTTATTTATTAAGCTAGTTTCCAATAAACACCGACTTATCTTATAAAAGATAATCTTCTGATGATGCTGAGTCAGTTACGTTAGGGTCTGGGAATTTCTCAGGGGATCCCGTTTCTAAGTATTAAAGAGATGTATAATAGATAAATAAGTATCATAGATAAAGAGATTCCAAACAACACCTATGATACAGTAGTTGGGTAGGGTACCGATTAGGAAGCCCATTCACGAACGATTGGTGTTAACCACAGTTTTCTGTGATAATATTTACAAATTATTATTGGCAATAATTATGAATATGGTAGCCACATGTAGGCCTACCACACCAGGTGGACCGCATCTGCTACAAAATTGAACACTTTTGATTTTTTCCCTTGAATTCTGATAAAACGAGATCAAAAATATGTTGGCCAAAGTTCCACATTATCAGGATAAATAACGTTTCACGTCATTGGGTTGGATAACATACTGTGTACGTATAAAACAGAAAACGCGATGATTCTTGTCGTTCTCCAGGTCCGCGCGCGCCTCCTCAAATCGATGTATGGAATCTGACGCAGTGCCGCGGCCATGCCTCGGATGAACGCTCTGAGTCACTCAGCCCCCGAAAACAATTTTCGTGGAAGATGCCTGCTGAAGATAGACCCAATTTTAATAAACAACGTTGATTTAGACGTTGGTACGGTAACATAACGATGATATATTAGACACTTGTATTGCCGCAAGCAAGCTACGGACTGAACTAGCACTGAGATAGCTTGCAAGAGCTCTGTATATCCGTCTAGATTGCAGAATCAAGAGGCCGAGAGCTAAGTAAGCATTTGATACACCGCTTATAATAGTCTGAATGTTTGCCCTTTACTGTTAGTTGGCGGGGAAATGCATAGCCGAGTCCAGGTAAGTGCTTCAGTGTCAGTAATACCGCAGAAAAACAACACGGGCCAAGGCTGACCATAGGCTATTGAAATTACAGCTTGTTCCTGACGAACTGTTGGACTGCTTAGTGGCCGAGTCTGTGATAGTGAGATAGTCTGTGATGTCGAAATATACATGTGAAGCTTGATAGACACCTTCGCTGCATGAGGACATCTTGCTAATGAAGAGCGACTGAAGATCAGGTAAGTTTCCTTTTTTTTTTTTTGTTTCATCTTGTTCTTGCCATTATATCCGGTCTTTAATGAAGATGAAATTCATCATATCTCCCTCTCTACCCCTCTTTCTCTCTTTCTCCTGCTTTTCCCATTGTTTTCTCTCACACACTCACATACCCCCCACACACACAAACATACCCCCCCACACACACTCACATATCTCCCACACACACACACACACACACACACACACACACACACACATACACACACACATACACACACACACAGCAGTCACATACCCCCTCACACACACACACATACACAAACACACACACACACACACACACACACACACAGCAGTCA
>NW_019775523.1:165859-189263 GCF_001039355.2 Lingula anatina
CATCCATCCACACACACACACACACACACACACACACACACACACATACACACACACATACACACACACACAGCAGTCACATACCCCTCACACACACACACATACACAAACACACACACACACACACACACACACACACAGCAGTCACACGAGCACACAGCCAAGAAAAGTGAGAGTAAAACAATGTCATTCAATTAAAGTTATGGTCTATCTGGAAAATGGAAGGGTTTCATTAAAGTAATTTGGACAGTAGGTGTGATTGAACGGCAGTCGAAGTGATTAAAACGGTCTAAAGGTGTGATTGGAAAGCTGTCTTTACGATTATCGATTGAGGCGTTCAGCTACTCATCAGATCTTGAACTTTGGATGAACTCCTCAAGAAAAGAGTACATGCACCTTTAGATGGAGTTTAAGTGGTTTTAACACCAAGCGCTTTAAATATAGGCTTTAGAAACACAGAAAACAATTTTCGAGATTTATCTGAAACTTAAACTTTTATTGAAGTGGGCAGTGTGACACATCTTTCCGTTTCACACCTCGTGTGACATTTGGATTCACTGACACCCTGTGAAAGGAAAAGGTCGCTGAGAAGATCATGTACAGGTTTACTAAGTGGTTGATCAAATTTCCTCATGGCTGGCTTATTATCATACCCCACCACATACCTCGTGTTTGAGTCGAGAGTGTGAGCATACGATACGTTGCGTGCAAAGATAAATATTTATATACATACATCCCCTCGCTTTTATTGTTAAATAAAAGTGCAAACGTCGAAGAATATGTGCTCAATTCAGTGGAACTAAGAGGCCCAAACAGCCAGAGAGGGTAAGAAAACACGCCTGTTTGTGCTTCAGTTATTCATTTGTTAATTATGTGAAATGATAGATTTTGATTTGGGGGATTAATAGCTCATGATTCAACAGACATTTATTTCATATTAGCCCAAGAAAGATGGGTTGCATACAGAGTCTAGCGTATACTGAGAAGCAGCTGTTTCAATGAACCATTTCCAGTGTTATTTTTAAATCCCATAAAATGACTCAGTGTGTCTTAGTATCTCTTTTTACCTGTTGTTTAGATACTGAACCCCGTGCACTGCCATGAAGATTCTCCTCACAGCGAACTCTCACCAAAGGAACAGAACTTGATGGTAAGTCCCATATTTCTTTGATGTTTTGGCTTGAAATGTGGTTTGAAGAGTGCTGCGGCTCAGGAAGTTTCTTTCGTTCTTATTGCGTATCAAAACAAATGGAGTAATAATTCATCCTGAAAATGATTCCTGAGATGACCTGAGATGGCCGTTTGAATGGAGCGGGGTAGGGATCGGGTGGGGGTGAGAGGGGTAGGGGTGAGGGGGTAGGGGTGGGTGGGGTGAGGGGAGTAGGGGGTAGGGGTGAAGGGTTGCAGCGGTAAAAATGAGCTGGTCCAGGCACTCGATAGACCAAAGTAATTTGGTAATAAATAAATTTATTGGTAAAGAACTTAGAAATAGGCGTTAATTTAGTTGCGAAGTTAAAAAAATACTACTTGGCATATCATCAATACACTCCAAAAAGGTGCCCATAAAAAGGAACCTCAGCACAGTGTTGACATTTTTGCTCTCTGGCGAAAAAAAACAAAACACCGTTTTATTTCCTGTGTAAACTTGGCAACGAGTATAATACCCTTTGCTTTGCAAATTTTTCAGCAAATTACGCGCTGGCATCTTAATGACACATCCGAGAATGCCAGAGATAGATTGGCACACGTTTTTCGGCCTCGGCTCCCACTTGATTACATAGCCCAGTGCCACATTACCTACAGTGTTGTAATCACGGAACATGCAGGGTAACACACGGCACTGACGTAAGGGGTGTTTGGGGGAGATTTTTTACCGGCTTTTGATAGAGAAATACCAGAGAAGCCATATGATAGACCTAAGTACAGATCTTTGTTGTAAACATTGAAGTAAATGAGCGAGTCTGTTCAATTTAGAGGATTCGTTTCGAAGTTTGCATCATGACTCATCATCGCAGGTATGGCTTCAACGTCAACTTTGGAACCATGCCTGTTGAATTTGTTCTAACTAGGAAGGACAGAGCGCGGAAAAGGACTTGCAGGGATATTGCACTTCTTTGTTGCTTTCTGGTAGAATATCAAGATATACATAAATCATAAACACGTAGACTCTCTCTCTCTCTCTCCTTTTCCACGCAGTGTTCAAAGAAGGCAAATCCTGACAAAATTTCACAAGTAAACAACGTAAAGGAATGGATTTATCTGAAAATTTGTAAAGGATCTGCTCTTTGTAAAAAGTCTCATTGAAGCCAGTGAAGAAAAAAGAAACTGAAACGAAATAAAAACACCATAATTTGGATTTGCTTAAAACGCGTGTAGGTGGTTTGGGTTTGACATTATATACTAGGCATAGAGCCCTAGATATCGTTACATTAATTCCTTGTTGTTTTTCTTGGGCCGAGCTGTTTTAACCGTTGGAGCGTTAAAGGTTGCTTCTAGGTGGTTGTTATGGTTTGTTGACTGTTATACTTTCCTGCAATTTTTAAAGAACGTTTTGATGAGGTTTTTCGTCTTAGCAAACAAGAGCCGACATGAAGTGGAACGCGGTAACATTCACTGCCCCCTCCCTCACCCACTGGGAGACATAACAATTTCTAGATAGAAAACAGAAAAAAAAATATTATTAGACTTATTCACATCCTTCTTGGGCTCAGATACCGTTCCTCTAAAATAAAAAAATTTCATGTGCACTCCCAAAGTAAGATTATTTGTCATGAAATATTAATTTTTTATTTTTTTATAAGGAAGAAGGAAGAATGGAAACTAAAAGGGCACCACTGAGATGCCATATATGTTATATCTTTATCTTTAATTGGATTGAAGGTTTCTTACTAGCGTGCTTTGATTTATGAACAAGCGTAAATAAATCACATGTTAGGGAATGTTATTCTTATGTACTTTACATAAAGGATAGCTTATGGGCCCTTGTAGATGGCAGATAGTGGCCACTTTTTATTGATTTATGTTTTTTTTTTCAGACCAACTGGCCCCGAGTCACCCACCGCCCAAGAATATACACAACTTTACCTCGAAAACAACCAATTACGTTTGAAGACGCCTCATCTCGCGTTACCTAAAAGACCTTTTATCGCCAAAGAGATCCTTATTCTAACTGATCCTTGTAACAGGAGAAATTTCAGACCAAAACCACACCTGTGCTGGCGTCTTGCACTGAAGCGGAAACATTTTAAGAGAGAATCATGGATATAGCTGCCAAACGCGGTTTAGCTTTTGATGTTCTCTGTAAGACCACTTGCTGGGCGCCGGCGTGAAATAACACGGAAAGTTACCTCAAGTTGTGCCTTAAAGAATGAACATCAGATTTACTGGAGACGTAAGCCCCGTAAGATGAGAAGTTAAACTGTCTCTTGCCGCATATTTCGGCGTCTTGCATAAGAGCTATGTGAGTGCAAAAAATCAATCACGCGTGAAAATTACGCATACCTCGTTTTTCGCTGGAATGGATATTAAGATAATTCTTGGGAACTTTGCTTTATTGCCGTAGAGAGTTATTATTAACGTGGAAACAAATCAACAGTTGTTATCTAGACGACTGAAGGCTACATTCTTGCACGTGGAATCATTCCTTTTCATCGCCAATCAAAATCACTCTCGGCGCCAGGTAACTTGGAAGGGAAAGACGCATTTTCTACGTACAACGGATTTATTTACCCGAAGAAATGAACTCATCACTCGTACAAAACTATTGCGTTGCTAAATACTCGTGCTGCGCGTGAACACTAACAGTTAGATAATACAACATTTTTTTCAATTTCTGTCCCAGTCGATCTCTTATTTCACCTGTTGGGTCAGGTAAACAAGTTTAAAGAGGCCAGAAAAGCCTATATGCTCAAGCGAAGACGGCTCTCTCTACTCGTGTTTGTTGATTCCAAACAGGAAAGCTGGGATTATGTTTTAGAACGAAGGAGTGTCCACATGAAATGAAGTTTAAGCAGGGATATCGGTATTGGAAGAGTTCTGTGACGGAGCCGTAATTGTATTCTGTACATATTTAATTTAAATATTTACGGTAAATCCGGCCTCAAGTACTCATACCTAGGACAACACCACTACAGTAGCTTATAAATTCCATCCGGCGAAATGGCGTCCCAGCTCACGAAAGAAATAAGTGACCAATTTTTGGTCTGCAAAATATGCTTGGAACCATACAAGCAGCCAAAGACACTGGACTGTCTTCATGTATTTTGTTCCGACTGCATAGAGAAGCATATGGACGCTCAAATGGAGCGGACATCGTACAGGTACGCGTCATATATGAGAAATGTCTCGTGTCCGTTGTGCCGAAAACGTACAGACATACCGAACGGAGGAGTCCGGAAACTGCCGGACAACTTCCTCGTCTCCAACCTCACCGAGATTGTCAACAGGAGGAAGCCCAGTGCTGTTCCCCTCTGTGATATATGCCACAATCTGCATTCTAAAAACAACGAGGCTGCGTCCAAGTGTCTTGAATGTTCGAAACTCCTGTGTAAGTCCTGCGTTGATCTCCATACCCGGACTAAGGTGACGGCCCATCACAGCCTCTGTGATGTCGAGGTGGAGAAGGACATTCAGTGTCAGAGTCATCCAGAGGAACAGGTCAGTTGAGAAATTCGAGTGCTTTTGGTAACATTTTTAATTGTTTGAAAATTACTATCCTCTGATAGCAGGGGCCTATGAAATAGTTGACAGGATGAAAGTAAAGGTCGTTACAATAATTTTGAAAAAGGCTACCAGCGGTACCCTGTGATCAGAGAGTAGTAAATTATTGCAGTCAAATATAACCTTGGACATAATAACGAATTCGTAGTTTTGTTCATGATATAACATTTTTTAGTTATAGTATATTGTTCTGACTGTTGTTAAAATTGGGACAGTTGAGTAAGTTTTTTATAATGCCAGTCGTAATCGTCTGGAAATAAGAAAATATGCTGTAACCATTTCTAGACGATTGAGGTAGCCCAGGTTTGAATGCATTAACAAAAACTCAGATGTTTTTGTAGTCTATACAACCAGAAGTTACTAAAACACGAACTGTTTATCAATGTCTGTTACTTTAAAGTGTTTAACACTAATCCGTTTTATCTAGGGAACAAATTCGTGCTTTATCTGCTTATATCTATTGAGAATGCTTTGTGCGTTTGCGATTTGTGTTTTGACTTTTTAATATCTGCCTTAGAAGATTCACTGTTATTTGTTAACTAAAATATTAGTTTTATATTGCACAACCGTTCCAAATGACTATAGTTCACGCTCCATGTATTCGAAAAACTATTTAAGTACAAGGTCTTATTTTCGAATTATGTAGTTTATGTTCTTATTTGCAAATCAAGTGCTGAATTAAATTACATTAAGTAAAAATTTCCCCAGACGTTTTCTTTTGCCTGAGAATGGAAAACTATTGGAACATACGTATAGATAATAGACAAAGAAACATTTCTTGGACATTAAAAAAATGAATAAAAATGATGATTAACTCCTGTTTTAGTTAGCTTAATTTATTAAGTATAGGACAAAGAAGGGGCCTATCAGTAATTGAATTATTTTTGCTCCTTTTTTATTACGTCTACTCTAAATCATTTTTATCTTCCAGATTCGCTTTTACTGTGAGCCTTGTCAGAAATGCATCTGTGTCGTCTGCGCATTTCAAGAACACAAGGGCCACGAGGTGTCGTCATTCAACGAAGGGATGCAGCGGTATCGAGATTCTCTACAAACTTTGGTGCAGTCAAGCAAAGTTCGCATCGAGCAAATCAAATCTCAGTTGGACTTCATAGACGATTGCGATAACAACAAAAGAGAGGCAGAAAAAGCGATAAGGGAAATGACAGAGATTTTTGTATCTCGTGTTCGCGCTAGTGAGAATCAGCTTATAAATCAATTGAACGATATGTACGGCGCAGAACTCCTGGAATTTCTGCAGAAGCGAAACATGTTGCAAGATAACCTCAACGGCTTGCAAAGCACGTGCAATCTAACAGAAATCCTCATACAAAACCAAAACATCGAAATGCTACTGATGAAAAATGATATACAACAAAAACTCGAATCTCTACTGAGATCTGGCGTCAGAACACCGCCTGCTAATGCGAAAAAGCACATCTCTTTTATCCCAGGCTGCGTATCTCTTGGCCATCTTTCCACAGACTGCGACGAAACAGAATTAGCCGAGGGGAGAATGGCGCTGCTTCCTAAAGGAGTCACGGTAGACACCCAGACGCCAATAATAACCAACAGTGAACAAGAAACCTCCATGGGAAGTAGCATGATTGAGGTGCTATCCCATGATATTCACACCCAGACGCTACGCAGACGGCAGAAAGACCAGGCAACAGCGCCGGAATTGCCGTTCACGTATACCACGGGTACGATGACCGCCCAGGCCATAGTCCGCAGCTACGGCGTCGTGACCGACGAGCCCGACTTCAGACACAAGCGAATCCAGACGGAGGAATTCTTAGAGAGAGGGCAAGAGAGGCGGGACAGACGCAATCGCGATCGTTCCCTTTCCCGCGTTTCTCATAAGGAAACGAATACCGAACGCACCGCGTCGCATGAAAAGACAACGTGTACTGAGATCGTAGAACACAGCGATCAATCTACCTCAACGGCCGTCGTCACAGTGGACGCATGGATGTCAACAGCTAAGATTAAAACAAAAGACGCTCAGACCGAGTCGAGACCAGAGACGGAAGATAAAAATGTGTCAATTATCCCTTCATCTTGTCATCAGAAAACGATGACAGATCCGGTTGAACCATGGGACGCTGGGGCTAAGGAGACAGTTGACGCTTTTACAGATATGGTGTCGCTGCCGGAGACAATTGAAGTTGGGACGGGGACCACACCCGTAGAGTGTACTGATAAATACGTGGACGCTTACCGCGGCGAACAGAAAGATCAGAATAGCATGACAACCACATGTTCGGTGACAAACAAAAAAGTTGGTACGATACAGCGACAACTGATTGAAGTCGGTATCTCTATGCCTCCGTTAAGAACTGCTGTTGCCGGCGTTTCTACGGATGACTTGCCATGGCCACCGAGGGCGGCAACGTCGGATAAAGGCACACTGATGGATATTCTGCCAGGATTTGATCAAGAGACAGTTGGCGTTGACGTATGTACAATGACATCTCCTTCCGTAGAAAACAAGGAAACATCTACAGATAAACTTTCACTATCAGAAAAGGCTGTGATGACGCCTAAGCCACCAAGGGTTCACAGAAAATGCGGCACCACTCGCGTACACACTGTTGAAACTGGCATCGCAATGCCAAAGATAGTTATGGTAGATCAGGCCGTGTCGGCGGAAATACCGCCTGATAAACCTCCAGTCTCCGATCAAGGGACTTCTACAGAAGTCGCAAGCCGTGAAATCGCAACGGAGACGGCAATGGGTGCTCCAGTAGACAAAGCGACAGGTACGAACATTTCGATGTCTGACAGTAGCACGGAAACTGTTGGTACATGTTGCGTTGATATCGGTGTAGGAGACTCGGTGTTAATTTACACAACCGATTCCTCAGTTGGAGACGCATCAGTCTTTACACAAGATACGTCAGTGGCAACAGTGAACGCCAAAACAACTGACAGCGCCACTGCCACGCCCACACTGGAGACAAAAGACGCTCTAACATTTACGGCGCCACCAGTGTGTTATACAAAAGCCACAGCGACAGACATATTAACCGGTATTGATAAGCTGTGTCAAACACCAACTGTTTCTACCGTTGAAACCGGTACGTTGGTTGCCGCTGCCACCAAAGACGCAGAGACATTTATGCCTGTAAAAGAAAGTCATGATAAAGAGACACATACATTTGTAAAGCTTTCTGATAGCGGTGTTGGTGACGCGTGTGTTTTAAGCCAGGATTGTGCCACATGGACACCAATATTTCACTCAGACAAGGAAACGGGTATGGATCTTCGGCCGAAAGATGCCAGCACTGCAACAACGGCTCCCGAGCTACGCCATTTTGGTACTGATACCGTGATCGAAGTCAAAGACGGCAGCACAATAACTGAACGAGCAACTACAGCCGACGTCTCCACAGCAACTCCTCATATTACCCGCGCGGAGAAATCTTCAGAGACGTACTCAACGCACCTTGACGTGGCAAGTATAAGCACAATGACAAAGATTAGCACCAAGGACGCCGCGTCCGACTCTTTCCCCGTGTCTGTGGCGAATAAGGCGACCTATGTCCAAGTTGCTACTCGGGATACAATGGTTGGTGATGGTCACGTTACATCTCATGATAAACATACGGAGGCAATGGTGGATACAGCGGACGGAGTTACGTGTACTGAAGCTGTTGGTATTAGTGATATGGCAACCGACGCATATAAAGCAGTTGTTGTAGACACGGGTACTGCAACTGAGCATGCAGAATTAACTGATAAATCGTGTGGTTCTGAAATAATGTTCAGTGAAAAGTTTACCGGAACAGAAACAACAGAAAGCTGTGACAAGCAAACGGGTATGGAACATAGGACTTACGCCGACAAAGCCATACGAGCCTTGCCTCATATGAAACATTGTAAAATTGGAACGAAAGAGAAAGATCTTGCGCACAAAGAGACTTCCACTAATGTTATTATCGTTGACAATGGATGCGGTGATGGCGTCATTGAATGTAAAGATGCAACAACTACTACAACTCGACCTCAATACTCAGATTTTGGTACGGGGTCAAACAATGTGATAGCAACGTCCAAGGGTACAAATACACGAAGATTTCGTATGGTAGATAAATCTATCGTCTGCTCAATGAGACCACTAACTGCCAATTCTACAACCGGAATGGATGTCTTACAAACTGCGGAAGTTGGGGTTTTGACTGACAAAAATAATTATGTGGACAAGAATGTTGGCTGTACGATATCAGTGGTTGACTTTGGACAAGGGGATAGCACCGTAAATACTGCTTCCATATATTCTCAAACACAAGAAATTGTAGTTTCAACATCTGACAAGGGATGTGAAGCTACTGTAGAGATGCACAATAAAAATGTTGGGACACCGCCTACTATTCAAAGTGATATGTCCACTGCCACCCGCCCTATTGTTACTGCTGACAGGTCAACCCTAACAAGACAGACATCTTTCATCGACAAGGAGTCAGACGCTTTCACCATACCCATGCCTAGCAAACAAACAGGCACAGACTTGCCTGAGACATTTGACAAGGAAAGCAACACCGATGAAATAATCACAGATCCCGAAGCAGAATTATTAATGGCCAAAGAAATAAAGGCCATGGTCAATGGGTTCCAAAAAGATATTGGTGAGCACGAAAAGCCATCCTTTAGTGACAAGGCTACATCGGCCAGAGTAAGAACAAAAAGCAAGAGTACTACATGTGACAGCGAAATGAATACAAGCAATGAATACACCCAGACCAATGGTTTGGAGGGAAGGGAGGATAAAGCATCAAGTCCAATCAAGTTCATCTACTCCAATGATGACATTTCCCTTACCAGAGAGGATAGTTTGGAAGAAATTTCGTTATTGGCATCAGTTTCGTCCAAAGTGGCCATGTTTGATCCAAACAAAGTCTCCTCTCCTGAGCAGGGGAAAGTACAACACGTGCACAGACGCCCAGACCCCCCATCAACTCTGGACATTGGGAAATCAGAAAAGAGCACGTCCACTGATGTTTTATTCCAAGTAGATCAGCAAACGTCACCTATTGGGTCTCCAACAGACAAGTTAAGTTTTGTGATGAAAGTTGATAAAGACGTCTCCAAGTCGCTTGTTTTGACGAGAGGCAAGGGCGGTCAGACAGCACAATTTACTGCAAGTGTGAAAAAGAAACAAATGGTGGAAAACAGTACAATGACAGACCCACTCGTATTTCCCAGTGGGTTTGTATATCCTTCATACGAGGAAAGAGATGACAAGGAAAATGTAATTCCTTATACCTCTAAGAAATTTATTCAGAATCGTTCTGTAGGAACTGGAACTTTACCTGTGTCAGCTGAGAAACTCAGAGATTTGGACAAAAGTAATCACTTGATAACTCAGTCAGTATCCACTCAAACTGCACTGAAGAAACACAGGAAAGCTGACAAGTGCGTGGGGACAGATATGCAAACTTACAATGGTGAACTGACAAAATGCATCAGCAAGTTGAAAAACGTCACTCAACGCTTGGAGTCCCCCAAGCAACAACCTTTAGCGAGAAGCCAAAGACTAAACATCAACCAATTGCTCTCTGATTCAGAATCAATGGATTCTTTCAGTAGTGGCTCCTCCAAAGGCAGAGGGTCATTGGGTGAGATGGAGGGTCATACTAAGGAATCCTTGTTAGTATCCCCTGATCACCAAGATTTGCAAGAAGGAAGCCCTGCACAATCCTCTTCACTTGAACACCATACAGAGCAAGGCCAACAATCTGCAGCCAGCTCCTCACCATCAGGTCCTTCCAGTACGACCTCTTCCTTTGCAAGAAAAAAGCTTCATGATATGCCAGAGTCACATTCTAAAGACCTTGAAAGACTGCAGAGGCTCACTATGATGCTGAAGGACATTGAGGCCTACAAGAAAAATACAAGTGATACTAGTAGTCATGAAGGAACACATGACATATCACTGGATGATAGCAGTTCCCAGGGTCACCATTACCCATCACAGCCACAAGCCTCCTCAACTAGCAGTGTTCAAGACATGAGCAGAATAACATTCAAAGAAATGCCAACTTTTAAGGCCAAATTAGGGAGATATCCCAGGGTTTCCCCAGAACTGAGTAGGTCGCCAAAACCTACTGAGGCTAGCCCTGAGTCGANGGAAATGGGGGTGGGACAACCTTTTTGACCAATGCTGTAGGTCTAGGGCGTGAACAGTGAGTTCCGTGTTAATTACTAGTTATGTTTGTTATTGTTAAAGGTTGTCTGAATTGTCAGATTAGATTTCAGTTGTAATAGAGTAAACTTTGCCTTGAGTGAGTATTTTAAAAAATAACTGTCTCATTTAACAAGGCCTTTAAGTAAATCATGTTTATTTTCATTTTTAGCTTTCACAGTGCTTTCGGTCTTCATGGTGGTTTACCAATAAAGACATTTATTCATCAGTCGAAGAGTCTGCTTTCTTCATTTCCATAACTGTATTGGCATGCAGTTACACGCCCTCGAGCTCCATATAGTTATAAGGTATTAGTCTGACCTAAGTGGGTCAAAATCTAGGGCGAGGCTCACCTGTACAAATGAATGGGAAGCGGACTCTCTGTAATGGGGGACTCGCTGTCACGTTACACCTGGACTCGGCAGTGAACAAGACCAGTGTAAAAGGAATGGTAGTCCTATTAGTATTAAATGAAAGTCACATATAATAAATAATAAAATGTGTGTATTACCTTTTTTTATTTTGATATTGACAGACTAAATGAAAAAATATCATTATGAAGAATATCACAAGAGAAATTTTCATACATTTATTTTCATTTTAGTATCCCTATCCATTCATTTTTGACATAAATTTTCAAATTAGATCCGTTGACGGCACCTTTAAAGGTGCATCTACCTTCAATTAAAGCGTACTATACATGTCACTGGTTTTATATAAAAATCGGGCGGCCTTCATTTCGCCGACTGATGTAAACGGAATGCAGGTCTGCAGGGAAAATAGTAGTCCTATGCATATATACTGAACAAAAATATAAACGCACGAAACTAAAATGGTCAGTTAAAATGGATAATTATGAAATATGCCGAAGTTGATGGTTTATTTGTGAATTGATGGATTTGTATTGATCAAGTATAGTGGTCTGGCTTCACTTGGCTGCTCCCCGTGAGTAAACTTAAACGTTTAGTTTTTCCACCCATAAGACTAATGGAGCATGACGGAGTGGAGGTCAATCTGCATGACCAATACACAGACACTCCTTACAGTCTATGCAATAAAAGGACACACCAAAATGTGCATTTCTGTCACTTGTCAACATGCCACACATGTCTGAAATCATGAGGGTGTATGCCATCAGCATGCTCAATATTGGCTTTTTGGTAACAGAAGTTGCAGCATGCCAGAATGTGCATCATTCCACTTGCCACGACAAAATCGGGGCCAAAAGTCGTGCAAGTGTCAGCCTTGCATTACTGTTACATGATGATTCTAAAAGAAAAATAAATAAATAAACTTTTGACAAAATCAAGGTGTTGTTTTCATTAATACAAATGAAATTGGGAAAATATCCAGTTTTATTGAACTTTTTTTTCGGACCAATGAATCCTTATTTATATATTCGGACCGGCAGATGTTAGAAAACTAGTGGTCCAAATGGCCCGTGAGATTAAGGTACCACTGCTTTGTGCTGTATTCATACTTTTCTACCTTCTGACTTATGGACCTTCGGGCAAATGGTCATTCACACCGGTATATCAACCATGGGTACATCAACCGTGTCGGCTTCTCAAACAAGGCCTCATGTATATCATGTACTCCAAAATTGATGATAAGACCATGTTCGGGGACTGGCGTTAAGCGGGATAAATTACTTATGTCGATTGTCATTGTAGATGTAAACATTACAAGTAGATAGAAAGTTTCTATTTGATCTACAGCCTACTAACGAAGCTTCTGCGGCTTCCGTGGTAACTCCGCTGTCTTGGACACAGCTATGCGTGAGTCCGAATTCTAGGATGTACAGTGTTTATATTTTTTGCTATAAATTTATAAAAATTGCATTTGATTACTATAAGAGGAAACCCGTACGTACAGAGGGTGGGCTTGACTGCCATAAAAATCCAAAGCCATCACCAACAACGGTGACGGAAAGTCACGAGTTCATATCCCAGATGACGCACGTTAATCNCCCCCATGGTGTAGTTGATGCCCTAACTCTTGGACTATGCATTCAAACTTCCCGTAATGCTCTCAAAGTGATGTCTATTTGTTGAGGAAAATATGCTGTTAATGTTGGCCATATACTCCAGTTCCATGCATACATGAAAATAAATCAACATATGCTTTCGTGCGTTTATATTTTTGTTCAGTATATATTTCAGGAATACAGGTCCCATTAGGACTACCATTCCTATTCCGGGCGTACCTGCATTCCGTTTACATCGGTCTTCCTGATGCCGTTCACTCACGCTCCACGTGGAAGTTGGAAGTTGAAGAATTTGACGCGTGACGGTGCTGTTTTGACGATTTTTATTATATTTTTATTTGAGGCTGGAAATATCCATGAACTTCCATGATTTGAGCAAAAAATGCCACTCGTTAAAGGACAGCTACACGCGTCTTGGCATCCCTTCGTCCTGGCACATAGACCCACACGATTTTAAGTCTCCCAAAGAGCTGGCACACAGACTGAAAGAACTAGATAAAGACGACGTTGAATATGCCACTGTTCCCACGCCCGACGCCAGTATTTCAGAAAGTGTGAATTTAATGCCCGACTTGACCATTAGATGTTTCAATAAACTTTCAAAATAGCTTTCTATTTAATGTAATGTTTTCTGAAATGTAAAGCAAGGCTGACACTTGCACGATTCTGTGGCACGCATTGGCAAGACTCGAGTCGTGTCAGTGCGCAAACTAGTCGTGAACTGGCGTGAAGAAATTCAAAATTTTGGTCACGACAAAATTTCGCGACTGTTCGTGAACTCGTCGTGAATTCGTCGGGACGATGCGAGAGGATGCGTGCCAGTGCGTGGCAGTGCGCGCCATGCCACGACTGTTACGAACTGCCGAATAATTCACGAGCAGCTCACGTATATCGCGTGCCCAAGTCCGAATTGCGTCCGAATTGCGCAAACTCGTCGTGCCAATGCGGGAAGTGCGTAAACTATGCGCAAGCTATGCGTGAACTTGTCGTGGCAGTTCGTGTCAATGTGGACACGCATTCGTAAACTATTCGTTAGCTCGTCGTGAACTCGTCGTGAACTAAGCATGAACTAGTAGGGAACAGTGCGGGAGCCTCCCACTTCGTGCCCCAAAATGGCACGACTTGCCACGACAAAATCGGGGCCAAAAGTCGTGCAAGTGTCAGCCTTGCATTACTGTTACATGATGATTCTAAAAGAAAAATAAATAAATAAACTTTTGACAAAATCAAGGTGTTGTTTTCATTAATACAAATGAAATTGGGAAAATATCCAGTTTTATTGAACTTTTTATTCGGACCAATGAATCCTTATTTATATATTCGGACCGGCAGATGTTAGAAAACTAGTGGTCCAAATGGCCCGTGAGATTAAGGTACCACTGCTTTGTGCTGTATTCATACTTTTCTACCTTCTGACTTATGGACCTTCGGGCAAATGGTCATTCACACCGGTATATCAACCATGGGTACATCAACCGTGTCGGCTTCTCAAACAAGGCCTCATGTATATCATGTACTCCAAAATTGATGATAAGACCATGTTCGGGGACTGGCGTTAAGCGGGATAAATTACTTATGTCGATTGTCATTGTAGATGTAAACATTACAAGTAGATAGAAAGTTTCTATTTGATCTACAGCCTACTAACGAAGCTTCTGCGGCTTCCGTGGTAACTCCGCTGTCTTGGACACAGCTATGCGTGAGTCCGAATTCTAGGATGTACAGTGTTTATATTTTTTGCTATAAATTTATAAAAATTGCATTTGATTACTATAAGAGGAAACCCGTGCGTACAGAGGGTGGGCTTGACTGCCATAAAAATCCAAAGCCGTCACCAACAACGGTGACGGAAAGTCACGAGTTCATATCCCAGATGACGCACGTTATTCCGTCACAACGGAATCGTGAAGTCGCGAAAACGAACGCTGGCTCGCGTCGGTCCGGGCAAATTACCTTCTGCATAAAAACGGTTAAGTTAAGAATATGTGACCGATTTAACAACAACTTATTGCTGATCATTACCGTAAAGTCTGCGTCGTCAATAATATTTCGTTGAAACAATTGATGCTTTACTGTACAAAATCCGCTGACAGGTCTTTTTCTTCACCCCTAATCATTCAAATCAGTAAATCATTTTGATTCAAATCAGTGCTGTTACTGTGTTATGGCCAGGCTTATATGCTGACTGGGTTTTCTGAGATAATCACTTGAGATAATCAAACAATCTGACAGAGATAATATTTTCGACCTTTGAAAGAAAAATACAGATTGGCCACTAGTCTATCGTTTAGTAGGAGAGTGGAATCAACATTAACTTTTTAAAGATGGGTCTAAAGATTGAAGTCTTAAGGAGATGTAGACAAAAGTTTTGAAAGAGACGTGAACAATGCTGGTAAGGCTGTCATCACAACAAAGTTGATCCGCTGACTAATAGGTCGGTGAATAAATGTTTGAAAGCTCTAGATCGTCGTCATCTGTCACTATATTATGCAGTCTGTCATAACAGTAAACCCACATATAGCTGAAGTCACAGTACGGGTTTTCTTCCATTCAATTCAGAGAGCAATTCAGAGTTTATGATATAATACATACACAGGGCGGTAACTGGGAACTTTCCAGGGTCATTAGCCATTATATAAGGTCTATNAATTTTCCAGGATCATTAGCCATTATATAAGGTCTATATAAAATATGTTATGCAACTTTATTATGTTATGTTATGTTCTTAGGAGTCTCTACGTTGTGTGTGTCACGTTTTAAAGATATTTCCAGATCAAACAATCCAAAGAGGATAGGTTTGTAGATTGTGCTCGTCAAGGTCGGTGAGCACGACTGGAGACTTTTTCCCTTTGGATTGGTTCTTTGGAGATACTCAAAAGATAGAATCTATGTCAACAACACCCAAACTATCGATGCTCTCGAGAATAATATTCGAACGGAGTTCAGGAGAATTCCCCATGCCATATTGAGCTTTGTCATTGCAAAAGTCAGTGTGCGGGTATCTGCAGTGATTCCGAGGCAAGGTGCTTGGATCAAGGGCATTATAAACTATTGACCAAAATGATGGCATACAAGGAAAAACCCTATACCACACAAAACTACCTGTGTGTTAAGCCTAGTAGTCTAGATGACTGGTGCAAAAATTGCTCAAAAGGTGGAAAAAGCATGAAACTTGGCACAAATGTTCTTTGGACTATGCTGATCATTTTCAAGGGCAGTGCCCAAAATTTCAAAGCGTTGCTTAGCAACCGTTGCCAAGGAAGTGATTTACCTTAGTAACAAGCTAATTGGACCTTTCTTGTTCAGTTTAAATGATTTAAAAAGGCTTTTAATAATGTTTCAAACCATCAGAACTATCACTATACTATTTTAAGACATTAAAAACCCAAGTAAACCATTGCAACAGTTGCTAGGCAGCATATTACCCTAGCAACAAGTATTTAACATGCTGAATAAGCCCAGAAAGTTAGTGTTAAGGTTNAACTTTCCAGGGTCATTAGCCATTATATAAGGTCTATATAAAATATGTTATGCAACTTTATTATGTTATGTTATGTTATGTTCTTAGGAGTCTCTACGTTGTGTGTGTCACGTTTTTAAGATATTTCCAGATAAAACAATCCAAAGAGGATAGGTTTGTAGATTGTGCTCGTCAAGGTCGGTGAGCACGACTGGAGACTTTTTCCCTTTGGATTGTTTTTTTGGAGATACTCAAAAGATAGAATCTATGTCAACAACACCCAAACTATCGATGCTCTCGAGAATAATATTCGAACGGAGTTCAGGAGAATTCCCTATGCCATACTTAGCTTTGTCATTGCAAAAGTCAGTGTGCGGGTATCTGCAGTGATTCCGAGGCAAGGTGCTTGGATCAAGGGCATTATAAACTATTGACCAAAATGATGGCATACAAGGAAAAACCCTATACCACACAAAACTACCTGTGTGTTAAGCCTAGTAGTCTAGATGACTGGTGCAAAAATTGCTCAAAAGGTGGAAAAAGCATGAAACTTGGCACAAATGTTCTTTGGACTATGCTGATCATTTTCAAGGGCAGTGCCCAAAATTTCAAAGCGTTGCTTAGCAACCGTTGCTAAGGAAGTGATTTACCTTAGTAACAAGCTAATTGGACCTTTCTTGTTCAGTTTAAATGATTTAAAAAGGCTTTTAATAATGTTTCAAACCATCAGAACTATCACTATACTATTTTAAGACATTAAAAACCCAAGTAAACCATTGCAACAGTTGCTAGGCAGCATGTTACCCTAGCAACAAGTATTTAACATGCTGAATAAGCCCAGAAAGTTAGTGTTAAGGTTGATTTTTTGTTGAGTTCCTCTAGACAGAGGGGAGTTCAAATGTCATTAATAATATCATTGATGTAAAAAAAACAAAAACATTTTTACACCATCTTTTATGGAAAATAGTTTTTTTAATTTTTTTCAATTTTTGAGTTTTGACATAATGGTTGTGATAAGATTTCATCTGGGGTTAAATTGAAATTTTCCTGAATTTCACTCAAAGAACCAATAATTTTTGCCAAAAGGGATAAGAAGTTGCTTTTAGTATTTTTAATCCACCTTTTGTTACTACCGATTCCTGACATTTTGCCTAGAAAAACGCTCTCCACTTACTCTTATTTTCTTCATAAAGAAGTCTCTTAAGCCATGTAAAGTTTAGGGCCTTGGAAAAATTTTTATTTGCTGTACCTTTTTCCGTCCATTTTTGTAATCAGACGCCATCCTTGCTCATTTTATTTTGTATCTTTTTCCATTCCTGATAAAGTTAAATATGATATGCATATTTTAAGTATTGAGGGAGGGGGGGCTGGTAGGAGAGTTTATACATGCCCTACGTAAGATGAGAAATACTAAAGGTTTAACCACTGTTGACTTTCCTATTATTGAAAGGTTTCTCAGAGACCAGATTTCCAAGATATTTTTCATTTTGTTCAATATTTTCTAAAAAGTTTTTTCACATTGTATTTTGTCAGTTCAGCATGGTTCTATTTTAATTCTATTTGTTAATCAATAAAGTTCAAAAGTTTCTGTTCACACCCAAAGGCCGTTAGATGCCATATCTTACTTCCACCAAGGCTGCTCTACATCAATATAAGAGTATTCTTGCGAGATGAACATATCTGAATCAGCACTACGGTGCCATGTCATCAGATACCATGTGCTCACTCTGGTTGGACTTGTGCAGAACAGTGGGCCTAAGTGGACACATTTGCCAAAAGCTATTGACCTGTCCAGAGTTGCTCCAGTGTGCATGTAGGTGCAGATGTAGAGGCTGACAATGTGCAAGGGCAAAATGCACTGTATATTGCACATACAAGGGAGAATTAATTATTATTATTATTATTAACTATTGCAAAGTTTTATAAAGAGTCGTAAGGTGATAAAAGCATGGAAATGGCTGGTTACTAATTTTGAACATGCTGCCTTAAGTATCTGCACTGGCAATTTATTTGATCGGATGTGTGTAAACACACAATTGGTTCAACTTACTGGATTAAAAGTATGAACATCTTGCTCAAAAGTGTAGTTCTTAGCTAGTATTATAGATTTGCCTTGCTTAATAGACTAACGCAACTTTAAATGCTTGTTGCTAGGGTAATATGCTGCCTAGCAATCGTGGCTAAGGTTAATTTGGGTTTTAATTGCCTTAAAATAGTCTAGTGATAGTTCTGATGCCCTGAAACATAGTTATTAGCATTTATAAACTTTTTAAACTGGACAAGAAAGGTCTAATTAGCTTGTTACTAAGGAAATTCACTTCCATAGCAACGGTTGCTAAGCAACGCTTGGAAATTTTGGGCGCTGCCCTTGAAAATGATCAGCATAGACCAAAGAACATTTGTGCCAAGTTTCATGCTTTTTCCACATTTTGAGCAATTTGGCCAAAATATAGCACCAGTCATCCAGACTATAGGTCCCAACTACGTTTTTGACGCACGGATTTTAGGTTCCTTGTGTCCGACCAGGACTTAGCTAGATCGCACGTAGCGGCTGTTGATCCTGTCGAAAGGTTTCTACGTGCTGTTTGCGTCCTCGAAAAGTCGCACGATGGACGTGCTCCTCACGCACGAACTCCCACGTTTTCCCCATTTATTTGACCGTAGACCACATGTAGCAACCCGTACGTTCAGTTGGGACCTAGGCTTAAAGCTACTCTTACAGCCGGTCGTGCGTGCTTCTACGAGCGGTTTGCGTGCAAAAAATTGGCCAAGTACTAAAGCCCAGGTCCCAACTGCGTTTTGGACGCACGGATTTTAGGTTCCTTGCGTCCGGCCAGGACGTAGCTAGATCGCACGTAGCGGCTGTTGATCATGTCGAAAAGTGTCTACGTGCTGTTTGCGTCCTCCAAAAGTCGCACGATGGACGTACTCCTCACGCACGAACTCCAACATTTTCCCCACTTTTTTGGCCGTAAAACACACGTAGCAGCCCGTACGTTCGGTTGGGACCTAGGCTTAAGATACACGCACGTGGAACGTACCTTTTTTGGTGGACGCAAACACGACGCAAAGCACGCAGTCCGAAAACTGGCAGGCCAGTTTTTCGCTACGACGGCTGTGGAGCACGCTCGTAGCACGCAAGACAAAAGTACTAAAAAAGTGCTCATTACGTCTCTCTTACGTTTCTCTTACTTCGTAAGTACGATTTCTGAAAACGTACGCTTCACTTGCAATACACGTACGATTATCCCACTCACTGCATGCGACACAAGTACAGATCGTACGTGCTCCTTACTTCTTCCTACTTCCAAAAAGGCGTACAGACCACTTTCATTCTACGACAACGCTTCGCCTGACAACAACTCCGAGAATGCACCATCTCTAAGCACGCACGATGGGTTGTAAGAGAGGCTTAAGACAGGTCAGTGAAAATATATTGTTAAATGTTCCTTTTATAGAAAATGCTACTTTATCAAAACTGGCACCATCTTTTTGGAACATCCTGTATGTTGCCGGGCTTTGGTTACATGGGCGCCCGGCTTTTTACTTTGTTATAGCCCCACCCGACACTAGCCATAAAACCCAAATTGAAGTATCTGCTTATACAGAATCCCCCTGCATTAACAGAGGTTTGTGCATGCACGTACCATACAAATTTTTGTCATATATTCAAGCTAGAAAAGCACTCAGAGAGCGCAGACCTCCGCCAAGGCAGCAAAGTCTCCATCCAATGCCGTTTCACCCCTAAAATTTCGATATTTTTTATTATTGATTGATTGATTATTGTTCCGGATCACTGATTATTGATTGATTATCGATCCGGATCCCCACTAAAAACTAATCATCTGTTCCTTGGCCTACTTCTGACAGTTCCTGAAAAATTCATCAAAATCGGTCCATAACTTTTTGAGTTATATTGATGACGGACAGACAGACAGACAAACAAACAAACAGGGGTGAAAACATAACCTCCTTGGCGGAGGTAATAACAAATGCTGCACTTGTGTCACTGCAGTGGATGTATAGACTCCTTGTTTACTAAAACACTGCCCAGACGACCATATACAGGCAAATGGATCAACTTATGGAAAAGAGATCAAGTTCTGTAATGAAGGATTGGGCTCTTAAAATACTCCATTGTTTTAAACATATTTTGCTCTCGTTTTTGATACTTTGCCGTTGTTACCTGACGTCAGCACCACGTGTCACATTGAATGAAATAACACGAGACACGTGACCAAATACGCCACTGCTGTGATGTTAACTACAATATACTGGTACTTATATAAACAATGCTAGTGTCCTCGATTCTAGAAATAATTTCTGTGAGTTGCAATATACTGTATATACAGAGTATAAAAATATACATATTGCAGCTATATGAAGTTTTAGTGGGGAAATTGCTCTGTTATTAAAACAAGCTTGTATATAGTATCTAATTAGAGTGAATGTATCCTAACGCCTATTTTATATCAATTTGTGGTGATCGTTCATCCTACTGAAACCCCATTAATTTAATGGTATAATGACGATACAGCAAACCCATTGTGTTATCTTGAATTCTTATGTCTATATACAATTACTCCAGCCTGAATTGTCTTAACGCTGTAACCTATACTGAAGTCTTTTTGGCCGCTTTCAGAACAGTGTAGTGGACTAACTATCCGAGGGTCAAATATGGCCCACCCACTTGAATACTTCCCAAGGGGAATCTATTCGGTGTCTATAGGGGCCATTCAGAATAAAAGATCCGCGTATCAGATGATCCAAGGATCAAATATGGCGGACCTCACATGAAAGGAAGACCGCTTAATCCTGTACTAGGCCCCATTCAGAATGGATGATCCGAGTACTAACTGGTCCACCGACAATATGGCCGACCACAGCTCAAAAGCGAGGCCGCTGATTCCTGATGGTCTCCCCGAATCCACTCGCGCCTTAAAACGGAGTAAATATCTGCTCCCAGTTTTAAACGCTGGGCCCCTGCAGCGACGGCGCTTGTGGGGGGCGGGGAGGCCATCGGGAATCAGCGGCATCGCTTTTGAACTGCTGTGGGCCATATTTAGTCGGCGGATCAGTTAGTACACGGATCATCCGTTCTGAATGGGGCCATAGTCTCTCTGCCTCTCACACGCCCCTACAGGGGCACAGTCATTAATTCTCGGCTTAATTCGACCGGTCGAGGGACGACGCGTGGGATGCCGTGTGAGAGGTGGAGAGACCATTTCAGGAATAATCGGTCTTCCTTTCATGTAGGGTCCTCCATATCTGATCTTTGGATCTTTGGATCAGCTGATACTCAGATCATTTATTCTGAATGGCCCCTATTAGCGGATAAGACGGCAAGCTTTTGAGTGGGGCGCCATATTTGATCGGCGGACTAGTTAGTCCACTGTTCTGAATGTGGCCTTTCTTGTCACCAAATTATGTAGATTACATTTATATTAAAATGTACGTGGTGGCACGTTACGTGTTTGTACGTATATCTTCCCCGTTAATTAGTTATCTTCTTAATGAGTAACTTAAGATTGTCATACATGTAGGTATGCGTTTTGTACGTGCTGATATCTCCAGTTTATATTAACATGCTTGAGAAGCATGGTATCTGATATCAATCTATGTATGGTATATTACTTGGTGATTATTATCATTATGCATCCTCTTTTTTCTTGTGATTAACGCGGACTAACTTCTAGTATGTGTATACGAGTGCATTATATTTTCTTTTGTATTAACAAACCATCACATGATGTTGTACTCCTACACACACTGGACAATAGATGTGTCACCCCCTGAATCAGAGTAATCAAAGTTATAATGCCTGGTCTACTTATAATGAGACTAATGAGTATAAAACCGCTGTACCATGGAATTGTATTGTTGGTCGTTTTGTGAAATTTAATGTTAAAGAAATACCAGGAGCATATCATTCCACAGTCATTTATCTCCCCCATAGTATTGGTTCAGTAGGGGTGACACTTCTATTGTCCAGTGTGTGTATATATGCCTGATAGATATGAAATTAGTAGGTAGTACGATGTGCAGGTCAATTTGTCACACAGGGCTCTTAGAGGTAATCTACATCGGGGATGTGAATACAATAGGTTAAAAGTATGTGGATGTATGGTTATATGTATGTATGTATGAATGTATGTATGTCTGTATGTATGCTTATGTGATAGCTAATTTAATTCAGACAAAAAAAAAGATTAATCCCTTTTTAAATAAAGATCCTTTCACCATTGTGTGATTCAGTAGTATATGTGACAGTTAATATTTTACTCTAGTCTATACTCATAGGCCTTTACAACAACGATGTTGCTGGAGTCATAACAATAGAACTGTAACTTTCCGAATATTTAGGATTTGAGCAGATAGTTTTGAGGTATGAAGTCTCGGGGAAACAGTCATACATCTAGTGACATTTTTGTACTTACATGAGTAAATGCTATTAGTCATCTACCAGCAGAAGAATAAGATAAAGAAATATAACTACCTCTGACCCTAGTACATAAAATACATCAAATGACCAGTCCATCCAGGTCAATTACTTAGTGAAAGGTCACAGGCTGAGACCGCAACGTCGACGTCGGTTAGTTGCTTAATGTAAGTCCAGTATCAGATATATTCAACTTTGTTTAATCTATTTTGTGCTCTTTTATTACTCGTTTTTTTTTTAAAGATAAGCTTCATATGTATCTGCCGAGGCCATTGTATGTAGGCAGTCAGCCGGTCAAGGTGTAATAGCTTTAACAGATATGGGCTGTCCTAGAGGAGCCATATTGGCAAAGTAGGTTTATTTCACTAAGAGAGTTAAAGGTAAGGATCGAGCGCCTTTACAACAAAAGATACCAGAATATGGCGTAATAGAGGTGCCGGGGAAGGTGAGCGGTCGTACGGAAATCTACCGGTGCTTACTGATACCGGGTGAGACAGCCAAGGACTTGTATGTGTGTAGATGATTTATATATCACAAATGACCATAAAAATAACTGGCTAAGTTGATACAGGGACTGAAAGGAAAACACGAGATGGGGGGGGGGGGGGGGGGGGG
>NW_019775523.1:206026-227636 GCF_001039355.2 Lingula anatina
GGGGGGGGGTTGTCAGTGGACATGTGGGGTGTACAACAGGTGGCTGGAGGAAATAAAGGCTCTAAGACAACAGGTGTATCAATTTTAAATCATAATGGCGGATTCAACCCCACCTTTGCCCGAAAAATCAATTAATAGACTGAAATTTATGCAATTTAGGGTTTTCATTGCATTGAAACTACATTATTCAGGCTATTGCTTTTTTTAATATCGGAAATGACACATGCTGCCTGTACGATCATCATCTTCAGTTGGCTAGCTCACATATTTCACGAACTGTTACCTGTGGGATATGTGAACAGGAAGTGAGGAGAGAGAGAAAAAACGCATGTTTAGTCACAACACAGGTCGATCATTGTTTGAGCGTGTAGCCTTGATGGTTATTCTTGTATGTCGCATACAATGCTTGTGAATGACTTCACCCGCAGCTGGGTTTTTAACAATAGGATATTATTGCGCCTGTGCACAAATGTATTTCTGTCGGAATGCGCTGAAGCTCGAAAGTGCAATATATGTAATTGTTGGAAGCGTCGCCGTGGTCTAGGTAGGTTTATGTGGGATAGATACCCTTTCTTATCAGACACGTCTTTTGCAGACAGGTTAAGAGACGCATGCAGTGTTTATAGCATTCAATAAACCTCCTGGACCTTTAGGCCGACCAAGCTGTGCTAAGAATTCTGTCCGTCGATAACTGAGCATGAAAATCCCCTCAGAGTTACTCCGAATACTGTCAGTTGCTGTGTTTGTCGCTATCATAGAGCGCAAATTAAATGTCTTACTCCCAAACAGGACGTCAGGTACGCTATCCGCCATGTTTTCTGGCTCCACGTGAAAGTCGGAGGCGTTCATTCCTCACCTAGCGACAGAATGGGCTAAAGAAAGAATGGGCTGAAGCATCAGGTAAATTCTTTTTACTAACAGCATGTAGAATTTGAGGGGACTTGTAGTGTGAATTCTTGTTATCTTTGGAATAATAGGTTGCAGTTTATGGTACCGGTAGACGCTTTTCGGCTTATTGTGACGTTATTTATGATTTGTCAACAGGAGATCAAGTGGTTTGAAAATAGCGGTAGACCTTAGGTTTTTTTTATTACATATGTAGCGTTAGGTTAACATGATTTAGTGCACATGTGTGTGTGTGTGTGTGTGTGTGTGTGTGTGTGAGAGAGAGAGAGAGAGAGAGAATTTCGCATCACTAGAAAGCACAACACAATTTATTATTACCAGTAATAATTATCCTGCAGATATTATAAGTACCAGTATTAAAATATGTGGACAATATGAAGTTCAGATGAAATATGGTGTGGTGTACATGATTTAGTGCATTTATGTGTGTGTGTGTGTGTGTGTATGTGTGTGTGTGTGTGTGTGTGTGTGAAACTTTATCATCAGTAGTAACCATATACATAGGCAGATACTAGTATAACACAATATAAGATGGATCATTAATATTCATATGTGGAAGTTTAAAACATTTCTTTTGAATATAGTAGAATGCACAAGGAACATTATATTTGTTCAAATTTAAAAATAAATTAGAAAATTAAAAATAAACAATTACCTGAATAACAGTTATAATAATAGAATAGGAAGGTAACATGTTTTTTTTACTTTCAGATGAGTATACCCCGAACCTTTCCCAGGCCTAATTCATACAATGGGATTTGTATAATGTAGTTGGGCATCTTCGTCAAGAAAGATTAATATAAAAGCCGGTCACCTATTTCGAAAGTTGGATATCGTCGTCTACTGGATAAAGGACACTTGGGAAGATTATCAATTCACTCTATAGGTTAAGTTTATCAAACGTGATGAGTTTCATTTGTTAGTCATTGCAAATCATAGCATATCATGTCTATAAAAAGAATATCCCTGTACAAAGTCGAACAACAAACATCTGAGGCATTTGCGGCATTCATCGTACTGGTACTTATGTAGATCTTCTGTCCAGCCATGACAATTAATATGAAGATAGTGTTACAAAACGGCTTGATTACAATCATCGTATCCGCACTCCTCTTTGGGATGCTTCTTTTAACAGAAACCTATAAAACCGTAACTTTTTCAAAGTTTATTTTACCACAGGCCATCTACGTAAATCATGACAAGAACGGATTTAAAAAAAGTCCAACGTTTTCAGGGAACAAAACAAAGATTTCAGAGGCACCAAAGGACGCTAAACTTATTTTATATTGGATTCCCAGTTCTTCTGGTTTTGACTACTTCGGGTTGAAAAGATATCACACCTCATTCGAGGGCTTGAAGTGTCCCGTGGGTAACTGTAAGGTGACGGAGGATAAGAGTGCTGCCTATGATGCCGATGCCATCATTTTCATGGGTCCGGCGTTAGGTAAAAAACCGGTAAAACGGAACCCCAAAACAAGGTGGATATGGACCAATCACGAGAGTCCATGTCACACGTACTTATCCAATGATTGGACGTTCAACTGGACGATGACTTACAGGATGGACAGTGACATCTACAGTCCATACGGATTTCCCATACTGGACAAAAAACATGATGAAACCAAGAAAAGGGACTTTCTGTCAGTTGCCAGGAGCAAAACTAAATTAGCGGCCTGGGCAGTCAGCAATTGTAATGCTCCAAGTCGACGTATGGAATATGTGAAGGAATTACAGAAATATATGAGCGTGGACATTTATGGGAGTTGCGGGCCATTTAAATGTGGACGCGACAGGGAAGCTAAATGTGATGATATGTTTAACAAAACGTACAAATTTTATTTGTCTTTTGAAAATAGTTTTGCTACGGATTATGTCACAGAAAAATTATATAAAATCCTCCCATTGGACGTTATCCCGGTCACACGTTCAGGTGCCAACTACACGCGTCTAGGCATCCCTCCGTCCTGGCACATAGACACACACGACTTTAAGTCTCCCAAAGAGCTGGCACGCAGGCTGAAAGGACTAGATAAAGACGACGTTGAATATGCCAAGTTGTTGCAATCAAAGGCTGGTATCCAAGTCTCTTATTGGATTCGTGCTTATTGTAATATTTGTGCCAAGCTTCACTCTCCAACGGAACCAGTGAAATCCTACAGCGCCCAGGATATACGTAGTTGGTACGGCACATGCAAACCCCCTGATGATCTGCGGTTTATGACTCGAAGCAGGCGGAGTATAGACGATAACTTCATTATGTGAGGAACGGACGTTTTATCAGCAAAAAGTATAGTACCTGTACGTCTTGTCGTTATAAAACACACACATCAAGGCATGTTCAGAAAACAGCAAGTAGTTTGCTACAATGTAACCATTTTAAGAGCAGTTTGTTACGGAGTAACCATTTTATGTGCAGTTTGTTACAAAGTAATCATTTTAAGAAGAGTTTGTTACAAAGTTATCATTTAAAGAGTGGTTTGTTACAAAGTAATTATTTTAAGAGCAGTTTGTTACAAAGTTATCATTTTAAGAGCAGTTTGTTGCAAAATGATCAAATTACGAGCATTTTGTTACAAAGTATTCATTTTACGTGCGGTTTGTTACAAAGTAATTATTTTAAGAGCAGTCTGTTACAAAATAATCAAATTACGAGCAGTTTGTTACAAAGTAATCATTTTACCTGTGGTTTGTTACAAAGTAATCATTTTACCTTCGGTTTGTTACAAAGTAATTATTTTAAGAGCAGTTAGTTACAAAGTTATCATTTTAAGAGCAGTTTGTTACAAAATAATCAAATTACGAGCAGTTTGTTACAAAGTATTCATTTTACGTGCGGTTTGTTACAAAGTAATTCTTTTAAGAGCAGTTTGGTACGAAATAATCAAATTACGAGCAGTTTGTTACAAAGTAATCATTTTACGTGCAGTTTGTTACAAAGTAATCAAATTGCGAGCAGTTTGTTACAAAGTATTCATTTTACGTGCGGTTTGTTACAAAGTAATCATTTCAAGAGCAGATTGTTACAAAGTAATCATTTAACATGCAGTTTGTTACAAAGTAATCATTTTAAGAGCAGTTTGTTACAAAGGAATCATTTTAAGAAGAGTTTGTTGCAAAGTATTCATTTTTCGTGCGGTTTGTTACAAAGTAATTATTTTAACAGCAGTCTGTTACAAAATAATCAAATTACGAGCAGTTTGTTACAAAGTATTCATTTTACGTGCGGTTTGTTTCAAAGTAATTATTTTAAGAGCAGTCTGTTACAAAATAATCAAATTACGAGCAGTTTGTTACAAAAGTGATCATTTTACCTGCGGTTTGTTACAAAGTAATCATAACACGAGCAGTTTGTTATGAAATAACCATATTACGAGCGGTTTGTTACATACTAACTACATAACGTCAGTGTTGGAGGGACATGTGAGTGAAGAAGCAGGGGCCTGTTTCACGAAGCAGTCGTTAGTTAGCGAACGGTCGTTAGCCTCTTCTTATAGTGAGGAATAACGACAACAGTCTGGAGCTTTCGAACGTTTATTCACCGACTCCCGCTTCATACAACTTCACAAATATTTATACTCAATTTCTCCGTACTGATCAAGCATTTACTTGTTTTCTTTTCCATTGTCTTTGCGTGATTACGCAATATTTTCCATTCGCATGTTGCAAGTCACCATGCAACATTTCCTTATTAGGTAATCCCCAAGAGACTTGTTTTCAATTAAAGATAACTGAAATATTACTTGGATTACTCATACTTGGACCTTATCCAAAACTCAGTTATCATGTGATAAATAGATGATCAAAATTAAAATATGTTATGAAATTAACCAATCACATTAACTGTTACTGACTTTGACCTTTTCCATCTTTTTCTGACACTAAAAACATGTTCTACACTTGTTGACTCTTGGAGAAACTTAACTTACACTCAATAACTCTTTGTCCCTTTTACTTTTTTGATTCCGCTTTAATTGTTATCTGTAATTAGTGAAAGTGTAAGTAATTTGCTTTACAACACTCGCTAGTTATGAGTGCCGTTTCACGAAGATATCGCTAGTTCTCTTGCTCGTTATTGTGTTGTTGTTACCATGGATATTTAACGACTGGTCAGACCAGTCGCTAATTTCAGAGTTTCATCGTAATGCGTAATAAATGAAACAGAAAGGTTGCTTAGTCACCGTTTTCTGTCATTTGTATGCCATGCAGCGTTTGCCTTTCTTGCCTTCGTGCCGGAAGACGGCAACGTAGACATCACGTTTTCTTCAGAGGCAAAATTTATTATAACATATGAACGATGATGCAATTTAAGAAAGGTCTTACTTGTCTGTTGTGATGGGAAAAACGGTGAAGAGGGCAGTGGAGATCCTTTACGACAACCTCAAACCAGACGTTCATTTGCTATTTCAACCGCCAACCTTTACAGAGTTACATTTATGACACTTCTTACGAAAGAGTCCCACTTCAGGTAGACTGTTTACGGTGAGTAACGAGAAAACTAGGAACCGAACTTAACAACAGAACTTAGCGATGGGTTAACGAAAGCTTCGTGAAACACCACACGAAAATCGCTAACTTTTCTCGTTAGCGAGATAGTTCTGTCGTTAGTTATTCTAACTAATACCCCCGTCACACTTAATCGGAATCAGCAGGAATCAAGAAGAATGAGGCTGAATGAAGAAGTTTAAAAATTCGCACCACATTCGGGAAAAAAGTTCAAATTGATCTTAATTCTTGTAAGAGTATCGTTGGAATACTCAGAATGCGCTTGAATTCGCCTGGAATGATAAGTGCACTTTCGGCTGTATTAGCCTCAAATGCAGTTCGAATGTAGTTGGAAAACTAGGAATATCTATAATGCTGTCAGAAGGCAGTATGAATATTTAGAATATACTTTGAATGGCGTACTAGTGTAGTTCGATTGCTGGCAAAATTAATATTTCAGCTCATCCGAGGCACATTCGAAACATTCTGGCGGGATTTTATACCCCCGTCACACTAGAGGCGGAATGATTAAGAATGGCGTCGGAAATACAATTCTTTGTGCATTCCTGGATATTCGAAGAGCATTCTAAAAATTCCGAGTGCATTCCAAATATTTTTACACATTCTTGTGGCCGGCTCGAATGTTTTTGTCATGTCAAAAACTTTTGAAGTGCATTCCAACTGGAAAATTATCGAATGGCATTTGAACAGTATTCTAACTGCACTATGACTGCATTCTAAATATTCTCAGGGCATTCTGACAGCGTTCGAAACATTCTGATCAGTTACCATTCCAGTGGCGTTATTTATACAGTCTGGGCATCGTGTTACATTCTAAACATGTTAGAAAGTAATTTTAAGTATTATAGGTATTTCAGCTGCATTCTGTTTGAATTCTTTATAATTCAAACAATCATTGGCAGCCATACCGGGAGCATTTTGATTGCATTTGAGTTTGCTTCGTATATCATTCGAGGCACCTTCTTACATACTTCAGCCTGTATTCGGCAAGCAGTCAAACCACACTCGAACGGCATTTGAATTTCATTCGGAATATTCTGACTGCATTCTAACAATATTCGCAAATTCCCCACCCGGTTATGGCACGAATTTTCAATTAATTTATTCTGGCTGGTTCTGTTTGATTCCTACTGGTTCCAGATAAATGTGACGGGGGCCTTAAGTCACGTGCCAGTTCGAATATCCCTCGTATGTGATCAGAATGTTTCGAATGTTGCCAGAATGCAGTGAGAATATTTAAAATGCAGTCATAGTGTAGTTAGAATACTATTAAAATTCCATTCAATAATTTTCCACTTGGAATGCACTTCGAAAGTTTTTAACATTCGGGCCGACCACAATAATGGGTAAAAATATTTGAAATGCACTCGGAATTTTTAGAATGCTCTTTGAATATCCAGGAATGCACAAAGAATTGTCTTTCCGACGGCATTCTTGCTCATTCTGCCTCTAGTGTGACAGCTTCATGAAACGGGCCCCAGGATATCTGAAGGACCATTCCCAGACCCTATTGTGCTAACTGTGTATCAATCTATCTCCAAGGGGATTCTCACTAAATGGTAAGCAACTTAAGCGGCTTTGATGTCTGTCACGCTTCTGAAGCTGCTAGGGGTAACTAATTATCGTTTAGCAGCTTCAGTATGCGTGTCAGACATCTAAGCTTACGCTTAAGCTTAAGCTGAAAGCGATTTAGCGAGAAACTCCTCGGAGATGGATCGACCCTGTTAGATCGATTTAGGTAAGGGAACCACACACACAAGGCATGTTCAGAAAGCAGCGAGCAGTTTGTTACAATTTAACCATATTAAGAGCAGTTCGTTACAAGATAATCAAATTACGAGAAGTTTCTTACAAAGTAATCAAATTACGAGCGGTTTGTTACAAAGTAATCATTTTAAATCTCAGGGACAAAATATGGCTTTTGTTTCCTGTCAGGTTTAGAAAACACAAGGAGAAGAAATTCACCGACCCGGTGTAATGGAACAGAGGGTGTGTGTTGCAGAAAACCCGCCCTCCATTTAGTAAAAACGGTTAGGGTTAGACTGGGTTCCCATACCTAGATCGATCTAACAGGATTGAGCCATCCCCAAGGGATATCTCGCTAAATTGCTTTCAGTTAAAGCTGCTTAGATGTCTGCCTCGCTTACCGAAGCTGCAAAACGATAATTAATTACTCCCTAGCAGATTCAGTAGGCATGGCAGAGATGTAACCAGCTTTTGTTGATTGCAATTTAGCGAGAATTCCCTTGGAGATAGATAGATCCACAGTCATTACGACAGGGTCTCGGAATGGCCTGACCTAATTAGTGGGTCAAAATCTAGGGCGAGGTTTCCTGTAAAAATAAATGGACAGCGGACTCTCATATAAGTGTTGTAATCGTTGCTATCACTAATTGGTCTTATTTAACTTTTAAGATAAAACTTTCGTGTAATGTTAAGATAATTTGCGACCACTACATTGGATATAAAAACCAGGCAACAGCCTGGAAATAATCAGAGTATAGTTTTTATAATGAAGCTGTGGTGTTGTTACTTTTCTCTCCGGGCATAACCCAAGTCGGGGAATACTGTATCGAACCATAAAACTTCAGTAGACGGAATAGAGCTCTTTGAGTAAAATATACCCCGCGGTATCTTTAAGAACTCAATACAAAAAGGGCGTAATAAAGTGAGATTTAGTTATTAGTAATTGCTACACGAAAGTTAAATAGGACCAATTAAAGTTACAATACCAATATGAGCCGCGTGCCCATGGCCGGGACTCAATTAAAATCAATTAATATTTTATCAGAAATTTTCTGCGATCTGCACACGGGGGACACTCTGTCACGTTACACCAGTGTAAAAGGAATGGTAGTCCTAGTAACGCAAGTATTTGTAACTAGTTTAATCTACGGCTTGGGCTTCGAAAACTAAGATGAACGCAAGCGAGCTACGAGTGAAAAATTTTATCCTTTTGTTCCAAGCGCAGGTGACAGGAATGGGAAACAACTTACCACAGTCCAGTCACACTTAGAAAAGACTTTGCTAACAGCCTAAGTGAATTTTATGTGACCAAAATTGCACATTTGAAGATAAGGCATATCTAAACTAGATATCACATTACCCTATACTCTAACTTCACCTGCCACCCACATACCTGCCATATAATATGGAATATTTGTTCAAACCATTTATTTACAATTTTTCCTACTTTTCTATACTTACAAATGATAACAATTAAGTTTTAAATCTTGTTTTAATAACTTTTAGTGATCTATGCAGTGTATTTGTCATATCGGCTCTTAAATTGAAGTCGAACCGTTCAAAGCGTTATTTCAATCTCCATATTTTCAAAATTATCATCTGTGAAAGAGTTATATGCTTCAAAAAGGACGCTCATATCAGTGTCTATTCACAGCAACGGCCATCGGTGCGTCTGGCCTCATCTGGCTGCTACTGGCGCTCTCAGGGTATTGCTTCTGACAGGTTTCTTGGGATTTGAACTGGGATAATATTCCAGGAATCGATCAGAGATTGTCCAATATTGTTCAAATTTGTTGTAGGACCAGTAGGCCGTTAATTCAGCGAGTACCAGCGACTGTCAGATTGTACAGCTGAGACCTCCAATGTGGCGATCTTGATGGTCGCGGTAGTTGCTCAGACCCTTGGTTCTGCAAGTAATCTGCAAATACAGTTGCTATGCGTGGACGGACATTTTCATCTTGTAATTTGCAATTGTACCTAAGGTGTACATTAGCAAATGCTGGAGGGGGGGGGGGGCAGCTGGTTCCAAAATCTCTCTGTATTTGTTCTGGTTCAGGTCTCTAACGGTGACTACAAATGAAGATTTGGCACCAACGAGAATTGGACCCCAAATCCAAAATTCCCACCGCCCCAAGATAAAATTTGACCTCATATGTTAAAGCTGAATATTGCCAGTGCTGTGCCCAGAAACGTTAAATGGTTCCCATTGCGAAAATATACCTGATATATTAACCTCCTCAAACCAGTCTGACGTTTACAAAAGGCATTGAAAAACATTTTGTGAGGCGAATTTGCCCCTCTTTCTGGTGGGAACAGGTTGTTTTTGTTTATTTGTAGCAGCCAAACCGTAGNCATCTTCAAATGTGCAATTTTGGTCACATAAAATTCACTTAGGCTGTTAGCAAAGTCTTTTTCTAAGTGTGACTGGACTGTGGTAAGTTGTTTCCCATTCCTGTCACCTGCGCTTGGAACAAAAGGATAAAATTTTTCACTCGTAGCTCGCTTGCGTTCATCTTAGTTTTCGAAGCCCAAGCCGTAGGTTAAACTAGTTACAAATACTTGCGTTACTAGGACTACCATTCCTTTTACACTGGTGTAACGTGACAGAGTGTCCCCCGTGTGCAGATCGCAGAAAATTTCTGATAAAATATTAATTGATTTTAATTGAGTCCCGGCCATGGGCACGCGGCTCATATTGGTATTGTAACTTTAATTGGTCCTATTTAACTTTCGTGTAGCAATTACTAATAACTAAATCTCACTTTATTACGCCCTTTTTGTATTGAGTTCTTAAAGATACCGCGGGGTATATTTTACTCAAAGAGCTCTAATCCGTCTACTGAAATTTTATGGTTCGGTACAGTATTCCCCGACTTGGGTTATGCCCGGAGAGAAAAGTAACAACACCACAGCTTCATTATAAAAAATATACTCTGATTATTTCCAGGCTGTTGCCTGGTTTTATATCCAATGTAGTGGTCGCAAATTATCTTAACATTACACGAAAGTTTTATCTTAAAAGTTAAATAGGACCAATTAGTGATAGCAACGATTACAACACTTATATGAGAGTCCGCTGTCCATTTATTTTTACAGGAAACCTCGCCCTAGATTTTGACCCACTAATTAGGTCAGGCCATTCCGAGACCCTGTCGTAATGACTGTGGATCTATCTATCTCCAAGGGAATTCTCGCTAAATTGCAATCAACAAAAGCTGGTTACATCTCTGCCATGCCTACTGAATCTGCTAGGGAGTAATTAATTATCGTTTTGCAGCTTCGGTAAGCGAGGCAGTCATCTAAGCAGCTTTAACTGAAAGCAATTTAGCGAGATATCCCTTGGGGATGGCTCAATCCTGTTAGATCGATCTAGGTATGGGAACCCAGTCTAACCCTAACCGTTTTTACTAAATGGAGGGCGGGTTTTCTGCAACACACACCCTCTGTTCCATTACACCGGGTCGGCGAATTTCTTCTCCTTGTGTTTTCTAAACCTGACAGGAAACCAAAGCCATATTTTGTCCCTGAGATTTAAAATGATTACTTTGTAACAAACCGCTCGTAATTTGATTACTTTGTAAGAAACTTCTCGTAATTTGATTACCTTGTAACGAACTGCTCTTAATATGGTTAAATTGTAACAAACTGCTCGCTGCTTTCTGAACATGCCTTGGTGTGTGTGGTTCCCATACCTAAATCGATCTAACAGGGTCGATCCATCTCCGAGGAGTTTCTCGCTAAATCACTTTCAGCTTAAGCTTAAGCGTAAGCTTAGATGTCTGACACGCATACTGAAGCTGCTAAACGATAATTAGTTACCCCTAGAAGCGTGACAGACATCAAAGCCGCTTAAGTTGCTTACCATTTAGTGAGAATCCCCTTGGAGATAGATTGATACACAGTTAGCACAATAGGGTCTGGGAATGGTCCTTCAGATGTCCTGGGGCCCGTTTCATGAAGCTGTCACACTAGAGGCAGAATGAGCAAGAATGCCGTCGGAAAGACAATTATTTGTGCATTCCTGGATATTCAAAGAGCATTCTAAAAATTCCGAGTGCATTTCAAATATTTTTACCCATTATTGTGGTCGGCCCGAATGTTAAAAACTTTCGAAGTGCATTCCAAGCGGAAAATTATTGAATGGAATTTGAATAGTATTCTAACTACACTATGACTGCATTTTAAATATTCTCACTGCATTCTGCATTTGAGAGCTAATACAGCCGAAAGTGCACTTATCATCCCAGGCGAATTCAAGCGCATTCTGAGTATTCCAACGATACTCTTACAAGAATTAAGATCAATTTGAACTTTTTTCCCGAATGTGGTGCGAATTTTTAAACTTCTTCATTCAGCCTCATTCTTCTTGATTCCTGCTGATTCCGATTAAGTGTGACGGGGGTTTTAGTTAGAATAACTAACGACAGAACTATCTCGCTAACGAGAAAAGTTAGCGATTTTCGTGTGGTGTTTCACGAAGCTTTCGTTAACCCATCGCTAAGTTCTGTTGTTAAGTTCGGTTCCTAGTTTTCTTGTTACTCACCGTAAACAGTCTGCCTGAAGTGGGACTCTTTCGTAAGAAGTGTCATAAATGTTGTAACTCTGTAACGGTTGGCGGTTGAAATAGCAAATGAACGTCTGGTTTGAGGTTGTCGTAAAGGATCTCCACTGCCCTCTCCACCGTTTTTCCCATCACAACAGACAAGTAAGACCTTTCTTAAATTGCATCATCGCTCATATGTTATAATAAATTTTGCCTCTGAAGAAAACGTGATGTCTGCGTTGCCGTCTTCCGGCACGAAGGCAAGAAAGGCAAACGCTGCATGGCATACAAACGACAGAAAACGGTGACTAAGCAACCTTTCTGTTTCATTTATTACGCATGCGTACGATATAACTCTGAAGTTAGCGACTGGTCTGACCAGTCGTTAAATATCCATGGTAACAACGACACAATAACGAGCGAGAGAACTAGCGATAGCTTCGTGAAACGGCACTCATAACTAGCGAGAGTGTTGTAAAGCAAATAACTTACACTTTCACTAATTACAGATAACAATTAAAGCGGAATCAAAAGAGTAAAAGGGACAAAGAGTTATTGAGTGTAAGTTAAGTTTCTCCAAGAGTCAACAAGTGTAGAACATGTTTTTAGTGTCAGAAAAAGATGGAAAAGGTCAAAGTCAGTAACAGTTAATGTGATTGGTTAATTTCATAACATATTTTAATTTTGATCATCTATTTATCACATGATAACTGAGTTTTGGATAAGGTCCAAGTATGAGTAATCCAAATAATATTTGAGTTATCTTTAATTGAAAACAAGTCTCTTGGGGATTACCTAATAAGGAAATGTTGCATGGTGACTTGCAACATGCGAATGGAAAATATTTTGTAATCACGCAAAGACAATGGAAAAGAAAACAAGTAAATGCGTGATCAGTACGGAGAAATTGAGTATAAATATTTGTGAAGTTGTATGAAGCGGGAGTCGGTGAATAAACGTTCGAAAGCTCCAGACTGTTGTCGTTATTCCTCACTATAAGAAAAGGCTAACGACCGTTCGCTAACTAACGACTGCTTCGTGAAACAGGCCCCTGCTTCTTCACTCACATGTCTCTCCAACACTGACGTTATGTAGTTAGTATGTAACAAACCGCTCGTAATATGGTTATTTCATAACAAACTGCTCGTGTTATAATTACTTTGTAACAAACTGCTCGTAAAATGATTACTTTGTAACAGACTGCTCGTAATTTGATAATTTTGTAACAGACTGCTCTTAAAATAATTACTTTGAAACAAACCGCACGTAAAATGAATACTTTGTAACAAACTGCTCGTAATTTAATTATTTTGTAACAGACTGCTCTTAAAATGATAACTTTGTAACAAACTGCTCTTAAAATAATTACTTTGTAACAAACCGCACGAAAAATGAATACTTTGCAACAAACTCTTCTTAAAATGATTCCTTTGTAACAAACTGCTCTTAAAATGATTACTTTGTAACAAACTGCATGTTAAATGATTACTTTGTAACAATCTGCTCTTGAAATGATTACTTTGTAACAAACCGCACGTAAAATGAATACTTTGTAACAAACTGCTCGCAATTTGATTACTTTTGTAACAAACTGCACGTAAAATGATTACTTTGTAACAAACCGCAGGTAAAATGATCACTTTGTAACAAACCGCAGGTAAAATGATCACTTTGTAACAAACTGCTCGTAATTAGATTATTTTGTAACAAACTGCTCTTAAAATAATTACTTTGTAACAAACTGCACGTAAAATGAATACTTTGTAACAAACTGCTCGTAATTTGATTATTTTGTAACAAACTGCTCTTAAAATGATAACTTTGTAACTAACTGCTCTTAAAATAATTACTTTGTAACAAACCGCACGTAAAATGATTACTTTGTAACAAACCGCAGGTAAAATGATTACTTTGTAACAAACTGCTCGTAATTTGATTATTTTGTAACAGACTGCTCTTAAAATAATTACTTTGTAACAAACCGCAGGTAAAATGATTACTTTGTAACAAACTGCTCGTAATTTGATCATTTTGTAACAAACTGCTCTTAAAATGATAACTTTGTAACAAACTGCTCTTAAAATGATTACTTTGTAACAAACTGCTCTTAAAATAATTACTTTGTAACAAACCGCTCTTTAAATGATTACTTTGTAACAAACCGCACGTAAAATGATAACTTTGTAACAAACTCTTCTTAAAATGATTACTTTGTAACAAACCGCACATAAAATGGTTACTCCGTAACAAACTGCTCTTAAAATGGTTACATTGTAGCAAACTACTTGCTGTTTTCTGAACATTCCTTGAAGTGTGTGTTTTATAACGACAAGACGTACTATACTTTTAGCCGATAAAACGTCCGTTCCTCACATAATGAAGTTATCTTCTATACTCCGCCTGCTTCGAGTCATAAACCGCAGATCATCAGGGGGTTTGCATGTACCGTACCAACTACGTATATCCTGGGCGCTGTAAGATTTCACTGGTTCCGTTGGAGAGTGAAGCTTGGCACAAATATTACAATAAGCACGAATCCAATAAGAGACTTGGATACCAGCCTTTGATTGCAACAACTTGGCATATTCAACGTCGTCTTTATCTAGCTCTTTCAGTCTGTGTGCCAGCTCTTTGGGAGACTTAAAGTCGTGTGTGTCTATGTGCCAGGACGGAGGGATGCCAAGACGCGTGTAGTTGGCACCTGAACGTGTGACCGGGATAACGTCCAATGGGAGGATTTTATATAATTTTTCTGTGACATAATCCGTAGCAAAACTATTTTCAAAAGACAAATAAAATTTGTACGTTTTGTTAAACATATCATCACATTTAGCTTCCCTGTCGCGTCCACATTTAAATGGCCCGCAACCCCCATAAATGTCCACGCTCATATATTTCTGTAATTCCTTCACATATTCCATACGTTGACTTGGAGCATTACAATTGCTGACTGCCCAGGCCGCTAATTTAGTTTTGCTTCTGGCAACTGACAGAAAGTCCCTTTTCTTGGCTTCATCGTGGTTTTTGTCAAGGAGGGGAAATCCGTATGGACTGTAGATGTCACTGTCCATCCTGTAAGTCATCGTCCAGTTGAACGTCCAATCATTGGATAAGTACGTGTGACATGGACTCTCGTGATTGGTCCATATCCAGCGCGTTTTGGGGTTCCGTTTTTCTGGTTTTTTACCTAATGCTCTACCCATGAAAATGATGGCATCGGCATCGTAGGCAGCACTCTTATCCTCCGTCACCTTACAGTTACCCACGGGGCACTTCAAACCTTCGAATGAGGTGTGATATCTTTTCAACCCGAAGTAGTCAAAACCAGAAGAACTGGGAATCCAATATAAAATAAGTTTAGCATCCTTTGGTGCCTCTGAAATCTTTGTTTTGTTCTCTAAAAACGTTGGACTTTTTTGAAATCCGTTCTTGTCATGCTTTCCGTAGATTGGCTGTGGTAAAATAAACTTTGAAATAGTTACGGTTTTATAGGTTTCTGTTAACATAAGCATACCAAAGAGGAGTGCGGATACGATGATTGTTACCAAGCCGTTTTGTAATACTTTCTTCACATTAATTGTCATGGCTGGACAGAAGATCTACATAAGTACCAGTACGATGAATGCCGCAAATGCCTCAGTTGTTTGTTGTTCCTCTTTGTAAAGGGATATTCTTTTTATAGACATGATATGCTATGATTTGCAATGACTAACAAATGGAAGTCATCACGTTTGATAAACTTAAACTATAGAGTGAATTGATAATCTTCTCAAATATCCTTTATCCAGTAGATGACAGACTTTTACATACATCCGTCTAGACGATGATATCCAACTATCGAAATATGTGACCGGCTTTTATATTAATCTTTCTTGACGAAGATGTCCAACTATCCAAATTGGTGACAGTCTTTTCTTTCTTGACGAAGATGTCCAACTATCAAAAAAGATGACAGGCTTTTATATAAATCCTTCTTGACGATGATGTCCAACTACATTATACAAATCCCACTGAATTAGGCCTGGGAAAGGTTCGGGATATACTCATCTGAAAGTAAAAAATTATGTTACCTTTCTATTTTATTATTATAACAGTTATTCAGGTAATTGTTTATTTTTGATTTTCTAATTTTTTTTTTAATTTGAACAAATATAATGTTCCTTGTGCATTCTACTATATTCAAAAGAAATATTTTAAACTTCCACATATGAATATTAATAATCCATCTTATATTGTGTTATACTAGTATCTGCCTATGTATATGGTTACTACTGATGATAAAGTTTCACACACACACACACACACACACACACACACACACACACGTGTAAGCATTAAATAATCCTTCCATATTTCATCTGAACTTCATATTGTCTACTTATTTTAATGCTGGTACTTAAAATATCTGCAGGATAATTATTACTGGTAATAATAAATTATATTGTGTTTTCTAGTGATGCTAACTTCTCTCTCTCTCTCACACACACACTCACACAGACACACACACACACGCGCGCGCGCGCACGCACACACACATACTCACACACACACGCACACACACACACACACACACACGTGCACTAAATCATGTTAACCTAACGCTACATGTAATTAAAAAACCTAAGGTCTACCGCTATTTTCAAACCACTTGATCTCCTGTTGACAAATTATAAATAACATCACAATAAGCCGAAAAGCGTCTACCGGTACCATAAACTGCAACCTATTATTCCAAAGATAACAAGAATTCACACTACAAGTCTCCTCAAAATCTACATGCTGTGAGTGAAAAGAATTTACCTGATGCTTCAGCGCATTCTTTCTTTAGCCCATTCTGTCGCTAGGTGAGGAATGAACGCCCCCGACTTTCACGTGGAGCCAGAAAACATGGCGGATAGCGTACCTGACGTCCTGTTTGGGAGTAAGACATTTAATTTGCGCTCTATGATAGCGACAAACACAGCAACTGACAGTATTCGGAGTAACTCTGAGGGGATTTTCATGTTCAGTTATCGACGGACAGAAATCTTAGCACAGCTTGGTCGGCCTAAAGGTCCAGGAGGTTTATTGAATGCTATAAACACTGCATGCGTCTCTTAACCTGTCTGCAAAAGACGTGTCTGATAAGAAAGGGTATCTATCCCTCATAAACCTACCTAGACCACGGCGACACTTCCAACAATTACATACAGGGGCATAACCAGACCTTTTAAAATTGTATGCACAGATTTTGAAAATTCCCAGGTACGATTATATTCCGTGAAAAATACACTGAATTTATGGAGAATAATATCATGGTTGGCTCAAAAAATTGTACGCACAGTGCATCCGTGCGTATGCCTGGTTACGCCCCTGTACATATATTACACTTTCGAGCTTCAGCGCATTCCGACAGAAATACATTTGTGCACAGGCGCAATAATATCCTATTGTTAAAACCCCAGCTGCGGGTGAAGTCATTCACAAGCATTGTATGCGACATAAAAGAATAACCATCGAGGCTACACGTTCAAACAATGATCGACCCGTGTTGTGACTAAACATGCGTTTTTTCTCTCTCTCCCCACTTCCTGTTCACATATCCCACAGGTAACAGTTCGTGAAATATGTGAGCTAGACAACTGAAGATGATGATTGTACAGGCAGCATGTGTCATTTCCGATATTAAAAAAAAACAATGGCCTGAATAACTGTGCCTGTAATAAGCCTAGTCGATGAGAACTACACTGTTAGTAATTCTAGAATGTCCTTTAATGTGTTTGGTCTGCCTAATTGTTACCTCTACCCGAGGTGTGCAATCAGCTGAGCTACCCCTATGTAGACCTCTATGTTATCTTTGCATTCATCGTAGTTTTGATGATATGGCACCCGCCCTGTTCAGTGTATGCTCATGTCCGAGAGTAATATGACCATGTATTTTCAATGCAATGAAAACCCTAAATTGCATAATTTCCGTATATTAATTGATTCTGAATCCGCCATTATGTTTTAAAATTGATACACCTGTTGTCTTGGAGCCTTCATTTCCTCCAGCCACCTGTTGTACACCCCACATGTCCACTGACTAGCCCCCCCCCCACTCCATCCCCATCCCGTGTCTACCGCTGAGTCCCTGCATCAACTTCGTCAATTATTTTCACTTGTGTTTCGCTTAAGCCCCCTTTACACTGGACGGCGTCCTTTCTGCGTCTCCTTTGCGCGACCGTGTAACTGGCATCGTTGTCTTGAACCTTCAATTTCCTCCAGCCACCCACTGTCCAACACACATCCCCCCCCCCCCATTTTGTGTTTACCGTTCAGTCCCTGCATCGACTTGGCCTCTTATTTTTACGGTTATTTGTGGTATATAAATCATGTACACACATACAGGTCCTTGGCTGTGTCACTGCCAGTCCCAGTTAATGTCATCCGTGGTTGGTAAGCACCGGTAGATTTCCGTACGACCGCTTACCTTCCCCGGCACTCCTATTACACCATATTCTGGTATCTTTTGTTTTAAAGGCGCTCGATCCTTACCTTTAACTCCCTGAGTGAAATAAACCCACTTTGCCAATATGGCTCCTCTAGTACAGCCTTTATCAGTTATAACTATTACACCTTGATTGATTGACTGCCTATTCAATGGCCCCGATAGATAAGCTTATCTTTAAAAAAACGAGTAGTAATGGAGCACATAAATTTATGGCTGTCAAATCCGAGATATATGGAAAGTTACAGTTCTATTGTTATGACTCCAGCAACATCGTTATTATAAAGGTGGGGTAACACATTAACTGTCACATAATACTGAATCACACGATGGTGAAAGTACTTTTATTCCACATCGAATTTTAACATATTTGTTATCACATGATATATATATATAGCATACTAACAGTTCACACATATAACCATACATCCATATACTTTTAACCTATTTTATTCACATCCCCGGTATAGAGTACCTCTAAATGGCCGTCTGGGCAGTGTTTTAGTAAACAAGGAGTCTATACATCCACTGCAGTGAGATTGTACTTCAAAATGTGACACAAGCGCAGCATTTGTTATTTTAAGATATGATAAAGTTTGTATGGTACGTGCATGCACAAACTTTTGTTAATGCAGGGGGATTCTGTATAAGGGACCATTTCCACAGATATTTGGATCGATCTATCTCCCTGGGGAGTCTCACTAAATTGCTATCAAATGTCTGTCACGCTTAGTAAAGTTGTTAGGGGGTAATTATCTTTACCCCCTAGCTGATTCGGTAGGCGTGAGAGACATTAAAGCCGGTTAGTTAATAACAATTTAGTGAGATTTCCCAGGGAGATAGACCCATCCAGATGGATCGATCTAGGCATGGGAACCCAGTCAAAGCTGATACTTCAATTTGGCTGGTTTCGGGATGGGGCTGTAGCAAAGTAAGAAGCCAGTGTAACGAAACTGAGTGTCCGTGTAACATAGAGTTCGCCCTCCACTTAACTATAATGGTTAGGGTTAGCCTGATCTAAGTGGGTCAAAATCTAGGGCGAGGCTTACCTTTACAAATGAATGGGAAGCGGACGCTCTATCATGGGTGACTCTCTGTATGATGGTATGTATTCATAAAATATTATTATTAGCCTTGTTTTACATTTTATTTAGCAGTGGACAAATGTCCTTCCGAGAAGCGTTCTTCCGTGACGCCTACTTGATTTTTTTATATGCAAAATATTTAAATTTATTTTTTCCAAAAACTGATTTTATATATTGAGAAAGTGAAATAATCAAATATTCATATTTTGATTTGACTTTAATATCATCTCCACAGACAGAGCAGAATTTTGTTGTTGAATTTGAAATTCCATGTGCATTTCACAACCTTCCGAGACGCTAACTATTTATTATAATTTTTTCGTAACTATAATTTTTTAAGCCTAATTTTTTGCCTAATTATAACTTACTTATAGAGGAATAAACATACAAAAAATTGACCTTCTAACTTTTCTACTTTTTAAAATATTTTCCTTTGAAGTGTCAAATGTCCTTCCGTAAGGGCAAAAAAATACCACGGAATGGCCCATATATATTATAATGGCCAATGGTCGTAAAAAGTTCCCAGATAGCGCAGTGTCACTGGTTACAATACTCTGCTCACAGCAAGGAATGATCGCCCACCGCCCCACGTGCTGTGACCGCATCGATATCTGGGTTTCCAGACTGCATGATATAATACTCCTCCCTCTCCAACTAATCTTGAATTTAGGTTTTATCTTATCAATTATAACAGGTCAATACAGGTTTAATGCTTTGGCAGATTACCTAAAACAATACTCCACTGTCCCCAACTCACCTTGATTATAGTACTACATGTAGTTACAACACCGAACCTGTGCCCCGATATATATTGGCAAAATTAAGAATTTTTTAAATATTTATGGTTTTAATATACTGCTTATACAATATTGTTATAGAAGTAGTATTATATTGTTCAGTTACATGTGTGTCTTCCCCTGGCTGTAATACAGACTAGTACCCTCCTCCTCATGGACCAAACATGTACCCAGTGGCTGATTTAGGGGGGGGGGGTCAGGGGGGTCCTGACACCACCCCTCCTCGATTTCTGAAAAAAATCACACCAATGGTCCCCTCTTGAAATTAGAATTTAGACTATAATATTTCTAAACCGTACAAATTGGCACCGTTCGCCCTTTAAAATATAATAAAAAAAATCCGGGGCTCTACACCGAACACCGAACTGCGGACCCCCTTCAAATAATCTTAGATCCGCCCCTGCATGTACCACACCTGGAATGCGGACCTGGGGCATCCTTCTCCACTCTTCAGATTTCCATCAATCACGAGTTCTGCCTTGGAAGTGCCACTTGTGCCCACCCAAACCTTAACACTTAACATACCAAATCGGTCATGCTCACCCTTTCTTCTGTAAACGAGAACCATCATGTCCGAATGAGACAATTAAAACCGATGTTATGAAACTGAGGGTCCTTGTGACAGAAAGTCCGCCCTGTAAGTGCCCGTTTGCCCACTTGGAATTGCTGCATGGTTAGCTCTCTATTAATATCACAAAAGGGCAGGATTAAAATTAAGGTACTTTTTTGTCTTTTATTTAAAAATATTATTTACTTTAATAAGTTGGTTGGATCTCGTATTTTGTTGTTTTGCCCACTTTACTATTTGGTGCGAGACTGTCCGCACTCTGCCTTCCCTTAGCATGCCGCTGCCTTTCCGTTTTTTGTATTGTTCATGGCAAAAGGCTTTCGGAAGGGTTTAAAGTCTAAATCTGGTTTCTCAGTCTTCACTGTGACTTGGAAAATAGACATAGCTAGCTTGATTCACAATACAGCATTGGTCAAAAAGGTTGTCCCACCCCCATTTCCATGTACTTTTATTTACAAATGATCACCTCACAGCTGTAAATTGTTAGAAATAGTGCTTTTTTATTACAGATACCGTGTCTAACATGATTAATGGTTTAAGAAATACAAAATAGAGGTAAAAATATACATATTTTATACCATTTAGTCAAATTTATAAGAGGTACCCCCTCAAATCCACTGTTTCACTGTGACTTCTACAGATGTAAAGAAATGTCTATAAAATTGAAAAGACGCCATCAAATGTCCCCAAATTCACAGACAATTAGCATTAGGGTGTGCTCGTTAAAGGTCACGTGCCTAACAGCGTGTGCGTCTACCGCGTACTGCAATTATCCCCTGTAGACGGCGCGACAAGCCTTCAACGCGGGTAACAATTCTGTTTTGTGGAATATTGTCCCATTCTTTTTAAACAAGTTGGGGGAGTTGGTCCACGTTTTTATGGGGTTGGTTCTCCTTTGCATTGCACACTCCAATTCATGTCACAGTTGATTAGTAAGTTTAATATCAGGGCTCAAAGATGGTGGTTCCATCCTTAGAGCATTGTGTTTCTTCA
>NW_019775523.1:229121-341856 GCF_001039355.2 Lingula anatina
TAAAATGATACCAGGAGCATATCATTCCACAGTCATTTATCTCCCCCAAAGTATTGGTTCAATAGGGGTGACACTTCTATTGTCCAGTGTGTGCATATCGGATCACATTGTTTACTTTAAAATATTACCACCTTTAATAAATTTATAAAATTCTTAAAAGAAAAACAAATTTGATAAGATAAAAAGAGATAGAATAAAATGAAATACATGAAATTACAAACGTAAAAGAAAATTAATTTGAATAATTTTAAAAGTAGTCCCATAAGCCTTGGCTAGCGGACATGTATATCGTGTTGCTCAGACCATGGACATAATGACGAATTATGTCCATGCTCAGACACAAAATTGGATTAATAACAGAGGAGATGAGCCTTTTTAGCAGGATCCCTTTCACCACAGAGTGATTTTAATCATGAGCCCGTTGATATTTTTTGAAACCTTACGACAAAGTGAGTCAATGTTCATAGCCCCACAGAACAGCGATTTCACCAATTTAGGGACAATACAGAGAGTTATGGGAATATCTAAAGCTTTTTAAAAAATCTGACCAGGACCTGGCGAAAACACCCATAAACTTGGTGACAAGTTTCTTTTGCAGCTTGTTCAGTTCTTACATGTGTTTCTGAGACGTGCAAATTAAGTCCATAGGTCATGACCGGCGACACTAATTGGAGAACTTAAAGCTTATTGGTCAAATATCGAGGCCCGAATAACATACGACAGCGCTTTATAACACGTACGGCTTTCCATCTATTAATGTATTATCACTTAAAATTTTTCAGACCAAATGTTATTTTCCATGCCCTGGCACAATCGTAACAAACATCGACTAAAACTTAAACCCTGGCGCAGTTGTTGCAAAAAGTGTGACATCGTTTGCATTGGCCAGGTTGTAAAGTCTCAAAATATGACTCCCAGAATAGCATGTGAAAGGGTATGTAACTAGCCATCCATAAAAACACAGGGGACAGGATACTCCCATCTAGTCCCATGTGAAGTGCTGCAGGTTTCACTGAATGTTCCATTCCATCTGACAGTGGCTTTTAGAGAGCTTCTTTTCAGATTTGACCTATGTGAGTGTGGCATGACCTTCATGCCATAATGAAACAAAACATTTCTCTGCATCCAGCCTACAAATATACAGTGGCAAGCGTATTTTCCATGTTCTTTGGGAATGTTCTTGGGACATTCTTAACAAACAGTATTCCTCAACGAGCTTTATAGGCCCGTTGCCAATATGTAAATACTGTTCAACATCCACTTTCACCATTTCTTCATTTGTTCTGTAATCTGAATCTCAGAGTGATCCAGCTGGGATAACATTTCACTAATGATTACACGATCTTTCAGGCTGCTTCATGATGCATGTATGTGTAATGGGCACCTTCAAATCTATAGGCGTTTTAATTGTTGAAATCCTGGCTGTATTCGATGCCAACACCAGCATAGTTGCCTGGATACCGGCTATAATGGCGGGACTGGTCTGTGTTATCAGTAAGTGATATCTTTTCACAAGCCAAGAACACCAACTATTTGCCTTCTACATCTACATCTTTATCTTAAACATCTGGAAAAACACATTTTACCAAGAGAAAACTTTTGCATTGGTATTCATGTACAGTACAGTATATGTTTCCTTGAACGTGACATTTGCCTTTTCCCTATATTTATTATTGTTAACAAGGTGAAACCCAACGAAAATATAGTGTTACTTGAAGGATGAACATGAAATTAAAATAAAAAACCAATGAGCTGGTTGAATAATATATTTGATCTTAGTTAGAAATGATTGAAATCGCAGATATAATATTCTATTGGAATTTTCCATCATTATAGCAAGAATGTAAATAATTAGGCATATTTTTTTCAGAATAGTGATATTAACTTTTATTCTTTAAGAAATTGTTAACACGCTTGGAAATATCTTAGAGTCACCTTTTTGTCTAAATATTTCTATATTCTTGAGGTCCTTTGGCAAACGGATTAGCGGCACGTTTTGGTGGTCGTCCAGTAGTTATGGCAGGCGGAGTGTTATACTCCCTCGGCTATATTCTTGGGTTCTTCGCACAAACTGTGGAATACCTTTTTGGGGCATTTGCCCTCGTATCAGGTAAGGAAAACCTCTGGACAAGTTTGTTTATGTCAATTAACCGGGTGATGTTTTTTTCATGAAGATGTTTCTGTTTTACTTTTGTTCTCACATTGTTTGTATTTCAACTCGTGCTTCAATGTTTATTTCACGTCAATTATGCCTGCTCCAACCGCGTTTCAATCAACCGCGATCCGATTTTTTTTTTTTGGGGGGGGGCTTTAAATTACGTACCCCAGATTATGAGAGTTGCTTCACATAATTGCCAAAAAAAAAAAAAAAAAAAAAATTCAAGAAGATGCAAAATTAAAAAATAATACTTGGGATTGTTTTGTGTTTGCCATATATTTTGTAGGTGTTGGGTTTGCACTCTCTTACGGACCAAGCATTCCAAAAAAGAATACAGGAAGAAGCAAACTTTTTAGATAATATTTAGGATTGCTTTGTGTTTGCTGTATGTTTTTGCAGGTGTTGGGTTTGCACTGTCTTACGGACCAAGCATTGGAGTGGTTGGACAGTGGTTTGAAAAACGCCGCGCACTGGCCAATGGAATCGCTGTGGCTGGGTCCAGTGTGGGTCAGTTTGTAATCCCACCTTTGGTCAGGTAAAGGTTCCTATCATTTCTCTGACTAGTGAATATATATATGTTAAGCATATCATTGCAGACCGGTTCACTCATTATTACATCCAAATTCAACAAATTGAGGATCCTTTCATATTCAGAATAAGGGAATCATAGCCACGACAGGTGGTAATACTCATATTATAATAGAACAGCAACAATATTTGCCTCTTATTATTGCTTTGCAGATTTTTAATAGACGAATATTCATTCCGGGGAGCATTCCTTATCCTTGGTGGACTGTCTCTACACATCACTGTAGCAGGAGCTTTGTACAGACCAATGAAACACGTGGACATAAAATATACGTCAAGTGATACCAGTAGCCATTCTGTTGAAAAGACCACTCAATGCGTTAAAAAGTTAAGCGATGAAATGTCCGATGAATTAAACTGTGGCACATACGAGAGGGGCATGGTGTTACAACCCATGGCGAGCACTGAACAGCAAGATGAAACATCCCTTCGTGTTTGTGAAATGCGTGCATCTCACCCTGTTGATGACGTCATACATAACACGGGAAATTATGAGAATAGACCGCCATACTTGACACTTGAGCCTTGCAAGCCACTGACACAATCAAATTCTTCGGAAAAGAAAAAGAAAGTACCTATATTTGATTTCAGTTTATTGTTAGATTTCACATTTGTGCTGTTATTTTTTACCAACGTTTTCGGTCAGTTTAGTTATACTAATCAATTTATATTCATGCCAGCCGCTGCTAAAAGCATCGGGGTGGATGTCATGGCGTCAGCGATGTTGGTGTCCATCGCAGGAGGTAGCGATCTGATTGGTCGAATTGTTATTGGCGTCATCACAGACTACCGCTTTATGGGAAGCTGTCAGATAATGGGGATAACTTTACTGGCCGGTGCTGCAGCCTCAATCGGGGGATCGTTTGCAACGACCTTTGCAGGTTTAATTTGCAGCATTCANTAAAATGATACCTACTACCTAACCTGTGTTACTAATTTTGGCAGTGCACCTGAGAAATTTATTATGTTCATTTCATTTTCACAAATGCATACAAGTGGCAACAAAATTATCATATTTTTCTTTCCTTTTTTTCTTTTTTGTGAACATTGATATTATATTCTTTCAAAACCAGCATGCATGAATAAATATGTATAATAACTTTTCCGTTCTTCACAAGTTTTGTCCTCAAATCTTACATAAATAAAAACACAGTAAAATGCTTTAGATGCATATAACTGAATTTAGGCATATATTTCCCAAACAGTTGAAATAGAACTATTTGACATGTTTTGCTCATGCGCAATTATTAGAGGCTTAGTGTCGGCGTAATGTCGGGAGTTTGGTGAACACAACTCTGGTTCAAGAATCAAGGTCACATAGGGCACCCTACATACACATACCGCATATATGATACAGGTAAATAAAATAGGTCAAGTTTGTCCGTTTTAACAACCTGTACACAAGTTGACGAGCGTTATCCGTAACTTCTTTTATATATATTACCACAAACAATGTCAGCCTTTTCTGAGCGCATGAATCAGATTAAGAAGGAGACATTTGTGGGTCTGGGTATTTCTGTAGGGATACGACTGCGCCTATTCGACGCCATGGCGCAGATGGACCGGCCGGTCACAGCGACAGAATTGGCGACGAAGACGAAATGTAAAGAGAGGTATGACAAGGCACATTTGTCGAAGCACCTAATAGGGGTCCATCCATAATCCGAGTTATTATAGTGTTACACGTGCCTCACCTTCCCGTTTAACTATAAGCATGTTTAGTTTTTCAATCAACTGTTTTATTAGAAGTATTTTTCAGTCATAGGTACAAATGAAGTTTTGGGTTTGTTGTTGTTTCTGTCGTAACAAGTTGAGTGTCGTAAGGAGGGCTGCAAGAGGACCTTTCCAGGGTTTTCAAAAGTTATGTTACATCTTCTTGGCTGTTTAATAATATCTAAAAGAGACCCCCCGCACCTCCCATACGTCTTATAACCTACCACTACGTAGCTTATTTATTTATTTATTTGTTTATTTATTTTTATTTGAGATATATTCAACAGTGGCTAGGTTTCATGGCGTGCAGCGATATTATAAACTTCGAAGAAGATGACTCCGGAGAAGAGAAGTTTTCCATTCCAAACGACCGATTGCCTCACCTCTCTACTGACACTGGAGATTCGAACGCGATGTGGATGTACGGGCTGCCTATCCTCACTGGTGTTCAGTGCCAACTGGAGAGTTGCTTCCAGAAGGAGGGACCAAACGGTTAGCTTGATCAAGGAGTTGTGTTTCATATCAGAATAACTTTGTTCCCAGTGTGTGTGTGGCAAATTGCTATAACGAGGGAGGGAAGGTCGGTGAACTTGCTGATAAATATTTTATCGTCCGGAAGTGATCTACACGGTCGATGAATGGAGAATTGGAATAAGCGGGTTGGGCGATTAGCATGATTAAAACTGCTTTGCTTATTATTATTATTATTATTATTATTATTATTATTAATTACAATGAAACTAACCCGCTTAAAAGAGAGAGGGAAGGAGGGGGAGGGAGATGTCAAATAGATTAACCTCGAAATGACCTTCCAGCTGCATACTCTACATACATTTTCAACATTTAAAATGCACTGTGTTAACAGTAGCTATGCAAATTTCAAATAGGTCACAGAGTGAGAGAAAATAAAAAAGAAATCGATGTATGAAAAATGTATTGATTTGCAGGACGAAGTTTACTCTTTTCTTTTATCATTGCTCATGCTGTTATTATATTTCATCAATAGGCATACCACACGAATCATATGGCGGATTTAACGAGTTCCTCGACCTATATGGCAGATATGGATATGCTGAAAAGCTGATAGAAAATACTCTGATGGAAGTGCCTGATGTAGCGAAACAATTAGGTAGACCTTTGAAAACTCATGATACGTGCAGTAATAAATGTGTAAATGAATGATTGATGATCTGAGGAATTTATTTTATTATTTTTTAAATTTGAATGAACTTGAATTCCATACGTCTTAGGCTGTTCAATGACCACTTGCCTACGATCATAATTTAATATTCTAAGAGATTAAACACTACATTGATCTCAGGAAGTTTATTTAAGACAAACCATTGTAATGAGCAAATTTTAAACTAAATGTTTTGACACAAATGTGTTTTAACAATGTTTAAAAATGTGTTTTAACATTTAAAAATGTGTTGAAACAAATTTTATTTTCAGAAGGGGGTATATTGATGTGTGAAATTGGTTGCGGCACGGGGTTTCTACTCCAGACGATGGCTAAGAAATACCCCAGGAGTCAATTCCTTGGCCTTGACATTGCAGCTCGTGCCATTGATTCCGCCAACAAGGAAGCCAGAGAAAACGGGATAAAAAATGTGCAGTTTGAAGTCCATGACGCGCACAAGCTCCCCTCTGACTGGACAGAAAAGTTTAATTACGTTTTCCTGACAGATGTCATCCATGACGTGCCCGATCCGAAAAAAGTTTTGCAAGAAATAAAGCGCGTCTTGAAACCTGCTGGCACTGCTTCAATTCAAGATTTTCCATTACGCCGCAGAGTTGCAGATAATCTCAAGTCCCCTAGTGCCAACACTGGTTATTTAGTTGGTATGTTCTACTGTATCCCCGCCTGTATGAACTACGGCGGACCCGGGTATGGACCTGCGTGGGGAGTTGAGAATTGGGTTGAAGTGATGAAAGACGTGGGTTTTAACGTAAAACTCTGTATGGAGAACAGTGCTCACTTCGTATGCTCTAAGTGAATGCATATTTCACTGAGAAAGACATTTTTACATATAACTTTCAATGTCAATGTGATTTCACTATTGTGTGCTGTATTTGTACACCGACGAGCGTAATTTCTTGCTTATGCTCTTAGTGAATGAATATTTCACCGAGAGAGTCAGCTTGTTTTACATTTGATTTTCAGTGCCAAAAGTTCATTTCATTATTGTATGTCTAGTTTGTACACCGACAATCTTTACTTCTGACTATGCTAAATTTATCCAATTCTGGGATAGAATCATTTGCCTTGACTCCGATTTAAAAAAATTTTTAGGAAAGACTTCAAAAGTACTAAAATGTGTCCCAAGGTAGGCTACAAAAATTGCAGCGAAAAATCATGGAAAGGTTTCGGTTCCAAATCATAGGTTGAATTAATTGCCCAACATTATGTGTATGGTCAATTAGTGGGTATCCGATTTATGAGTATTAATCAAGTCCTGGGGTACAAAAGTTGGATCGAGAAATCAGATAAGCCCAAGTAGTGTCAACACTGGTTATTTAGTGAGTATGTTCTACTGCATCCTCGCCTGTATGGACTACCTGCGTTACCCTCTACCATGGCGACAGATCGATTTTCACGATATTCACAGATATGTCTTTAGATAAAGAGACAGACATTTGATTCTCTGCGCGTCCAGATTTAATTGTTTCCATCGGCCAAAAGTCACAGGGTGGCTTTTTGAAATTTGCCTTTAATTTCTGCCTCCCTGGTAGAAGGTAGACCTGCGTGGGGAGTAGAGAATTGGGTTGAAGTTATGAAAGACGTGGGTTTTAACGTAAAACTCTGTGTGGAGAACAGTGCTCACTTCGTATGCTCACTATGCTTCTTATATTGAAATGTTCGTAAGGAGAGACTAAGGAAGTTCGAAAATATGTTTCGAGGTACGAAAATTGGACTGAAAACTTATGCTTGTACTAGGGGTACTAGGTCCAAAATCATATGTTGAATTAATTACACAATGTTATATAATGTGTATGTGAGTTTTTCATTTTCCTACTATTTACAGTTTTCTTGGAAAACACTCGTAAACAATTATCGTTCATCAGTGTATATTAATTATCTACATATTAAAGCCAGGAAATGCGAATAAAGCAGCGCAATTTACGAAAAAACTGAAGTCTGCATCCGCTTTAAGAGTGTTAATCAAGTAGGTTAAACGTGAGATTTGCCAGAACATCGCCTAACATCTCTCCGCAATGACGATGGGCATTTTTGTGAAGTATTGGTTTTTGTTGTCATGTCTTCCATGGGCCTGTGACTTACATGGGTTTTCAGCCGCTCCAGGTAAGAGATAAAACTTTTCCACTTGCATTTTCAGTTCTTTATAAGTATCGAATTTAATAAAATTGTAGGAATTAAAAACCGTAGGTGTTAGCCAAATCTTGAAATTGACCTAATTTTCCTGTAGAAACAAAGCGCTGATGCAAGAACGCACTACGCCTTCTTCATACTCAAAGTTGACTGCTTTACGTATGATAGTGTTTTCTTTTACGCATTTTTGACTACCTACGAAAACGATCTGGGGTCCTTTGTTTCTTATTCGACAAGACGCACGAAAAAAAAAACAACTTAACAATACAATTAGGCGAGTGTTAGTTTTAATTGTCTTTTCGTATTGTACTTCATCATTGTTGAGCAAAATGTTAAGGTAGTAGAGAGCATTTCGTAATGCGAATGTGGACTCGGTGACAGAACAGAGGAAATTGTGTGAAGATCGAGCTATGTAGCACTCGTAAAATGGTTAAAAGGGGCCTATATGATAGTTAATACCCACGTAAAAGTGTACGTGACATTATACAGATGGTTTCAGAGCGCGTTCTATGTTTAGCGATTTCAAACTAGGTCCTTTATATATTTCACGTCTTAAGTATAAGTGTTACTTTAATTTTACTAAAAAAGATTGCGATATTTTTCTTGGAGTTATGCAGGTTATTTTTTTTAAACATTGGCACTTTCAGTGTGTTACTTGGAAGTCACATGGGACAGAAACTCTGTGAATGTCCGTAGTAACAATACGTTTTGAATATTTTGTACACACCACAAAGAAAAAAAAATGTTACTTAACAATCTCAAACTACCATGAGTTATTCTTATGACTTAAACATTTCTTTCAATAATTTTGGCCATGTATTTCAGTAGAAGATTGGAGCTAGGTGTCAAGGCCTAAAACTGGTATTATATTGTCATGTATTGTCAGTCTTCCTACGTACGGACGCCTGTCCTTTTGACTAGCTTGTTCCTACTTCTTACTGCAAGTAAGGAAACGCCGAAAAGGGAAGTAATATCTTCAGGCATGAAGGTGTGTTTTATCTCAAACCTTGTTTTCATTACGCAGGCTCCCGCTCCAGATACAGGCCGAACCTAGGTCGTCTGGAGGCGATACAAGGCAGTTCGTGCCCCGGAAACAGGGTCCCTGAACTTGTATTGGGCTACACTACACCGTGTTCGGGGGAACGGTTTTTCCAACTGAGGTAATTGAGAACGAAATAGAATCAGTGTCACTTGCAGTTGGATATTAAAGAGCATTACGTTTTCTTCTATCTTTTTCTCTTTTTTTCTTTGGGACTGGGTTGGCGGAGAAGATACGATGTAGCGTTAACTAAGAGTATTGTTAAAGTCATGTATTCTCCACAATTATTAAAATGTCCCTAATTCAAGTCAACCATGCGTCTTTTTAGGGAATTTCACTTCAACAACTGTCAGACGTGTTCCCGTGTGCTGGGTGACAAGATAACGTTATACTCGTGCTGGTGTTGTCCCGGCGACCACGCTACGCTCAGCCAGTGTATCGAGTGCGACAGACAAGGGGGTGGGAGGAGGCGTGCCAGGCTCCGCGATGACTGGTTCTAAAGACATTTCTGTCTGCTCCTACGGCAAATATGATTTCATAGATTTATGTAAATGGAGACAGAGGGGACGTGGCAGACCAATGAATGGATTTGCAAACCTATAAAAGATACACCTTTCTTTTTGTTGTTCGCATTCTAGTAGGAGGAAGTTGTTTATCGATTGGTACTTTCTAGTATGAATAGATAGCTGTTGCTTAATATATATATATATTTTTACATATGTGATTTGTTTTGAAATCACTAGCTTTTTAGTTATAATTCGAACTGTGGCAGCCATAATTAATAATTCGAATAATACATAATGAAATAATCCGGAAATCTGTCACATTAATATACACATAAAAAATTGGTGCATTGAAATACTAGTATTTCAAACAACACTGAAGTCAGCAACGGTGTGCGCTAAAACTGGTATGACCTGAACAACAAACTAAAGTTGAAACAGATTCCACCTTAAAAGATATCACAACAAGCGCTCGTTCTTCCACTCGAGTAATTTTTATTTTGGAAATTCTTTCGTGCCAAAATATACATTTTGCCCTTCCATCGATGTTTTCCTTTCAAACTGTGCCAGTTATTTTTTTAATGGTCGAGTAATGTTCACCTTGCTAGATTTTTTTCATAATTCTGATATCAATTAGCAGCAATAAAGACAATAGCTCAATACTGTCGTTATACTTACTGATATAAGATCAATAGGGGGTTGAAACTAGACCTTTTACTTTTGAAAAACTGTGATGGATAGACTGTTGGGTAAGGAAGTCTGCAAGCTTGCGTAATATTGACCAAGAGGACAAGGAAAAGTTGAGAAACACATACATTTTCCAAATACTGACAGATCAATTCAAGTACCAGTAGTGTTAATCTAAAAACAAGTTTTATTATTTTTCAAATTTGAAAGTATTTAAATGTACATAAAATTTCATTTCATCTGCATTCGAGTCTTGGAATAGTTTGTTGCCGATAAGGCATACAAAAACAAGTTTGCGGTCCTTTAAGATCACCTGACATATTCTACAACATAAAAGCACCGTCCGCAACCTTTGTAGGTGCTGTTTTCTCTGAGTAAAATATTTTGAGTCACAACCAACGTTTTGTTAAAAAGCATATATACTCTTCTAAGATGTACAGCATATAAAGAATATATACAAAATGGCCATCATTCCATNCCTACTTCTTACTGCAAGTAAGGAAACGCCGAAAAGGGAAGTAATATCTTCAGGCATGAAGGTGTGTTTTATCCTCAAACCTTGTTTTCATTACGCAGGCTCCCGCTCCAGATACAGGCCGAACCTGGGTCGTCTGGAGGCGATACAAGGCAGTTCGTGCCCCGGAAACAGGGTCCCTGAACTTGTATTGGGCTACACTACACCGTGTTCGGGGGAACGGTTTTTCCAACTGAGGTAATTGAGAACGAAATAGAATCAGTGTCACTTGCAGTTGGATATTAAAGAGCATTACGTTTTCTTCTATCTTTTTCTCTTTTTTTCTTTGGGACTGGGTTGGCGGAGAAGATACGATGTAGCGTTAACTAAGAGTATTGTTAAAGTCATGTATTCTCCACAATTATTAAAATGTCCCTAATTCAAGTCAACCATGCGTCTTTTTAGGGAATTTCACTTCAACAACTGTCAGACGTGTTCCCGTGTGCTGGGTGACAAGATAACTTATACTCCTGCTGGTGTTGTCCCGGCGACCACGCCACGCTCAGCCAGTGTATCGAGTGCGACAGACAAGGGGGTGGGAGGAGGCGTGCCAGGCTCCGCGATGACTGGTTCTAAAGACATTTCTGTCTGCTCGTACGGCAAATATGATTTCATAGATTTATGTAAATGGAGACAGAGGGGACGTGGCAGACCAATGAATGGATTTGCAAACCTATAAAAGATACACCTTTCTTTTTGTTGTTCGCATTCTAGTAGGAGGAAATTGTTTATCGATTGGTACTTTCTATTATGAATAGATAGCTGTTGCTTAATATATATATTTTTACATGTGATTTGTTTTACACTAGATTTTTAGTTATAATTCGAACTGTGGCAGCCATAATTAATAATTCGAATAATATATGTGAAATAATCCGGAAATCTGTCACATTAATAAACACAAAAAATTGGTGCATTGAAATACTAGTATTTCAAACAACACTGAAGTCAGCAACGGTGTGCGCTAAAACTGGTATGACCTTAACAACAAACTAAAGTTGAAACAGATTCCACCTTAAAAGATATCACAACAAGCGCTCGTTCTTCCACTCGAGTAATTTTTATTTTGGAAATTCTTTCGTGCCGAAATATACATTTTGCCCTTCCATCGACGTTTTCCTTTCAAACTGTGCCAGTTATTTTTTTAATGGATTTAATGGTCGAGTAATGTTCACCTTGCTCGATTTTTTTCATAATTCTGATATCGATTAGCAGCAAGAAAGACAATAGCTCAATACTGTCGTTATGCTTACTGATATAAGATCAACAGGGGGTTGAAACTAGACCTTTTACTTTTGAAAAACTGTGATGGATAGACTGTAGGGTAAGGAAGTCTGCAAGCTTGCGTAATATTGACCAAGAGGACAAGGAAAAGTTGCGAAACACAGACATTTTCCAAATACTGACAGATCAATTCAAGTACCAGTAATGTTAATCTAAAAACAAGTTTTATTATTTTTCAAATTTGAAAGTATTTAAATGTACATAAAATTTCATTTCATCTGCATTCGAGTCTTGGAATAGTTTGTTGCCGATAAGGCATACAAAAACAAGTTTGCGGTCCTTTAAGATCACCTGACATATTCTACAACATAAAAGCACCGTCCGCAACCTTTGTAGGTGCTGTTTTCTCTGAGTAAAATATTTTGAGTCACAACCAACGTTTTGTTAAAAAGCAAATATCCTCTTCTAAGATGTACAGCATATAAAGAATATATACAAAATGGCCATCATTCCATTGTCCGCTATATAAGAGGCAGTAAAAAAAGTATCCTACATTATCTACAGATAGCAGATTTACACAGAAATGTACAATTTAATTGTATCAAAATGCAGAAATGTCTGTGAACTAATGGCAAAGGCTTTATAACAATAACACGCTAAAATTATTGTGGCTTTTCACCCTACTCTAAACAAAGTTATGAAACAAAAGTTTCTTATTAATTAACTACTTAATTCAATCTATACACATTTTTCTTTTCCAAGTCCTATGCATGATAATGACAAGAGGTGATATCTCTCAACTTGATAACCCTCTCCCTGAAACAGGCTTAAACCTATGCATAGAACAGAGTACAAATTCACTGTAGCAATAACAATCTAGTATAAACTAGTATACAGATGGAATATTTACCTATTTAACCATTCCACCTTCATACCTGTTAGAAATTTGTTAGTGGCACAATGAATCCATATTCTGATGACACATATAAACATGTACGTAGCGATGTAACTATTCAGTGTATGCAAGAACTAATTCACCCAAAGAGAAACATAGACCTAACTCACAACCTTTTTTTCCAGTAACTAATCACAACAAAAGGAATGTCAATTTATCAGTGAGATTCTGAACCATCTATTTTGTGTCTCAACTGTGTCCGTTCTGAAAATGTTATTCATAATTTTCACTTGAAAAGTGCTTTTTTAACATATCAAGAGAGTATAATTTTCTTCTTGGACCTCAAAATTGAAATTATACTAAAAACATGTAACTATTCCACTGCCATTATGCCTCAAGTTTTAGCTTTCAGTTTCTAATCCTTTATAGTTTGGTCTATTCAAATGAGTATGATTTGTTATGTCAAAACAAGAAATGGAACACAGCAGCAGAGTACTTGGATAAAGAGGGAGTAAATTAGATGATGTTGTCAAGATTTCATGGAAATTCAATTTTTGCCTTAAATAAAACTTTGGTCAAGTTGCAACAAACAAATACTGGTAGCAGTGCAACAGAAACTTCCCTTACTGTCACTGATAACAATACAATGAGTGCAGAGTGCAAGGAAACCTTCCCTCCATGTACCAAACAGCCCAGTATTTTTTACTGACTTATTCTGACAAAAATTTGATAAGTCTGAGATTTCAAAGGGAAAAAATAATTAAAGAAAGCAATGTCACTAACAGAGGGTAGTCCATGTTGCTTACATGTTTTAATTGGGACGTTGATTTATCTCATAACCTTAACATGTTGCTAAAGTACATACTACCAGTTTCTCTATGCATAGCTATAGCCAGGGTTCTTGACCCCCATTTCAAATGTACTCGGAAAGTATCCATTCAGGTCCTGTGATCCGTATTTCAGGTCATAAGTCAACTCCTGGGCTCGAGAGTAAATACATAGGGCAGCTACAATCTGTGAGGTGAAAAATAGTAAAAAAACATGGCAATGATTTAAGGTCATAATATGGGTCTCACTGGAGTCTTGGAGTAAAATGTGTGGGTCTGATTACAATGGTAATGGCTTGATCATTTCAACTGGGAAAATTGTGAATTTTACAGATGCTGTATTTTTAAGGAATAAATTCTTAAAATTAGAACATTCCTATTTAGTGGTAGCAGCACAATTAAAAAATACACAACATTATAGTTGTATTCTATATAGTTAAAGCACCAAAATGCTACATAGAAATGTATTTTTAGTGATTCCAAAATTATGTACCTGAAAAACTTATTTTTCCTGGTTGAAATGCTCAAGCCATTACCGTACTAGGAATGTTTCATTCAATTTTAAAGCAACAGCTACTTTCTTGCTTGGTAAATAAAAAAATTAGCATTCTAACGACAGAACTCAACATAAAAATATAAAAGTAAAATTCCACTCAGGCAGTGACCTTGTATACTAGACCCTTTACAATTTGTTTATAAGTAGACTGCTGTTTTGCGGATTAGAAGTCAGCAGTAGGCATCATTGTGAAAAGTCCCAAACATTCCCCAGCTGGAGAAAATTTGTTTAAGTTTTAGACCTTGCACAGTACTCAAGTCCAAGAAAATAGCAATGTTTGTGAGCTTCTGCATCACAGATGCAACAGCTGGAAGCATTCATACTATTCAAAGTGTTAACATTTTGAGGATGTCATTCTATTGACTTTCATTTCCAGTGTGAGTGGCGCCATTTCCGGGCCCCTATGTTCTGGTTCCTCCCCGTACATAAAAGCTATGTCGTACATTAGTTCTTGGGCACGAGAGTAGATACATAATGCAGCAAAAATCTGTAAAATATAACAACACAAAAAGACAGCGTAATGACAGTGAAATACACAGAAGAAATTAGAAGGACATAAAAAACTTATAATTAGCTAAAGCTAAAAAGATGAGAAACCTAGGAAGCAGAAAGCACTATTGGCCCATTTGTTACATTTTAGGTGTAAAATGTTTAAACCTTGGCTTGGAAAATCAATTGCAAGTTTACCCTTACTTAAAATATTTTGCATTCTACATGACAAAGTTCAAGTTTGTCAGAAACAAAAATTCTTCAATCAGCAAAGTGGTGCGTGTTTCATGCAAGGGACTTTGTAATATGTTTGCCTTTTTAAGGGTGGGAGTGAAACAATACTATTGATTCCTTTACCAAGGTTTCATATTTAGCAGTGGAAAAAACACTATTCAGCACAAGTGGGTTATTGCAAGATTAGTGGCTGACTTCTACTGAGTTAATGTCTACTTCACCAATTGCCCTGCCAAGAAATTTTAAGGCTGACATAAGTGGTAAAAACGATCTGCCTTTTGTCAGTTTTTCTGAGCATCTTTTTTTTTATTTTACTTGCACTATTGCTAAAAGGTGTTTTGTTTCATCATCACAACCAAAACTTTTGTCTTATTAAAAATGATACGCATTTTAAAATGAAAACCAAAAGTACAAATAATCCATAAAGCTTATTTATTGGATTTTTAATTGCTCATCAAGTGTTTGGATATCTTTTTTAAATAAGTGCTGAATACCACAGAATTCTATTCCTAGGGCAACTGCATGTGAGAAAGCAAAATAACACCCCTCAGTCTGTTTTTTTTTCTCTCCATTTACACCAACCGAGTACGTGAAATGTGGCCTTGGCCATGAAAAATCCCAACTCTGAAGGATTGAATTAGAGTGACAGGGGTATAAAGCTTTAACAGAAGCCAGAAAAAATAGCTGGGGAAATAGAAATAAGTGTGCAAAAACTCCAACTATTGAGAAAATGGAAGTAAATGATAAGAATTAAAAAAGCTATATATAACCAGCACACAGTATTAAATTAGACACTCCTTTCTTTAATATCCCATCAATGCATACATGGGCCAACTTTTCCATGAAATGTCCATAGAAATCTTCAAATGAGCTTTTCATGCCACTAATGACAAACATTAAACCTGTAGTAATTAATTTTAGTGCAGCCAATGGCAGAGAAAAGAAAAGACAATTATTAAAACACCCACTTGTTTTTGTTGCAACATAAAGTTGCACATTAAAATATCAAAAAACTTGAAAACAGGTTTACAATATTTTTTTCCGGCCAAGTATACATTGATAGAGAAATTAGTGACCAGAATTACTATCTACTAAAGCCACACTGCTAACGAGTAAGTAGCATGCAGAAACACTGTCTTTTTGTGTCAATTTATTTTCAGGTGTACAAAATATTTGTACATAATATATGGACAAACTGTATACAACCAGAGGGTAAAAGATGGGTAATTCCACCCTCTCTGAATAGAATTCCATGGCTCAGAACTTAAATTCTCAGAATGACTCCACAAATATCTGAATCAGAAATCTAGAAGAATTTTGAGGCAAGGTAGCTCAGAAGATCACAAACAACTCCTTAAAATGATGACAAACAAAATTTTTATGAACATTAATATCTAAAATGGTTATCAACATACAATAGTAAAAAAATCATGCAAAGAATGTAATTAAAAAATTAATTTAATTTGATTCTATATCCTTAAATCAGTTTTAAAAAATACAAAGAATTTAAAGCCAAGAAAATATCAGGAAAGTGCTAGCACTGAAATTTTCTTCTATTTTGAACTGAGCTTTCTGTGGAAATTTTTTCATAACATTTAAACTTATATCAAGATTCTTAGATATTTAAATTAAGTTTAGGATATTTAATTTCATTAAGCACTAAAATATATTCAGATAAACAAATCTTTATCAAATGAGAGGAGGGGGAGACAGAAGCCTAAAATACTGAAAGAAAAAACTAAAACTGCCACAATAAACATATGAGAAGATGAAATTGAAAAAAAAAATTTTAAAAAAAAATGTAAACTGAGTGGAGCTCATCAAACTTCACTGAATGCAGATGCTGCTGTATCTATAAGCCCATGTCAACATATATCTTTTCTTTAATCCTGTAGATGATTAATTATAAATTAAGAATGAAAAATATTTGGTAATTATGGCCAAACTTCTAACAGATTAAAGGTTTTAACAAAATTTGCTTGGAAGACCCCGGTGCTAGCAAACAAAAAAGTAGAGTTTTTATCTCAATACTTACATTTACAAAGAACCTGATGAGCCAGAACATGAACCACCAGACCTGCCACACAAACCTCTGGAGTGTCAAGAAAAGAAATCATTAGCTGAACATTGTACAACACTTCTGCAACATGAATCACACAATAAAAAACAGTTTGTCAGATATAAGTTGTCCACGAAAAATAATTTCCATTTCATAGGTTTTCCAAAAAAGTCTAAGGTATGAACTCTATATAAATATAAGCACTGCTTATGACAATTCTATGACTACATACAATGTTTTATGCTCATTTCTCTTTAAAAAGGCAAATAAACAAATATTCATTTATAAATCACAATATAACACAGGGATCAGAGAAGTTATGTCAGACACAAGCATGTATTTTTACCTACGCCAAGGAGGTTATGTTTTCACCTTGGTTTATTTGTTTGTTCATCACCAGCCTAACTCAAAGTTATGACTTGATTTTGACGAAATTTTCAAGATAGGCAGAAATTTTCAAGATGGTCCGGAACACACTAACTTAAAAGTCATAAGATGTTGGTGATGATCTATTAATAATTTACTTATTTGTGTTGGTGGATGTGTGTGTTCTCTGAGTGCTTTTCTAGTTCCTTTTTGATTCACTTACCCAAATATTAGCTCCATACCAGGAGAACATGTATATCACAATACCTAGCTCTACTGGCTCGTACAGGGCCATGATTACACAGAACCACTTACATGCAAGGATGGCACGATCTATTGTCTGAAAAAGTAAGAGCAAGACTTAAAAATAATGTAAAAAAAATAGTTAAATTAAATCAAAATTTAATAACTTATTACCTTTTAAATGTATTTTCTACCATTACAGTGAAATATTACTCTACCATTTCAGTTAAATACTAGTGTTTTCAGATTGATAAACATTTAAATACCATTGAAGTCAGTCTTTAACCTAGACGTGAAATCCAATTTTTACTCACCATTTTTTTCAACCCATGCATTACTAAAGCTGCGGCCATTATTAGCAGTATATTGGCAACTAACATCACAATGTCACAAGCAAGAAATCCTGAAAAAAGAATAATTAACGAAAATTATGACTCGATGTTCCCACAGCATTATGAACTTTTTTCAAAATTGAGCTTGTGCATTACTTATCAGTTATTAATTTTTGAAACAAATTTTACACAAATATTTAAAAAGTGGTTTCCCAAGAACAAACATAAACGACCTCTACTTGTTTCTTATACGACTCAAATAAAGCTTGCATGCCAAGGGATAACCTGAGTTAATCTTTTTATCAGCAATAAGGAGCTTTAAAACTGCGCCTTTTTCAAATTTTGACTTACTTATCTGACCTATTTATCTGCCCCAGTTATATACAGCACAGAAAATAAGCAGAAAACATCCTTTCAAATATTATTTTTGGGGTTACATAAAACAATGTTCTCTGGTATTTGAAACCTTATGGTGGCATTTGTTCAGCTTTTGTGACAAAAGTTTGACTTAAATGCATCTGTAAATTTCATTTGCTATATTATCTATTATTTTAATTTTTTTATTTTTACCTTTCCACACATGCATCCTCCAGTCCACATCAAAGGCAAAGGGCCATTGTGGGAGTCCCCAGCTTTTCCCTGCAAAGTCTGCCAGGTCCACAAAGAACATGATAAATGAGATGATTGAAGTGACCTGAGAAAAACAATATTAATTTAAATACTGACATTCAATACATTTGCAACTTCGGTAATTGTTTAAATTGCAAATGTGTTATATATCTAAATCCTAAGTTGTTCTTAAACAATACTATGGAGATTAAAGAAAATAAAAGTGATGTGGATAGGGTAGGAGAATCCTACAGATAACGCTTTATGTGTGTGTGTGTTAATATTAAGCAAGAAGATTATGAATACCACATATATCTATTTTGAAATAAAGCATTATACATGTAGTACAATAAGTGTTATGGTTAACTGTTTCTCTTCTTAAAAAGTTGAGGATAAAAGCCAATGCTATCATTCAGAAAGAAAAAGTNTTTTCCAAAAAAGTCTAAGGTATGAACTCTATATAAATATAAGCACTGCTTATGACAATTCTATGACTACATACAATGTTTTATGCTCATTTCTCTTTAAAAAGGCAAATAAACAAATATTCATTTATAAATCACAATATAACACAGGGATCAGAGAAGTTATGTCAGACACAAGCATGTATTTTTACCTACGCCAAGGAGGTTATGTTTTCACCTTGGTTTATTTGTTTGTTCATCACCAGCCTAACTCAAAGTTATGACTTGATTTTGACGAAATTTTCAAGATAGGCAGAAATTTTCAAGATGGTCCGGAACACACTAACTTAAAAGTCATAAGATGTTGGTGATGATCTATTAATAATTTACTTATTTGTGTTGGTGGATGTGTGTGTTCTCTGAGTGCTTTTCTAGTTCCTTTTTGATTCACTTACCCAAATATTAGCTCCATACCAGGAGAACATGTATATCACAATACCTAGCTCTACTGGCTCGTACAGGGCCATGATTACACAGAACCACTTACATGCAAGGATGGCACGATCTATTGTCTGAAAAAGTAAGAGCAAGACTTAAAAATAATGTAAAAAAAATAGTTAAATTAAATCAAAATTTAATAACTTATTACCTTTTAAATGTATTTTCTACCATTACAGTGAAATATTACTCTACCATTTCAGTTAAATACTAGTGTTTTCAGATTGATAAACATTTAAATACCATTGAAGTCAGTCTTTAACCTAGACGTGAAATCCAATTTTTACTCACCATTTTTTTCAATCCATGCATTACTAAAGCTGCGGCCATTATTAGCAGTATATTGGCAACTAACATCACAATGTCACAAGCAAGAAATCCTGAAAAAAGAATAATTAACGAAAATTATGACTCGATGTTCCCACAGCATTATGAACTTTTTTCAAAATTGAGCTTGTGCATTACTTATCAGTTATTAATTTTTGAAACAAATTTTACACAAATATTTAAAAAGTGGTTTCCCAAGAACAAACATAAACGACCTCTACTTGTTTCTTATACGACTCAAATAAAGCTTGCATGCCAAGGGATAACCTGAGTTAATCTTTTTATCAGCAATAAGGAGCTTTAAAACTGCGCCTTTTTCAAATTTTGACTTACTTATCTGACCTATTTATCTGCCCCAGTTATATACAGCACAGAAAATAAGCAGAAAACATCCTTTCAAATATTATTTTTGGGGTTACATAAAACAATGTTCTCTGGTATTTGAAACCTTATGGTGGCATTTGTTCAGCTTTTGTGACAAAAGTTTGACTTAAATGCATCTGTAAATTTCATTTGCTATATTATCTATTATTTTAATTTTTTTATTTTTACCTTTCCACACATGCATCCTCCAGTCCACATCAAAGGCAAAGGGCCATTGTGGGAGTCCCCAGCTTTTCCCTGCAAAGTCTGCCAGGTCCACAAAGAACATGATAAATGAGATGATTGAAGTGACCTGAGAAAAACAATATTAATTTAAATACTGACATTCAATACATTTGCAACTTCGGTAATTGTTTAAATTGCAAATGTGTTATATATCTAAATCCTAAGTTGTTCTTAAACAATACTATGGAGATTAAAGAAAATAAAAGTGATGTGGATAGGGTAGGAGAATCCTACAGATAACGCTTTATGTGTGTGTGTGTTAATATTAAGCAAGAAGATTATGAATACCACATATATCTATTTTGAAATAAAGCATTATACATGTAGTACAATAAGTGTTATGGTTAACTGTTTCTCTTCTTAAAAAGTTGAGGATAAAAGCCAATGCTATCATTCAGAAAGAAAAAGTGCATATTTGATAAAATATGACAGGCCTATTTTTTAAAAAGTTGAAATTATATGAATAATCAGATGAGACAAGCGGAGACAAATCTCATTAAAAGATAAATATTGACCATTAATTTAATGAAATCATACAGAACTAAATGATTGTAAGACCACTAAACATGTAGGCCTAATATAATCAAGCATTTTTTAACACAGAAAAGTTATTTAATTGCAAGGGGGGTTTATTTATTTATTTATTTTTGTTCTATCCATATTTTCAATTTAGAAAGTTCTACATAAAAACCCACAATTTATACTAAATAAAATTAGAACAGATGAAATTCATGCAGTCAGGGTGGCGCAGCCAAAAGAGTGTTAATGGGGTAACATTTCTATGTAGAGTTAGCATTTAGCATTCAAAGAAAAGTAAATAAATTAATTCATCTTCTGCATTAAAGTTGACGAAGTTTACACAAAATAATATGAATTAACGTTAACCTAGCTTAATATCTGCATTATTAGTTTAATTACTTCTAAAATTTAGAAAATGTCCCTGAATGACACCACTGGCAATGCTTGATGACTAATTTAATGTTTGTAACCTTTAAAACATGCAGAGAATGCTCGGTCAACAGGTGGGCTTTTTCTCATCAAACATAGCAGTCACGGTCAAATTAACCGCCAAAATATCAACGCAAGGCTTTGAAAAATATGCAGGACGAGAAAATACTCACTAATGTCCATACTGCCGAGACCCACGCGCCGTCTTGAACAGTCCAACACATACACTTCCTTAAAATCGCCATTTTGAAAGCCCGACTGTTACCTGTCGCGCATTCTTGTTATGCAAATCACCTGTCGTAGACTCTGTGTCGATAGAGGTCAGCAAAGAAGCAGGTGCAAAAGACAAGCTTAACACATGGTCATTACCAACCAGCATCTCAGACTTCATCAGTACAATAATAGCATTTACTGGCATTTTAAACTTATTTTAAATATTGAATGGATGGAATATATGGTATTTGTATTATAAAATAGCTAAAATTGATGTCGGCGTACTTCTTGATTTGACCTGTGACCTTTCATTTCCCGGCAAATTTTGTGTCAGGTGACCATACTTTGGCGCTGAGTTTAAGCTGATCAGTTGGCTTTCTCAATTTACTTCATAGTTTTTCTTTGGTTTCACTTCAAAGATCAAGATGTACGTGAGCAAAAGAGGTAAGATCAATAACAAAACCATATTTCTATATTGTTAGAAGCATTTGTTATGAAATTTATACCGTTGATAACAACACTTGAGAAAATTTTCACGTCTTTTGCTTTCTTCCTTTTGCAGGAGGTCGCGAAGAAAAAGTTCACTTCGACAAAATCACGTCTAGGATCTCAAAGTTGTGCTATGGGTTGAACCCAGATTTTGTTGACCCGGTAAGAAATGTCGAAATATTCAAACGTGTTTACTCATAAATTGGCATTTAGGTAATAAACAGTTTTGAAAAAGAAATGCCGATTTGGCGCCAAACCAGAGAACGTAAACAAAGCACTTTGATTTCGAAACCGAACTTCTGGCTCAGGAATCGATATAAATGTTTGATGTAACTTTGTATTGCTGTTTATATGTTTGTTTATATGTTAATTTTGTTGAATAAGTTTGATCGGAATTGAAGGCAGAAAATATGTCATGTTCATAATCAGAACATTGGGCATCTTTGTGTTGGAGGACATATCTTGACTTAGACATAGATTTTTTGAAAAATGTGTCAGTATTTAAAATTGAAAATGCAACTTACTTATATTGTAGATTCTTTGAAAAATGTGTCAATATTCAAATTTGAAAATGCAACTTATATTGTATATTCTTTGAAAAATGTGTCAATATTCAAATTTGAAAACGCAATTTACTTATATTGCTTTGAACAAAATTTTTTCATAAAATGATAAATGATAATTCAGAAAATCTGTTATATGTATTATACCATTTCTTTCTTATAAGATTAATTTTCTTGAATAGAAACTTACAAGTAAGGTTTGAAAATAATCATGCAGATTATATTGCAACAAGGCTAAAGCTGTTCTTGACAACAGTGTCTATAATATTTTAATCTTGTTTGACAGTTTGTTAAGCACAGGTATTATATGTTTGTAGTTATAGGGTTATTTGACAGAAACTTAACTTTGGTATGAATTTAATACAGATGCAGTCTGGATTTTCATCATTCAAATAATGAAGAAGTCACTGTATGTTTTGTCTTCAGACTGCTATCACTCTGAAGGTGATCAGTGGACTGTACCCTGGAGTGACCACAGTAGAACTGGACAATCTGGCTGCTGAGACTGCAGCCACCATGACGGTCAAGCACCCAGACTATGCCATTCTTGCTGCCAGGATTGCTGTCTCTAACCTACACAAGGAGACGAAAAAAGTATTCAGTGGTAAGTAGAAGAATCCATGTATGTATTATATCACTATTTTACCCCTTCCCCAAGATATTTTCCCTATTTAACTTTTTTCAGCTCTTCTTGTCCTATGACGAGTATGTAGAAAATAATAATTTTTGCCTCCCCTAAAGTTTTGAACTAGAAAAGACTAAAAATACAAAGGTTTAAGGTATTGTGGGATTGCCCAAACTGCAGCTTTACCTTTATCTTGTGTTTGAGATTTTAATATCCTTATAACTGTCTCAGAAGTTAAGATGAGAGCATTGTCGACCAATACTTTCCTGGTTATTGCTCATGGCTCTGTAAGTTGAAATTTTTGGTATGTCCAAAATGTAAGCAACTGATAAGTGTTGAGCATGAGCAGTTATTTCACCTTTTTTTTTAAATAATTTTTTATGCTGATTTTCCTAGTATCTTCTGGTTAATATTGTACTACTGAACCTGACTCATTTTGTGGAGGTCATATTTGTCAAAGTTTTATTTTTAAAAAAAATCCTATTATCTAATATTGGCATAGATAGCATTGATGCTTAAAACATACAACTTGGTTAACCTCAAATATTAAAACTATTTTTCTCCTGTTTCAGAGGTGACAGAAGATTTATACAATTGGGTTAATCCTAGGAACAAGACTCATTCCCCTATGGTGTCCAAGAAACTCAGAGACATTGTCCAGGAGAATGCAGATGTAAGCATTCACCATTTTAATACTGCACATATTTTGATGGATGAAAGTATGGGTGCAATACCTGTCCAAAGATTTTGTGTTTGAAAATTCAGGGTATGGTCAGTTGTGTCTGTTTTAAAAGGTTTTTGTCTTAATTGAAAGAGTTAACCAACAAGAAAGAAGGGGTTATTGGCATATTTTTTGGGGTAGCTTTGTTAGACTAGTTAGATGTTTTTTATTTTGTCTTCCAGCGTTTGAACTCTGCCATTGTATATGACAGGGATTATAACTACAACTACTTTGGCTTCAAGGTCAGTGCTTATGACATTTTGATATGGAAATAATACCTGATATTTCTTTCACTCTGTAATGAACTCTGCTTTTCCCTTTTCCCTTTGTGGACTGTAAAAGAAGTTCTACAAACCTTTTATTTCTTTTGAGAAACTTAATAAGTTAGTCATTTAAGATGTAATATTATGGTATTTTTCTTATCAGTCGAATTTTATTTTTTTAGACGATGGAAAGATCTTACTTACTGAAGATAAATGGAAAAGGTAAGCGTGCCACAAATTTAGACCAGTGGTGGCCTGCCATTTTATAAATAATAAATCTATATTTGTTTACTAGATATTCTTCCTTGATGTATAATAATAGATAATCATCTGTGATTATTGATAATGCTACATGTATAAAAAAGATAAAGGGGAATGCATTAATCTCATGAAAATAAAGTTTGTTTAGTATTAGTCTTTGATTATTTTCAGTTGCTGAACGTCCCCAGCATATGCTGATGAGGGTGGCTGTTGGCATCCACTGGGATGACATTGATGCAGCCATTGAGGTAACGGAATACATAATACTTTATATAACTCCTCTTATTTACTGCCATTTCCCTTGCAAATTTATGATCTCACTATGCCTGTGCAGACAGTCAATCATAAATTGATATTCACAGTCATGGTAGGTATGCTTGTCTCACTGTGTGGCTTAATTTTGACCAAAAAGATGGAATTCATTAGATTACTCAATATTGAAGACATACATGATGAATTAGTGAAAATTATTTTTCTTTATTTGAGCAAAACTGTGGCAAGAAGTTTATGCGCTAGAATGTGCGCTTCAGTGAAGCTGATCATACTGTTGTGTTTCATCCTTACTATGTCTTTCTTTTTCCAGACCTATGACTTGCTGTCAGAAAAATGGTTCACTCATGCATCACCCACGCTGTTCAATGCTGGAACAAATCGGCCACAACTGTCAAGGTAAGCTGTTCTCACTTTGCTTCTCAAATTTCTTTTACGGATTTTTCTCCTTTTAGGGTTTTTTTTTCTTTTTTTGTGTAAAACAGTAAAGTAAGCTTGATAAATATTATATATTTTGCATTCTTTTTTTGTTTATAGCGACAATATTGTTACTTCTAACTACTTATTTATTATAACATTGGACATCTGTTTGCAGCTGTTTTCTGCTGTGTATGCACTCTGACAGTATTGAGGGTATATATGACACACTGAAGCAGTGTGCCCTCATCTCCAAGTCTGCTGGAGGGATAGGATTGGCTGTACACTGCATCAGGTCCACAGGCAGCTACATTGCAGGGGTAAGCTGAGCTGTTGGTAAAAAAATATATATTTCTGGTAATTTTTTTGGTTTTTTGTTTTGATTGCTTATCCAGTATTTGATTAAAAAACAAAATGATAATTGAGAGATTTTATTGTTGAAGTGATGAGAGTCTTTTAGTTAATTACAACAGTTCATATTTTCTAGTAGATTTTTTTCTTTTGATTGCTTATCCAGTATTTGATTATAAAACAAAATGATAGTTGAAAGATTTTATTGCTGAATTGGTGAAAGTCTTTTAGTTAATTACAACAGTTCATATTGTCAAGTACTATTTTTTAGTTGCTGCTTAAATTTTTATCCTATATCTATCCTTATTAAGGAAAGCTCTTTTTGATATTTATTCAAATTATTTTTTCAATTTATTATTTAAACTCCAATTCAAAATTATGTAAGAAAATTTCTATCATTTATTAGACCAATGGTCAGTCCAATGGCCTTCTTCCTATGTTGAGGGTGTACAACAACACTGCCCGCTATGTAGACCAGGGAGGGAACAAGGTAAGAGGTGTTGCTTGGTCATGTTTACTGGAGGAAGAAATGCCATAGCTTTTTTTTAAAGGAAAAATCTAGTTGACTTCTTTAGTCCCTGTCTAAATGTAGGCTTATATTTCTTTGATCCTAACAGCTGTGACACATTGAATTTTAGGCACAGGTTAAACATATAAATATACGTATAATTTTTTTCTTTCAGTTTTCTTCTTTGGCCTGGTTTAAATTTTTGATTCAGTTAAAATCTGCCATCAGTTTGTGTGAGCCCAGTCAACTGCCACAGGAAAATGTATCATAACTCACAATCAAACGCGTTCATTTTAGCGTCCTGGAGCCTTTGCCATCTACCTGGAACCCTGGCATAATGACATCTTTGACTTCCTGGACTGCAAGAAGAACACTGGAAAGGAAGAGCAGCGTGCCAGAGATTTGTTCTATGCCCTCTGGATCCCAGATCTGTTCATGAAACGTGTGGAACAGAATGGACAGTGGACGCTGATGTGTCCCAATGAGTGTCCTGGTCTGGCAGACTGCTGGGGAGAGGAGTTTGAGAAACTTTATGAAAGGTAAGATTTTCCCAGTTGCACCTTTGGGGTGAAAAAGTATGAGATCTTTGGTCATTTGAGATATGGCGCCTTGTGAAGACTGGTGAATTCTCTAAAGCACTAAAAAATGTACTGGTATGTAATATTTTAAGTCTTTGTTATGAATTTATAGTATTTCACACATTGTAATGTATTAAAAAATGAAATTACTGTCAGTCACCTCACAAATTTGCTACTGAAAATTGTGTTGTTATTTCAGCTATGAAAAAGAGGGCCGTGGTCGCAAGACAATCCAGGCCCAGCAGCTGTGGTATGCCATAATAGAGTCCCAGACAGAAACAGGCACGCCTTACATGCTGTACAAGGACTCGTGTAACAGGAAGAGCAATCAGCAGAACCTAGGAACCATCAAGTGTAGTAACTTGTGCACAGAGATTGTAGAGTACACAAGCCCTGATGAGGTGAGTTTATTGACTTTCACTGTCAGGTTGTCCACTGAGTTTGAAGATATAATTTTATGCAGTATAAAATACTATAATCTTCTTTCCATTCTAGGGTGTACTTAGTATTATTTGAGTGAAAATGATTGCTAGTAATCATTTCCATTTTAAGCCATTTTAGTGTTCTAGGTAAACATACAGAAAGGCAAGTAGGGAAAGAAAAATACATTATAACTGTTGCTGCTAGTAGTAATTTGTGTTTCAGGTTGCAGTGTGTAATCTTGCCTCAATAGCCCTTAACAGATTTGTGAAGGGGGATGGAACATACGACTTCCAGCAACTGGAAAAGGTCACCAAAGTTGTCACTAAGAATCTCAACAAAATTATAGACATCAACTTTTACCCAGTGCCAGAGGTAAGATATATTGAAGCATAGAAATATGTCACACCTATTCAGTAATGCCTGGATAAAGAAAAGTTTTTTGCTCTTTCATGGCTTTTTGGAAATTTTTCTGATATAATAACTATAGTTATTTGACATTTATGATCCTAGCTTCACCATAATCTTAGTAAGATAAAACTGACATTTGAAATCACTTTTTAGTAGTCTAAGAGTAAACCTAGCTTTGGCAAATGAATTTAGGTTTGCAAGTGAAAAAACCGAACAAAGAACAAATTACACATGCCTTCAGCATAGTGAGGCATTTGTGTGGGTGGAACATCGTTTTACTTTTCATGTAATATATTATCAGACATAACTTTCATATATATTAACGCTGCTCTTTTTCCAATGCAGGCTCAAAAATCCAACTTCCGTCACCGCCCCATTGGAATTGGCGTACAGGGTCTCCATGATGCTTTCATTCTTATGCGTTATCCGTTTGACAGTCCAGAAGCAATGCAATTGAACAAAGATATCTTTGAGACCATCTACTTTGCTGCCTTGACAGCAAGTTGTGAACTGGCGAAGGAGTATGGAGCCTATGAAACTTACCAAGGTTCCCCAGTTAGTAAAGGGGTAAGCAGTACACATTAATTAGGCTCCTTATTAGTGTGAACTGATTATTTGTTTTTTATTCATCAGTTTAAAAGTTGCTTTGCATTGATATTACAAAAGGATGAATTTGTCACCTTAGTGATTTTTGTCTTTTTTGCACATTTGCTTACTTGTTTTGCCTTCTGTAGCACATACATGTATGCAATTTTGGGTAATGTAATTTTTGTACTGTTTACAGTTATTCATATGTTTCATATATTGTTTATGCTTATGTCAGGATGATCAGGTTATTTAACGTTGCCCTGTTTTCTGTTTAGATCCTTCAGCATGACATGTGGGAGGTAGCAGATACAGACAGGTTGGACTGGCAGACTCTTAGGGAAAATATCAAGAAGTAAGCATTCAAATAACTAAGTTTTTAACAATAGAATATTTGATTTCACTGGTTATCTCTCCAATTTTAATTACTGAGATTATTATATATTTATGATTTTCTGGCATTGTTTTATTATTCCTTTATGTCAGTCATTAATGAATAGAAAACTTGTTATTTTCCCTGTTGGTGATAATCAAACTCGGTCAAGTTTGTTAAAGTTTTACGTATTATTTCAGCATTAACAGTGCAGAGAATAATAATTTTGTTCACGTGTAGTCAGGGATGGAGATTGTTGTCCTTTTGAAAATATTTTGCCTTTTTGTGTATTCTAAAATTGTTTGGAAAGATGCTGAATTTTGAATTAAATGTTCTTAAATGGGGGGAAGGGGGGTTCATAGGAGGGGAAAACTTATTAGGTATCTTCTCCAGTCCCTGTTCAAACTATCTGTAATTCTGTTGTAGATATGGAGTAAGGAACAGCCTGTTGCTGGCCCCCATGCCCACAGCTTCTACAGCACAAATCCTTGGTAACAATGAGTCCATAGAGCCATACACCAGCAACCTCTACACAAGAAGGGTGCTCTCTGGAGAATTCCAGGTTAGTCCATCTAAAATTGCTAAGGATGTGCAGACATGAGGATTTTTTATTATCTGAACATTAAAGGATCTATCACTTTTGGGGCAAATAGCCAGATGATTTTAGACACATGATTTTGAACCAGATCAATAAGATTTTCTTCCATTTTCAGGTTGTTAACCAGCACATGTTAAAGGATTTGACAGAGAAAGGCCTTTGGAATGACGATGTGAAGAACCAGCTGATAGCACATGGCGGTTCTATTCAGGTAAGCTCAGCCCCTCTGAGCTATTTCCCGCAATGTTGAGTTCTATTGAAATGTTGAAAAACCCAATGGTAAATATTTGAAAATTGTTTTTAAAAACATTTTTGTTTAGAAAAATGTTTGGAAGAACAAGCCCCTCTTTTTTGGCTTGAATTAAGCAGCTATTAATTTGTTATTATTATGTGGACAAAATATCTCATTGACATCGACTGACTTTGGGAACAGGTCATCTTTCATGTACTTAAAAGATATCTTGTTTTTCAGAACATAGAAGGCATTCCAGATGATATCAAACAGTTGTATAAGACAGTGTGGGAGATCTCCCAGAAGAATATTATCCAGATGGCAGCTGACAGGGGTGCATATATTGACCAGAGTCAGTCTCTAAATGTCCACATTGCTGATCCTAACTATGGGAAGTTGACCAGTATGCATTTCTTTGCATGGAAGAAGGTAGGAGGCCAAGTATTTGGATTTTTTAATGTATTTTTTATATGAATGAAACACTGATAGATAACATGTTCCTTAGTATAAGAAACTGGTTTGTATTAGAAAAAAATTTCATCAATTCTTACAGATTCACATTACACAGCTGAGTGAGACTTTAATCGGATGAAAACTGATTTGTACAAAACTGTCCGATTGTTTTCCAGGGTTTGAAGACGGGCATGTATTACTTGAGGACGAAGGCAGCCGCCAGTGCAATCCAGTTCACAGTGGACAAGACAAAGCTCAAAGGAAAGACGGAGACTCGGGAGGAAAATGAGGCAGCCATGGTGTGTTCTCTCCAGAACAAGGAAGCATGTGTCATGTGCAGCGGTTAGATGACAGCAATTTGTTGACATCATTAAGACAGCAAATTTTGTTTGTTGTGACCCCAGAGTGAAGTGTCATAGATATGAGTGTAATGAGACTGTCTCCATTGTGCAGCCACATTTTGCCAATATTCGATTCGCTATGACACTAATTTTAATAGCTTTATCAGACTGGTAATTAAAGAGATTATTCTTTGTTATAACATTTCAAAATTTTTAGCTGATATCTACACATACAGTTCAATTGTGTCAGCTTTAAAAAACAAACTGAAATTTGTTTGAAAAGTTCGATTAATTTGCTTTGCTGATCATCACTTTGATTACATTTTGATAATTTGGAAACAATAATATAATACTAATGATGTGGAATGTCGTGTTGAGCACATAGTGTTAGAATGCTTGTATTAAGGAAGTGTTTGTAGCCTCAAATGCACTGTAGAATAGAAGTGTAAATAATAGTTATTGTGTACACAGGTTGTAAGTATCATGAACTGATATCAACTTATATCTATGCATTTATGATTGAACAACCAGCCTTCACTGCCGAAGCTGTATTGTATATATTTATATTTTTTCAGGTTTTTTTCTCTTACATCATATTATATTTCTTTATATATCCATGTTTGATGTTAGTGCTTAAATCAACAGACCTAACATTTTTCTTGGCCTTCAAAGGAAATCCCATTTTTCAATGTGTACCATGTAAAATGAATGTTCTGTGCAGATAAAAATTTCCTTTGAAGTGAAATAAACCATATTTATTACAACTGTTTCGATAGACTCAATTTTCCCTTATCCAGGCACTCATTACAAAAAAAAAAAAAAATATTTTATATGGCAATACAGTAAAATACCATTTAATGGACTTTGTCCAAACCATACTCCTTGTGCAAGTGTTACCAGTGCTTCAAAGGTACATTACAAAGTAATTGCTACCCATTTATGTTTTTTTTATGGAAGCAAAAATACAAGATTTACATTTCACTGGTTGCTTGACCAACCTACTTGTACTGAATCAGACTGAAGAAACTGCTTTATTTCATAATCTTCACAATAAGTGTATTTTGAGGTGAAGTAGATGACGAGTACTTTAAAATGGAGGCCTATCAAAAAATTTGTAGAGGAACAATGTCAGATGTTAAAAATTAACTACATGTCCCAGTTTATGAATATTTTGCATTCTATGTAATCAAGGTCAGCAAAGTTTTTTTCAAAGCATGTGAAGCAGTTCAGCCTTCAAAGGTTCTGCTCTAATACACCAAAGTTTTGTCTGCATGACCTAGATTTGTAACTTGTTGCAGACATTCGATGCCTATGTTATGTTATGTTATGTTATGTAAAGCCTGTTCCACTCAGGCATTTGGTTTTTTAGACTTGGATGGACTGGACTTTACTGGGTCTATTCCAGTAAGTGACCTCTTCCTTTCCTCTTGTAACAGTCTGCTGTTAAATAATATTTTATCTACATCCTCAGCTCCATCAACATTTTTAACTGCCTTCCCAGTGCTCTTTCTGACATGACTGTGAGGTTCTCTGTATGTATTTGGTTTTCCATACTCCAGAATTTGGCACAGAAACTCACTACTAGTTCCCGTCTCCATTTCCTTCTCCACAGTATTTGAAGAATTTTCACCTACTGGTACATCACTCCTCTGTCTGCTAAGTGGTCTGCTGCTCCTTATAGCTGAACCCTCCATCTTAGAGCCTGGTCTGTACACTGGGTCTCCTCCGTCTCGTATCTCCAGCCTATCTGTGGATGAAGAAGGAGTCACTTCCATGTCCGACACATCACTGACCTTTGTACATGCAGTCTCAGACTTCGGTCTATTTCTTTCATTGTACAACTTTTGTTTATAGGTCTGGGAAGATGAAAAACTGGATTTGGAGATGGGTTGGCTAGTTTTGTAGTATGCTTCATTGTGAGCAGTACTAGCAGGTTTGCTATTTGTAGCATTGGTATCAACTTTTATAGGATTTACATTCTGAATATTTCTCTCAGCTTTCTTCAGTAGTTTCAGACAGTCAGTTAAATCTGGGGTCAGCGTTATGTCAAGATCAGCAACTTCATTTTGAATGGCAACTGTAGTATCAAGAGTTTCATCAAAATGGTTTTCAAGTTGTCTCCTCTCAATTGGTTGGTTCAAATTACTACTTTTTGGTACATTTGCTTTTGTTGGAACTCTAAAGTCAAATGGTTCTGCATTTCTGAACTGCTTTACTTGGCCACTCGTCAAGTTCTTTGTACTTATAGAGTTCTTTTCTTTATTGTCACTGTGGCCTACAGATAACCTGTTCTTTGCACCTACCAAGCATGATTCCTGTTTTGTTCCCGTTTCTGGTCTAGATACAGTTACTTTTGACTCCTGATCAATGTGATATGCTGTTTTGCATCCACTTCCTGCCTTTGAATATGGTAGGAAATTACCTAAATTTGTTTTTACAGAGATAGATGTCACATCAGCACCTTTCGATGTACTAGGCATTACTTGTGGTCTTTTTGATGTATCAAACTCTTTCTCGGTCTCAAATTTTAGTTTCTTTTTAGCACTGTTTCCATCTGGCTGATTCTCTGTGAAATTCCTCTCAATCACAGTTCTCCTTCCAGACTCCTGGCTGGAATGGGTTCCAGTCGGTGTGGCAGCCTTATCAATACAAAGCCGTGACAGAGGAGAGGAGGGGGTCAGAGGACTCGGAGCTTCAAACTGAAATGAACTGCTGGGCGAGTGCTCAGCATTTTCCTCTTCAGACTCAATACTTTTCCAAAGATATGACAAAGAGCTGGATTCTCCTTTGTTATTACTCACAGAGCTAGGCCTGGTTTGATCAGCAAGTCCGGCTTTTCTTTCTCTGTCAAAATAATGTGCCCCAACTGTGTCGTCTTTTATTGGAACCGCACTTGCTCTGACTGGCAATGTTGCATAGTCTACTGCAACACAGTTATCCCCAAGGTCAGATAAGTTGGAATTAAGTGAACTTTTGGGGATATTTATTTGATTTTTTGAAATGTTTGCTCCACCTTTCTTTAAAAGTTCTATTTCTTTCTCTAAGCTTTCAGTGTATACATCACTCCTGTTTAAAGCCTTTTGTAGCTGCTTTATTTCTTTTTCATAGGCCTCCACTTTGGACTCCAGGGCAGCAACTGTGTAGCGGCCATACCTGAATAAGCAAAGATAAATAAATAAAATTTAAAATTATAATTTAAATTGATTAATTAAAAATAAAATAAATGATTCTTAAAATTTAAGCATTTTAACTTGAACTTTAATACTGACAATCAATATTTAAAATGTTTTTTTTTTACTTATGGCTATTTACCTTTTTCAAACCTTCAAGACCTTTCTTTCTTATTATTTTAAGTTAATTCTAATAAAATATTGGACATCATTTTTTTGTCAACTTTACATCATTCAATTAGAGCTGTAGCTAAAATATGACTTACTTATGTGGGGATCTGGTCACAAGACACTGACGCAGGTTTTGATTTTCTCTTACAAGCTTTAAGTTTTCATCTCTCAGTTTCTCATTTGCCTAAAGTGACAAGAAGGCCACACAAAATGAAATATAAAAGTAGCCTCACATGGAACATGCCAGTGAAATAACAGAGGAAGTTACTCATTTTCCCTGTAAAATATGTGTCTACATTTATAAAAGGGTGTTCAAACTGGAAAGATTTTCCCTCACATTCATCAAATGTACAATACATCTTCATTCTTCTCACCTTCTTCTGTTTCTTCATGTCTTGGTTCACCTTTTCATACAACCCAGTGGCCTCCTGTAACTTTCCAGTTAGCAACATCAATTTGTCTACTTTCTTATCCATGACAGTTGTAACCACATCGCCCTTCTCAAGACCACCACATGTTAGGCAGGTGCCATCAGAGTGTGTCAATTTATCTCGAAGTGTGGTGTTTTCTGTCTTGTAATCTTTTACCTGGGTCTGAAGATGTTCAATTTCTGCCTACAATGAGAAATAACTTTTTTGAAAATGCTGAAACTGAGGACACATTATTTTAAAAAATATATTGAAATATTATTATGAAATATATTCAATCTGAGCTGCAAAAGTTTGCTATAGCTACTTTAATCCTGTAACAGTGTAAACACAATTCTAGTGGACTCAAAACTTTACTTACAAAAAAGGTGAATTAATACAGTGCAGTAATAAATACTCAAAATGAGTAACTCTCAAAACATGAACTAAACAAATGAACAGGTGAAATATTTCAAAATTCATAAATATGAACCTTACAACAATCAATACAAATTCTTAAATCCTCAATTATCTTTGTTGGCAAATAGTTGTCATCCACTTCTTAAGATGCATTCTATGATCTAGATAGCAGAGCTGTTGAATTTTATATAAAGGGTTCCCACAGCTTTTCCATAGTGGTTTAAAACTTAAAATTCATATGCACTGAACTTCTTGGTTGGCTGCAATACAGACTCCAGCTTGGGATTAAAATATCTATCACATTTATCGTGGGACTAAACATTTAATTGGTTAGGGTTCTGGGGCCCAAAAGAATCAAATTAAGAATCTTGGAGTTTCCAATTCCATGGAAAAAACCTTGTGTTTGGCATAGATTCCATATTATCGAAGCTGTTGTAAAAAGCTAACCTCATAGTCTCTGAACAGCATATCCAGTCTTGCCTTTCTCAGCTCTGGGTTACTGAAACTCTCTTCTGGCTTCTCACCCTGGTTTAAACCTCCTGCAATATAACAATGCATAAAATTAAAATATTGCAATTATATCTAACAGGTGCATACCAACAAAGAAAGTTGTACTCGTCACATTTTTTAACACACAGGCCTGTATAAGGCCCACCCCATACATCTTCTGCCCAGCACAAATCTTTTTCGTCTTAGTTTGTTTATCCCGAGAAAGAAAGCAAACAATTGCATTTACCATTACTTGAAGTAAAAATTGGAGAATTTGGGAGTAGAAGAGACAATCAAAAAGTGCCGAGAAAATTGTGTTGTGAATAAATGAGTTACACTGAATGACAAGGCACTAAATGAAGTAAACAGAACCTTTATATTACATATAAAAGCAATGCATTGCTTTACATACAAACAGAATCTACAATCAGTAGACATAAATCAGTTTTCAGCAATATACCAATAAGGTTTTTTTTTCACAGCCAAAAATCCGTGTAAAATAATCACAAATTCTATTTTCTCACCAATAACCTTCCTGCAGGGATTAGCTGATGTGATGGGGACTCTACAGGACGGGCACTGATTGTTTCTCTCCAGCCATACTTCCATACAAGTACTGCAGAATGCATGGTTGTTGGGGCACACAGTGGGCTCCTTAACCTTAAGATATTAAATTAGATATTATTTGAAAGAGTTAGATTGATATAACCATATAACCAGTGTCAGACACAGCATTCCTCAATTTCACTTGCGATTCCCAAAGTTTAAGTGTGAATATCATTTTACAATCCATTAAAATAAAATATAAAAAGATTATCTGAGATAACAAAGAAGCTTAAATATTGGAAAATGAAAATTTACCTTCCCCAGGCAAATGAAGCATGAAAGCGGTAATGTGAATGCGATAGTGGCAGAACGACCGATTTCATTTCTCTCCGCCATTCTTCATCTTACCTATTCGCTTAAATATATATTAATACTCTCAAGACTGGTTGAGCTGATATTTGAACAAATTCAAAAGCATGGATAATTGCATATACTAGTGCATAATGGAAAATATATAAAGAAATCTGACCGAGAATTATCATTTAAAAAGGAGATAACAAAGAGAACTATTTCACGGAACTTCTTCCGCATATGAAAATAGTAGTTCCAGGGCACTTCCGTTTTATTCTGGCCCGTTGAGACCGCTGAAGTGAGAGACAGCTGTTTCTGCAGCACGAATGACAGCTTTCCATTTTCTCCAGAAGAATTGGTTTTTGTTGGGGATTGTGATTGTTATCATTTTGGCACGATTGGCACCAAAATTTGGCGTACAAGGAGGTAGGTATTAGAAAAAGTGTGTAAGCAAATGCTAGATCCGGAACAGAAATGATGGGAGCACGTGCAAGCTACTCTAAATAAAACTGATTTTCATATGGGGAAAAGAATATACACAGATGATTGTGGCACCTTGGTAGTAAAAATAACCAAAAATTATTTAGCAGTGACTGCAATTCTGTAGTGTAAGCACTCAATTTTATATCCAAAGGCAAAGGCTACATGTTAGTACCAATCTCTTCTACCTGCTTCTAATGATAAAATTTATAAAAATTCTGTCTTTTAGCACAGGCAGATTTATCGTGTATTTTCTTTTCTCCCAAAAGGTGCCAAATCCATATGAGGGAACAGGGAACCAGGATGAATATTTTCAGCTTACTGTCATGAGAACAAAATTTACCATGTCGAGCATAAGATGGGCTTTCAATTGTGTGACCTGGACCCCTACAAAATCTGAATGGATACTAGCCTCACAGAGCATACAAACAGAGGAGAAATTAAGGATTGGGAAATTTTACTACAAAAAGGATGCCAGGTCTGCCATTGCTGGGAGGTTGCTGCTGAGAAAAGCGATCTCAGAGTTGCTAGACATTCCCTATGGAGATGTAAAACTTGGGCGTACAGAAAAGGGAAAACCATATCTGATGAATGAGGTACAGCAGAAGTTGAGTTTCAATGTATCTCACCATGGGGACTGGGCTGTGCTGGCCGCTGACACTGGTGTTGATGTAGGGATTGATGTGATGAAGATTGAGAGACCTAGAGGGAAATCTGTGGAAAAGTTCCTATCCACTATGCAACCACAGTTTACTGTGGAAGAATTGGATGCAATTCATTCACCTCCTAATGAATGGGATCAGTTAGCAGTATTTTATCGTCACTGGTGTCTAAAAGAAAGTTATGTCAAGACGTTAGGCATTGGTATTGGATTCGATGTTCATAGACTTGGTTTCAGATTGAACACGGATTTGTTAGAGAAGGACACAGTAGTTACAGATACTGAAGTATGTGTTGATGGAAAACTCGAGCACAATTGGATATTTGAAGAAACAATGTTGGATGAAGTCCATTGTGTGTCAACTGCAGTGAATGCAGATATAAATGTTTTAAAGACAAGGAAACCACACAATTTTAGAATGCTCACCTTTGAGGATTTGGTTGAAGGGTCACAGCCTCAGTCTGATCCAGATATAGCCTATTGGGAAAACTTCAGTGTTAAAGATGAAAATCCTTGGACAAAATAAATGCATTTTAAAGCATCTAATGATTAGTCAAGAACTAATTATTCTTTAATTGAAACTTTATAGATTATATTATAAAAATAAAAACCATATAGAGATATAAACTCCAGTAAAAGATAAATCAAACATTACTGAGATTATAAAAGGTTAAAATGGTCCAGTATTGAATAATTCAGTTAATATTAAATTTATTGGCTTATGAAAAATCTAGTAAAATGAACAGAATTAAATCCTGATTTTGTAAATTTACATACAATAAGCATCAGGATTATTGCTTTAGTACATTTAATTGAACATGAATTGAAAATATCAACATTGTTAATATTTAACAGTTGAAATAGACGTGATGAGTCTATGTGCTTATACTGGAGTATGTGAAATTTAATAAAATTTTATTCTGATGTACAAATTTTCATTTTGACTTGAGTAAGGACAGACAAAATTAAAACAGTTGGTTAAAGAGTGACAATTCTCTGTAAACTGGGTCAGCAGACAAATACTTTAATAATATGTATTAGGAGCATAGCAGCAAAATGTCAGGATAAGTGTTTTTTTTTTTTTTTTTCAATCTTATTAGTTGTAGGGAATGACAAATCCACAGTGTGAATATATATAAAAACAACAGCATTTAGGTTTCTTCTGGGGTCAATTGTGTATTTAAATCTAACTCACCAAACCAAGACCAAATGCTTTTTTTCTTAAAAAAAAATGTGAAAAAAATAATTTCATAAAAATTATGGTCAGACGTGCCTATTAACCATGTTCAAGTATATCTGGTCTAACATAATTTTTTATTTACAGCTTGTCAGATAGCTATATAATGTTTTATGATTAAAGCTTTTTTAATGTTGCCTTCCCAGGACCCATCAAACCTGAAATCACAGTCAAATATATTGCTGTGTCAACCATATTTTTTAACAGTGGACTGTCTTTAAGAACAGAGGTAAGATTTTCATTCTGTTGTTGCCTTCAAATCTTGGAAATAAAATGGTTCAAATGATCTGTTTATAAGGAATGGCTCCCATTTTTTTTCAACTGATTTTTTTTCATCAAAATGTAAAAAAATGATTTTCATAGAAAATAAGAGAAGGGTTAAATACTAGATTTATTTTGTTGTCTTCTTTTTCATCCACAGGATCTGAAGAGGGCCCTCTTCCAAGTAAAACTACATGTATTTGTCCAATCCTTCACCCTTGGTTTTGTTCCAGTGTTTGTCCACCTGTTGGTCACTCTCCTGGAAAATAGCCATTTAGAGGAATGGCTTTTAAAGGGGTGAGTCCACACTGCCATGGTAGTGATATTTCATAATCTAAGTACAGTTTTTGACATGCAAGTATAGTTGGCAAAGTTATATTGAGTACTGCATACATGTTCCTTTGCCAACAACTGAGAAGGAATTCATTACACAATTTATATAAAAAAGACCTTGTTCCAGGCTACCAGAAATTGAAGGTAAATGCCTTTCTTATAGCATGTCAAGTCAGAAATAAGTACTTTAAATACTACTGCATTGAAAAATTGAATCTGATCATGAATCTGTGTCCTGCCAACAGGATAATGTTAAAATAGGTTAATGAGTTTCTGCTGTGCTTTTTCAGACTAATGGTAGTTGGGTGCATGCCCCCACCAGTCTCCTCGGCTGTCATACTTACAAAAACAGTAGGTGGAAATGAGGTAATTATTAAAGATGCTCTGAGGACCACTCTTACCTGAAAACAGAAATAGTCCAATTGATGTCAGCCACCAACCTTATCACGTAGGAATGCTTATGGCTTACTTAGACTTAAAAATCCAATACTCGGGTGATGTGAATTAGACTTTTTCTGGTTTCATTTAGTAAGGTTCTGAATGCAACCTATCTATAAAGTAAATTTTAAGACATCATGTAATGGGAAGGACAAGGTTGCATGCTCACTTATTTTTTTACAAAACAGATTTTCAAAATCTTTTCTTAACCATTTCATTTTGTTCAGAACTATTCATTTTCAGAATTACATATGTCCTGGCCAATTGATTTTTGGGTGAAGACTTTCCATTATACTTCAACAGCTTGAAAAGTTTGATACTTGTTAATCTATGTTCTTGTTGTTCTTTTCATTTCAGGCTGCAGCAGTGTTTAATTCTGCATTTGGCAGTTTCCTTGGCATAATAGTCACTCCATTATTGCTACTTCACTATGTAAGTGCTATTATATCTTGAGCATTCATTTAAAAATGATTTATACCTTATTTGTGTCCACGCTGATGTATGTTTTTGTGTACAGATACAGTAATATTGTCATCACTTTCATTGTCGTAAGTGACAACTTTCTATTAATTTTGCATTGTGGACATTGCATATCTAGAGGATAATTACTTTTTTCATTGAGACGAAACCTGCTAATTATAGCATTAAGTGTATTTATTTTGTATTTAGGATTTATTTTGTAATATTTAAAAAGAAATAGCCTTTCTGTATTTGTAATATTTTCAAAGAAATAGCCTTACTGTACATTTGTCTGGCTTACGTGCGTTAGTTATAGAACAGCTTGTGTGCTACTAGTACTTCCAAGTAATAATGTTCCATAATTCTTTATTTATGTAACATATGCTGATAAGGACGATGCATTCCCTGAAGATGAAGTAAGAACTGTTCCATTCTTTTTCAGCTTGGCGAGTCCAGTGTTGTACCCTTGGGTTCTGTGTTTACTCAGCTTTCCATGACAGTTGTCATACCTCTCATATTGGGACAAATTGCCAGGGCAAAAGCCAAGCATAAACTCAGCCGAGTTAATATTCCTTTTGGGACAATCAGCAGGTTTGTGTATATTTTGATTATATAATGTTCAGTGTAAATCACCATTATTAAAGTAGCTTCAGTAAGTGTGTAAATTTATTGTCAAGGTGGTATCTGCCTTGATGTATATAGAGCAATTAATAAAATAAATTTTGAGGGATTGGGGTTTCTGGGTTGTATTGCTGCACTTGTGTTTTTGTCTTTGGTCATAAACTAAGACCTCAAGAAGTTTCAATCCCATAATCATGTGGCTCTGTCCATATTTTCTAATTGTGTATTTTGCTTTAGTTTTCTTTTATTCATTTTCTGAAATTCTAGTTGTGCAATTTACAAAACAAGGATTTTACATTTTTCATTTCAGTTTTACCCTACTTTTGATCATATATACAACCTTCTGTGATACTTTCTCTAGCAGGGAGACAGAAATTGACGAAATGAGCTTATTTGTTATCATATTAATAGGTAAGATCTTATGTTAAATAAAAATTAATCTTTAAGATTGGAGCATTATTTTTTCATTTTATGGTGCAGTTTCATTGTTATAAAGTAACTTAAAAATAGTTTATACTGTATATAACCGAGAAATGAGTTTTGAATAAACTTAAATTATCTGTTTTGTAAAGATTTCCAAACAAAAGCTGTATGTGGGTAAAAATATATGATTGTTTTCAAACTCTCTTTTCAGTGATTATTTTGCAAGTGTTTCTACTGTGGCTGGCTTTCTACATATCCACTATAAAAGCACTTAGGTTTCAACCAGCTGATGTAGTCTCCATTATGTTTTGTTCAACACACAAGTCATTAACACTAGGTAAAAGATTTACATATTGCAATTATCTTCTTATTCTAAAATAACTGATGTATGTGAAAATACATTGTAAAAATCATCTTCTTTTTGTCTGGAAGGAAAATGCAAGAAAGTTGATCCTGAAAGCATATAGTATGTACTTAGTATTTTCAATAAATTGTTTGTCACAATATTGTTTGATTAATAGGACAGATCAGACGGATGCTTTCCATCTCTCTACTTTGTCAACTTTCTTCTCCAGGTATCCCCATGCTGAAAATTCTCTTCAGTGGCCACAGTCGCCTGTCCGTGATCTCTATCCCCCTGCTGATATACCACCCCACACAGATACTGCTGGGGGGCTGCCTGGTCCCCTTTGTTAGGTCCTGGATGATAGGAGCACAGGGACAGTATGTTTTCTCAAATACTTGACAATGTACATTGTCACCATTAATGTAAAACTGTTTTTTAATGGAGTAACATAGTTATTTAATATTTTTTTGGGATGGGCACTAGAAATTATTTTGAGGCATTTATTTATTAAAGTAATATTTTTTTATTTTAGGTGGCTGCCAAGATGGATGAAAAGTGACAGGATATGACTGTCAAGCAATGCTGATAAATTGAAAATGCTTTTCTATAAGATGGGAAAAGCTGCAAAATATGACACCCGTCAGTATTACAAAGGAAATGTTGTTGTCCTTGTCAAGATGGCATTGTTAATAAATGTTGATTCTGTTATTTTTTTCCTTCATGTAATAGATATAGAGAGGGAATTAAATATTAAATGTGTTACCTAAAATTCTAAGAATTAATAATGTAATTGGCTATATGAATGCAGACTTTCTTTTTGTTTACTATCGATACGCAAAAGCCAGTATCTCAAGGACTTGTTTATGAATAGAAGTTTTATGTTAATTTATAATACCTCAAACTTATAATGACAGACAGGAAGGAGGGAGACTGCTGTTTTCCTCCAGAGAATTAAAAAAAAAATCAAATTTTCAATTTTTTATTTAATAATTTTTTTGAAAAAAATATTCTTGTAACTCACAGCAGTAAATTCCACAAAAAAATAACAGATAAATGAGAACACCAGCTACACAGCTTTTTTAAAATCATATGAAGGCTGGTTTTGCCCTGCCATTGTTCTTTACTGCTTTGGTGCATGTCTTTTTAACAGTTAAGTAGAAAAATAACAAAAACTGATTCCCAGGATCTGTAAGATGATGCTTAATGATGCTCGAGATTCCACACCTGCTGCAGTATTTTTTTTTTTTTTCAAATTGGGCCTCTCATCTCTGTGCCATGGGAAAATGCATCCAGTTTTGGCCTAAATGATCTCATTGGAGAAATGTGTTCTGTTGATGCACACTGCAGAAGACTTCAAGCTTGGTTCTGTACATATAGCTGGAACCAGAAAATACAATAAACAGCTGTGATAGTTTTCAGAAATGTTTAAAATCTTAATGGAAGAATTTGAATGCCCAGGAAGAATATTTCATTATGGAAATGAATTCTACAGTTTATTTGCCATACACCCTAAGCATGCCAGAAGTTATATCGCAGTTATTTACTTATGTTATTTTCAGTTAAAAGTGTGCTCCTGTAAACTTACCAACATCTAAACATTCACAATTTGTAACAAAGCAGCTGATAAATCTGGAGAACGGCAGAGACCTCCAAGAAGACCAAACCACAGACGTGATCCCATGTATCAGCAAGGCACCCGACATTCTGAAATGAGATTTCAAAAATTTCTTTAAGACCCAAAATTAAGTTCTGCCCCTGCCTCACTGGTGAGTTTCAACAGGTGTTACTTGACATGTTAAATTTTGTAACATGTTTACATATCTGATAGAAATATTACAATTAACACTTTAATACAGTTCAATTTTAATAAATAAAGTTAAAGAACTGTTACACCAGCAACATAAAAATCATGACTGTTGCTTAACAAAGGACTGGTGATCGTGATGACACCGTTTTCCTTTTGATATTTTTGGTTGCTGCACAATCTGTATGCAAGTCCTCTGCTTTTAGCTTGATGATAACTGATGGCCATCACGTGCGGGACATGGTCTTTACTGTTGTCTGCTTATCACAGCTGTATTGGTGATTGAAGGTCACATGAAAATCTGCTGTATTCTATCAAAATTTCTGATCAGTCTTTGATGGGTTCCCACTGCGATGTTTGTCCAACTGCCATCTGCTTCAAGTAGACCTTCTGTACTTGATATCGCCTGTTGGGACATGGACGGACACCACAATAACACGAAACATTGTCAACTGTGAACTTGCTTATGATATTGCATCATTGGTATTAGTAAGCTTTTCTCTTTGCTTTGCATCATCAGTTATCGCAAGGCACAGTGACAAGGAACAATACATAACATTAAACAGACAATTTCACAACACAACACACAAAACATTTGGTATAGCTTTTCCCAAGATTTTGGGGGTTGTATGGGCTGTTTCCCATACTTGTCATCTTTATTGTTGATTATTTTAGCTTTGTACGATAATTCTTTTCTTCTTTTTCAAATTCTTTAACGCATAATTGCTTCTTTTTTTTAAACATGCGTTTTGAATTTTTCTCTTTTTCTTTTTTCCCAGTGTACAAAGCTTTTTTGAAGTTTGCTGAAAACCCATGCTTTGTTAACAAAGCATATACAACAATTCAATAAATCTTACAAGCATAATCATATGACAAAAGCAAATTGAGTAAACTGTCCAACTTACAGTTAACAATTCGTACTACAAAACTTTTCTAACGTCATCATTATAGCACCAGACTGATTATCATCATAACAATCCCTATGTCACAATTTCAACCTAGTTTCTGAATATGCAGGCTATTTAAAGTTAAAATTTACATTCTACAATGTTTCTTTAATACGTGTTTAATTTATCAAAATTTTCAAATTATTTTTACTGTATCATACAACTGAATAATCTAATGTTTAGTCTCCACTTCAATGTATATTTTTGGCTTGGTGCATGATGACAGAAGCACATATACAGTATAGTACATATATACAAATACTTCAAGTTGCCACTGTGGACATTCCACAAATTGGACACTACTAGACTATCAACTGAACCAAAAACTTTTTTCATAATACAGACCTTTCTTTTGCATGTCGCAAACACTAAAAGAAGACTGTGACTACCCACACAGTTGACACAACCTGTGTAAACTGCCAATTAAACTAATCCATGAAATGGAATTTCCTTACATGAACAGACAGCTGCCCTGTTTTTCTTATGGTAGGATGAAAACCGGCTCATTTTCAAATAAAGTTTCATGCTAAATACAAGTCTTTGATGTGCAACAAATGTGAAAACCTAAATACAGTTACTCCAATCTCTGTAACCATGGAATAGTTATCAAATCTCAACACCATGACTACATCACATCATAACTCCTAGAGTCCATTACAGGGGGGAAATCACCGCCTCCATGACTTGTCTTCTTCATCATCATCATCTTCCTCATCATCAGCCCCAAGCAGAATATCTTCATCTAGTTCATCCAACTGGAATTACAGACAGCACCAATAAAGTGTACTTTTGACAGCTATGAAAGTATTAAAAAAAATAGATATTTACAGTAATTACATTTGGAATATTCACCAGACAAACACAAATAATCAACTGTTGCCGTGGTCTGGACTGCATCCCATGATAGGTCTCCATCAGTTTTAAGCCAACCTGCTAATTATTTGAAAGACAAGGCAGCAAAGCTGTCAAATGTACAGACAAAAAGCAGGAAATAACTATGCACAAAATAGGCTACTGCCAATTCTGATGCAAAAGTACATAATGTTAAACTACAAATTCAACATCAAATTTTAACAAGACAGCACTGTTCTGAAATGGGTTTATTTCCATTTTTAACACTTTTTTAACATAAAACAAAATGAACAGTTTACTGCCATTTTTATATGATCAACTAAGAAAATTAATGATATTGGAAAAATATCAATAGAACAGTGTTAAATGTCCAATTTCCTCCATTCTGAGATTCTGAACATAGTGGATGATTGAATCTGACAAACTGCAATGATATGAGTTTATTTCCATTTTTGACACTTTATTACACAATACACGATAAAAAGTTTACCATCATTTTTACATAATCAACTAACAATGTTGTAAAGATGCAGGAAATGTCAAACAAACACTTTTACGTATCTTATTAGTTTAATAATGAGACTGTTAACATGCCTAAGAATTGAATCTGAGGAAATGTGAAAAAACAGCACACCTTCTAAAATAATGGCACGATTATGCTGATTTACGAACTCAACCTGCATTTTAGTAAAATTGACCCCTCCTGTGACTTTCATGACAATTGGCCCATCTGTTTTTCTTATATTGTGTTTACAGTGTTGCATATATGCTGAAAAATGAAAAAACAGCATAACTACTAAAATAGTGGCCCGATCATGCCGATTTTCGAACTTGACCTGCGTTTTAGTAAGATTGATTACTCCTGTGAGTTTCATGACAACAGGCCTAACGGTTTTCCTTAAAATGTGTTTACAGTGTTGCATATATGCTGAAAAGTGAAAAAACAGCATAACTTCTACAATAATGGCTCGATCATGCTGATTTTCGAATTTGACCTGCATTTTATGAATATTCATCAGCTCTGTAAATATACAGCCAAAAAGTAAAATTGACTTCCACTTATCGTGTTTACAATGAAAGTGCACGGCGCCGGCATCTGTGTCTGTACATAAAAAGTATAGTGTACAGACTTACTGTTTCTGCTTCCTGTCTTGTTTTGAATGTGAGTATAACATTTGGTTCACTTTCATCACAGTCTATCTTCTCAATCTCTCCGTAATTCTGAAAGATTAAATTGTAATTATTATATTCAAATAATATATACAATACCTTTTTGCCATGCATGTGAATATGGTTTCACCAAATAAAACATCATATATATAAGATATTTATTCTTTTATCATAAAACTGAATATCTTAGTAAAACTTAAAGGCAATCATGCATAAAAGCCAAAGCCCACTAACCTGGAATTGTGAGATCACTTCATCCTTTTCATTTAAACTGAACCCTCTCACTAACAATTGTCTTGGACGGCGGTCTACAGATCTGGCTGCCATAGTAACACCACCTCTTCCTCTGCCTCTCCCACGCCCCCTGGGGGCAGCTCCACCACGCCCTCTTCCTCGGCCACGTCGAGCTTCTACAATACCAAGTGCTGCTGCCTGGAGGGGAATGCATCAACTTATAAGTAATATAGATATAGACTTTATATAACCTTGGGCTACAAATCATGGGCACATTCTTTAACTTAAAACAAATATCTCCCCAATTCCTGGAAAAATCAGGTTTCTGACATAAATCTGTAACAGAAAACTTAAAAACATATAGAATAGCTAAAATTATTAGTTTATTTCTAATCAATCCAATATGTGAGTAATATGGTTTTTCTTTTCTTGTACATAATACATTGGGTTATTATATGCCAAATGATAAAAATAGATAACACTAATTAAATCTTAGCATCATCAATAACTAATTAAAAAGAAGACAGGAGTACCTCTCGTTTGAGTTCCATGATTTTCTTCTTGAGGTCTGAGGTGTCCCCACCACTGGTTTCTTTGGTCATAAGTTCTAATTCTGTGTCCAGGAGCTCCTTCTGGGCCTAAAGTACAATAAACACAGGATACAGCTGATCATGTGATTCAGGAGATTTTTTCATGTTACCTTTGGTGAAGTGACCTGGACTGGAACAATTGGGCCAATGAAAATGTTTACATGAAATATTACTCAAGTTCCCAATGTAACATGAATTGACATTCTAGAGATGACATGAAACTGATATGTGAGGATGTTGGTGGGAAAGTAAACATGACTATTATGTGAATTCTAAGAAAAGTCTACCTCCTGTTTTGATTTATGATGAAATTCCACTCCTCCTCCTCCTGTGGTTCCTCCAACATTAGGTGAGGCAGTGATCTCCAACTTCAGTTTATCTATACTAGCTGCCAATGTCTTTATTGTCTAAAAATTAGAGATATAATGAGTAAAATATTTTACGTAATTTCTGAATATTCTGAGCCAACAAATTTTAATATTCATAACATGTGCTCAAGCAGTCACCATAATGTTATTCACATGTATTACACTTTGTGTTCAGATTATATTTTTAACAATTATAGAAAAAATGACAGTTTCGGTGATATAATAGATAACAATGTAGTTCTACTTCTCTTCACTACTTTTTGTCAGGCAGGTAGGACTGCCGTTATCAAATATTCATGGGAGATGCTTACTTTCACAATTACAGCCTTCTCCTCTGGACTAGTCCCCTTATTCTTATCAAGCTTTTGAATCAGCAACTGCAAGATTATTATAAGATTTATCTATAGCATAGGGAAAATAGTGGAATAAACAAAATTCTATCTTTTTAACATGCAGTAGAAGACATTAACTCTCAATATTATTATACAAAGTGTCTACTATTTTAATGTGTTCAGTAACCAAACAAGCTATTAACTTTTTTTGATCCATACATGCAGTTCAAAACAAACACAACAACTTTCATCACAATTACCTTTTGTTGTTCTAGCTGTTTTTGTAACAAAGTTTGTTTCTGCTTTTGGATTTCTAGTCTCTTCTTTATGACATCCTACAATATTGGAAAAGAATATGACTTACTTAAAGCTTTACAAAATTTAGTTATGTGTGTCCAGCTTGCTTTCAAAGTACTCAAATATTGACATGAAACTAAGTACACAGTAGATTTTACAAATTTTCAAGTTAAAGAAAAATATCTAAACACTAAAATTTTCCTGGGAGTATATCTGAAATTTTTTTTCAATTTTTTTTTTCAATTTTTTGAGTGACTGTTAAATGTGACCCCATACAGTTCTGTATGACAGCTAACCACTACTGACGTCTCAGCAAAATATATAATCCACACCTTTTTGGCCTCCTCCGTTTTCTTTAAAGCTTCTTGTGACTTGATTATTTGTGCCGCTTTTTCTGCAGAATTGCTTTTGTTCCCCTTTACTGCTGCTGGGTTGAAGACCGTCTTGGTGAGGGAGCCACCAGTAGTGGAGTGAACAAAACCCTACAAATGAGAATATTCCGACTAAATGTTGCCAAATATAAGTCTAACTCTATTCTATATGAATGACAGTAAAGCAAAGCAATAATACTTGTTGGGGCTCACTTAACACATCAGTAAATGCTTTGTCTTGGGCAATTAACTGACCAGTGTGTATTAATAGCCAATATAACAGCAGCTACATAGCATACCTTCTCAGAGTTGTCAACTGTGTTGTCAACTTTATGAGCTGAATGGTAGCCTAATCTATCTTTTACTGAGGGTGGCTGGGCTTCAGCTCCCTGTAAAAACAGGAGAGCTTCCATCATAATCACTCTAATTATATCAACAATACACCTTCCTCACAACGATTTGCAGGGTTAACTTGTACAACAGAGTTTGTAAAAAAAATTTATTTCTTTCAACAGATCACACTTTTCTGAGGACCATTTTTTTTTCAGGTGAAATGTATAGGAATATATATGAAAGTTGGGCATCCAACACTGACAAAGTTAGGGATCAGTGAAAGTTCACCACTTGTGAAGATTCCCTAACCCTTCACCAGTTAAGGTTTTCACCTATTTTTGCATATAGAAATCAATTTAAGAAAGAAAAGATGCAATCTGAATTTTTTACAACCATATTATTCTTAAAAGCAAGATACATATCTTACCTGTTGTGCAGGTCCTTGCTGTGATTGCTGCTGTTGCTGTTCCTTGTGCCAGAACACTTTGACAAACCTATTGTTGAAGACGGGTTCACTGCTCCTATAGGCAGAATTAGCCTGATGATGGGAAGCAAATGATACCAGGGCAGCCTCTGGGTCTCCACCATAACACACCTGTGAGGAGAAGATCATGTCACATTGACAGTTTTATGTGGAATAACTTGAAAATAAAGGAACAAATAACCTCAAAAGACACATGGTAGATTTTCCTGCATAATAAGTCTAGTTGAATACACAAGAGAACAATATTAACTGAGTAACAGCTGCTGCTTTTTTGTTAAATGACATAGAAAAATATTGATATGTCATGCCTTACTCATTAACTTATAATCTTGCAGCTTTTTATACATAAATTGGATTAACGAATTTGAAATGTTTACTTACTTGTAAGTTTACTATTGTCCCAAACTTGCTGAAGTGTTCATTTATTTTTGCAATATTGTTGAGTTCTCGGGGTATTTTTCTGACTTCCAATGTTGCATTTTCAGAACTAGTATTGTAAGCCCCTCTTCCACCTCCTCTTCTAGGACCTAGAAACATTAAAAAACAATGTCTGTGTTGGCGTTTATTAATTACTTTTCAAAGACAATGTCTCTGATAACTTTAATCAAATAAAACAAATTTACTTTTCTGTGAATAAGTTCACAGAGCTTTCATTGTAATGAATATGAAAAGAAAGACAAAATTACTCCATTATTGTAAACATTCTTAGTTGCAGACAGTTAAAATGTTGAACACTGTCTATATTTTAAAATAGCATTGCAAGCCATAATAATTATATTTTATTGGTAATAATTTGAAAACAATGATATGTTGTAATTCAATTGAAAAAAAAAAATGAAAAAGGCAGTAGTGTGTTACCTAATCTGTTAAAATCAAAGTGTCCTCTCTTAGCTGGTGGCCCCCTGTGGAACTGCTGCTCTGGATTACTGTATTGGTTGGGTTGTTGTGGGGGAATTTGTTCCTGATATGGTGGAACTTCCAATCCCCTTTTGCTGGCCACAACTCTTCTGTTGGGGGAATGTTGTAATTGCTGTAATTGCTGCTGCTGCTGCTGCTGTTGCTGGGGAGGGTGATGTTGTTGTTGGCCTGGCAGCCCTTTATCTGAGAGAAAAAAAAAAACTGTTTTAAGTGACAACTCAGTGATGCATACACTCGCGGCAAGCCTATCAAATTCAAAGTTAGAAATTTTACAAACACAGCAATCTTTCATAGAAACACAATGCAAATGAGATATATCTACAAACATGCAAACTCATCTCCCCCCTCCTCTTCATCAATTCATCTCCAGCAGAAACCACAATCCCCATCACATCCAAGAAATCCATGTATGTTAACATAGACCCACCTTCCATACTTCCCACAGTGGGTACGCTGACTAGGTTAGGATTTGGCACTCTCTGCTGAGGCTGGTACTGTTGGGGCTTGGGTCCCCTGGGACCTCCACCCCAGGGCTGCTGACCTGGCCGACCCTCTGTTGGTTTGTAGGGCTCAGGTTCATACGGCTCTGAAATACATGGGAATACTCTTGTATATATAAAACTACTTCTAGTATACATTACAGTGTCATAAAGCCATTAGCAGCAAATAGTTGATGTGGCACACTCCTCAAAAGACTACCATGCAAGCATTTCAAGTATTCATTACATGCTCAAGAAATGTATTGACACAAGAACATAAAAATATTTTTAAATAATTTTTTTATATTTGAAAAACCTACATAAATCCATCACTGAATTGAAAGTGGAATGTTCATCTTAAACAAAATCTATGCAAGTCTGGGCCCATAAGGAACTCAATACATGTGCTAAACTGTGTCATTCCTTTCTCCTGCAGAGTCTGCCACAGTCAGGGCAGCCACTGTGTGCTATGAAGGAATATTTCATCTAGCATTGCATGCAACAGAAATGACAACAAGGATGTCACCCTGGTAATCTGAATGCATACTGTTAAATAGTTAAAAATACTATTATAATGCAGCAAAACATTTTTATTTCTTTATGTTAATATGTGAAGAACCAACCCAAGTAACATACTGTCATGGCTTACCATTTCTTGGAGGCAGTGGTGGCCCTCCTGGGGGCATAGGGGGTCTGTCATGTTGTGGGTGTGGCAACCTCATGTTAGCAGGGGTTGGACCTGCAGCGGGCAGTGGGGGTGGCTGTTGGGAGGGAGGTGGCCCAGGAGGTAACCTGGGGGGCTGGTTGCCTGGCATCATTGGGGGAGCAGGGGGGTGAGCCTGGGGACCACCTGTGAGAGAGAGAGAGAAAAAAAAATCAAATATTGTTAGATATTTAGCAACACTTTACAACCACTGAGCTCAAAAATAAAATAACAGACAACTGTCAAACAGTATCTGAGAAATAAGATGACTACAAATATAATTTTGAAATCTCATACCTAAGACAAAGTTGACTTGTCCATATAGAAGAAACATACCTGGAAAAGCTAACACTCCTGGTAAAGCTACATCTTCCACAACCACAGGGTCTGCACCGTGATCAAATGGGCACAAGTCTCCACGCATACAAAACCCTTTCTCTGGAAAATCATGTTAAAAGTCCATAGAACAATAAACAACAAGACATGCCATACACTTGCTCAAAGGTAACATTTTACATGGACAAATACAGGCAATGCAAGCAATTGTCACCTAGCTTAAGAGATGAAAAACAGCGAAATAAATCATGTTCATAGGGATTTCACACTTTTGAACAAATACAGTGTGAACAAATACTAGGTATAAGTCAAAGATTCATGAAAATATGTTAAATGTATACTTTCTAGCAATTCTCACCATCATAATCTCTACAGCGTGGCCTCCTTGGGGGTCCACCTCTATCCATATGGCGTCCACCCCTCCCTCTCGATGGCCCTCCTCTCCCTCTTGGGGGTCTACCGCTATATGAATCCCTCTCACGCCCTCTCCAGCTGTCAAAGGCATGGTTAGCATTGACATCTATTCCTGGGGGTGGATAATCTTGGTCTCTGTGATTGTCCTGGGTAGGGGTGGATCCTCTGCTATCTGGGCTGTATCTGGGGCCTTAGGAAACAACAGCGTACATTTGGCTTGATGCCTTGTATAGGAGAAATGCCACAAATACATGTGTTTCTACACACATCTTCACAAAGAGCTTAAAATACAGTTGTGTTATAGCACTGCATTAAGTTTCAAGTTTACTGTAGACATTTCACATTTAATTTGTGCTTTGCCAGGGATAATCATATGGGCCAAATATTGAAGAGTTTATAAAAATTAAGACAAATAACCATTAAAACTATTCTTCTGAAAAGCATCTTATGCTAATTTTTTATATATTATCAATCAAAACAAAATACACTGGTTTATCTCATATCTTCAGTTTTTTTAAGGCCGGGTAAGTGAGTCACCTCTATATGAATTCTTTATTTGACAAATGAGCATTGTTAAGACAAAAAGCACAACATCTAGATCCAGTTTCAATGGCCTCCACCTACTGTCACATCTTCTTGACCTCCACCATCATGCAGTTATGGACGTCTATGGACCAGCATTCATGGTAAAGACAACACTTACCCTTTTCAGGTGACCTTGACCTTTCCTCTGACCCTGAACTTTCATCTGACCTTGACCTACTATGCCGTGGCCTTTTGTCTCTGTACCTACCACGGTTTTCACCTCTGGAATGTCTGTCAAAATCTCTTCTGGCGAAGTCATCATATCTTCTTCGTCTGTCATCTCTGTCCCTGTAATAATAATAATAATAATAAAAAAAAAAGATCACTGATTTCATGTATTTGCAATTTTTTTCTTAAAAGTTTATATCACATCAGCAGCTTTTTAACATTAACCTAAAACCTTTTCTGAATACCATACAATTTAACCAGCAAATAAGCATATAATTCTTCATTACCTGTCATTTCCTCTCCTGGGACTCCTGCTCCTTGTCCTTCTGTGGTCACGGTCTTCTTTGTCTGGGAGCTAGAACAGGGCAAATTGATGATGTATTTGCCATTCATCATTCCAGTTGCAAAACTGTGACATTAGCAATTGGAACTTTTTTGAAAAAAAAATCTTACAGCCTTCAAATAAGGAACTAAAACACTGAGAAAACTTGCACTGGATGATTTTCATCTCAAATTTCAAATAAATTAGTTTGTTGAGAAAAAAAAATAGTTAGAGTTATATTGTTACCCCCTTCTCCTACACTGACAGCCATAAGCAGGGCAGCCACTGTGTGCTAATGGGGGTTGGTACTCTAGCATTCTGTGCAGTGGATAGGGCATAAATTAGTGCCAAACCAGAAATAAGAATGCCTTTTTATTTTCACGATACAGGCATCTACTTGTTCAAGGCAAACATTTAATGAAAACAGATTGCTTAAAGACACCATTCCAAGACCTGAATTTACAGTTTGAAGGACACTGACTAACAAATTATAGCAAACTAATAAAGATAATTTGCTTTCCTAAAGAAAATGCAAAACACTTGTTTACTTTTGCTAATAGCTCACTATATGAAAAAATCATTTCCAGAAAGCAAAAAAAGGAAATGAAATGGAATAAATAAATAAATAAATAAATAAATAAATAAATAAATAAATAAATAGCAATATCATTCTTTGATTAAATGTCTACCTTAATGCCTATAGCTAGATGTTGCATGGTGATAGCATGTTATTTCTAGGGATAGAACAACTCCATAATGGCCAGTTAAATGTCTAGGGATGTTCTAACTGAGGCAAATACCTCCAGTCATGTACTAACATGTACAGAATTAATATTTTAAAAAATTCCTTGCATGTTTGCCAATCCCAGATGAAAAGGAAAGATTCTAATTCACAAGATCACAAGCCAAATAAAAAGTTGTATACCAGCTTATGCACTGATATTCCAGGCATTTCTATGCCTCCAGACTGGTTCTATTTTAAACACTGCCTCCAAATACAACATATACAATACCTCATCAGACTTTCTTCTTTTCTCTGTATTTCCTGGAGCTGAATGCTGTGAAGTTGGTGGCTGTGACTGCTGTGCCTGATGCCCCTTTGCTACTCCACTGTCCACATGCTGGTAGGACTTGTTATCCAAACTCACAAATAAGGACTCCACAAATGATTTGGTTTCTGCATAATCAATGTAAACTTTGTTTTCTTACTAGTGCTTTCGTGATGTCCGAGTTTAAAAAACTAGTGCTTGCATCAAATTAAATAATAAAGAAAGTAATGTAGGACATGCTACTGGTTATGCCACCTAAAGACTAGCAGTTGCGTTAAGAGCAACTGCCAGGGGACAACTCCATTTTTGTTCACCCATTCCATGGAAATATAAGACAGGTAAATTTTGTATGAATATTTACTTTTACCTTGGCTAAACACTAAACACAAGGTGACCCTTCAGCATATTTTACTTTAAAAATTTTAAATAGATTTTCAGTGNTTTTGATACATTTTTTTGTGAAACGGGTCACATGTCAGCCCTCACACCATCGCTACGCACACTTCAAGCGACATCATAATGTACGTAGACCTTTATCACAAAACGCGCCAGTATGGCGCAAGTTAAAGTTTTACTTGCGAATAGTGCGTAATTAGAGCTTTACGATAAATTCAAATATGAGGCGAGGTGTCTGTTAAAGAAACTGACTTTAGTCCGTCGGACATGTGGGCCGATGAGTTAAAAGGGTTTTCCAGCCCACAGAACTTTTGCCGGCATATGGCCGTGGTCCGACGGCTTTCGCAATCACTGGATTTTTAAAGATACAAATTTTAACCAGTTACAAGCAACCAGACAAAGCTACAACTTCCAAGGCCAAAATTACCTTTTTGTAAAAACACCTCTAACTGGTCATTGCACAGTTCCCTGAGTTCTTCCAAAGTCTTGTCCTTCTTCACCAAGGCAACGATGTATTTTGCAAGAGCTTCTGGATCTGCATCACAACTAGAAACAGCAATGTCCTTGTTATTTACAGGGTATTTGTACAATATTTTTGTTAAAAAGAGTGCCTTATAAATGTATACTACATTTCTTCCAGTAATTTGATCATGAACTATAATTTGGTGCACAAAAGCAGCAATTATTGAGGGTTTACAGTTAATGATTATTCTAAGTCACAACACATCACTGTGGTAGACAATGGAAGCATTCTTCATTAAAATGCACCAAGGAAACTGTAGCTATATCACATATGCAGATACACTGTAACACAAAAACAAGGAAGAGACTTGTTGCAGTGGTTGAATTTAATTGACACTCAAAATAATGAGACCTCTTGTTAAATTATCAGCCCAGTCATTTGCACAATGGTGACAATCTTAGTAAATTTACTTATTGCTTAGCTTAAAGTTTGTCACTACCAATGTACTACTTCTTGGACCTACATGCTAATAAGTAAATCTAGAAAATAAGTTTTTTAATAATTTTCATACTGGTTTATATTTTTTCTTTCTTTCTTTTTTTTTCTTTTTTGAAAAAAAGTCAATCACTTTCACTTTTTTTATTTAATTAAATCTTCACATTTATGTTGAAGTGGGAATTACCCCATCTTTTGCCCTTTATTGCAAAAAGCATGAAAAGTTGATTTAGCAATGCCTGTAGGTCAGCTGAAGTGACCTACAGCCATTCTGAAACAGGACCCAAATATCAATATCTTTACTCATTTCATCATTATTGGTGCTTGTTGGGTACTTCACATATGAAATATTAACCAGGGATCGAACTTATGTCTCCAGAGCTTTGGGTTTTTCTTGACTTGCTGACAATCTTCATTAATTCATCTATTCAGAAGGGCATATATGAAGTACTTCAATAAAAAATTGGATAAATTCTGGATGGATATTTTTTGCAAAATGAAATTATCAATTAACAAGGGTTCTTCCTTTTGTTCACTAGGTGACTCTGAATATAGGCGTGCTAATTTGCTGCACTTGAGTCGACTAAAAGAATAAAGTGTAAATTGCTCAGCACATATTTCACATTACAAAACAATCCCTGTATGCTTCAACAAAATGCCATTCCAGTTTTAAACCTCTTATGGATACAAAGAGCACCTCAACTCATAGAACATTATTCTCTTCAGAAACTCTTACTTCTTTGAGTGATTTAAACTCAGAAAAAAATAATAAAACAGAAAAACACAGGTCATGTTAGTATTCATGCAAAACTTTGTGTAACGAAGGTAACCTCTTTTCTTACCATGACCTGTATGTAAATGTAGAGAACCTTTAGCCTTCTAGTAAAGTCAGATGGAAGATCAAATCCATCATATGTATACATGATTGCATGCTTTACTGCATAAACAGAACTGCCCACTATATAATTTTTTTTTCAGTATTTTGATTCCCCTGTTAGCTGGGTTAACCTGGGCTCAGTAGCTCAGTGGGTAGAGCACTAGCATGGTGATGAGTTCCATGTTCGAGCCCTTGTCCAGTATGGCGTTTTCCTAAATCACTACACCACAAGGTGGAAAATGGGCCAACACATCATCAAACTAATGGCAATATTGCCAATATTTTCTGTACAATTGTGTGCAGAATTATACACTACCAGTTAATGACTACTCATATGTAGGTACTGCAAACGACCTAGTGACCCTCATGTCCATTGACTGAAAAGACTGCTGGGGCTTTCAAGTTTCATTTTCAACTTCCAAACTGGTCAATTATTAAAACATATTTTCACCTGTCTGACCTTGACATGGCAGGGTCAAACTATAAATATCTTGCAATTAAAAACATGCAAGAAAACAGAAAATGCAAAGAATCATACTTACATGGGTGTCAGTGTTTTTGTGAGCCATGCTTTCAAAGCGTCAACATTTTCGATGAGCATGTTTCTTGGAGCAAGCTCGGACCCCGGCTACTTGGTTTTCTTTGAATATTAACACAAATCTTTGTTGTATTAAGCTTTCAACAACGACTTAGACTAATTCAGACCCTTCGCTGATTCGCAGAACCGTCCTTTACTTTGCATTATTTGTCACAAGTAACAATTTTGACGATTTATATATTGCAACCACACGACAACAAAATGCCGTGCACAAAATGGTAGGCTTCCGAAATCTCGTTTGGATAATCACGTGTGACTGTGGAGGTTTTGCATATTCCACTAATAAGAGGGAATTTAATGTGAGATTCTACCACATAAGCTCTCTGAACATTCAAATATATCGATTAGTCTTATATATATTCAAATAATTTCACCAAGAAACGATTATATATCACAACTCTCGTTTCGTGGTGTCATGTGACCATAATGTTTTGACATGGCGGACAAGAGCAGACGTACGCACGTGTTGGTTTAGGAGAGAAATACAAAATGCCCCCAAAAACGCCATCTAAGGGTTCTAAGAAGAGCAATCCAACTTGGGGTGAATGTAAAAACTGTGGGATTCTTGTGAGTGATAAAGATCAGCAGAAACATTCCGTAAACTGTACCAAAACGGAGCAGTTGGACTTGAAATCGTTAGGGCATGGGTTCATACGTGGTGCAACATTGTATGCCATGGTGTGTCACAGCGCAATTGAAAAAGGTATTCAGTATATATATATATATGATATGCCACATCGATCTAAAGTAACTTTTTGGCTCCTAAGCTTTATATCGAAGGCTAGCCAATTGCAGTTAAAAATGGCACATTCGTGAAGTCCATGTATGCACAGATTGTGACAAAATAAATTAAGTGAGTCATGCAAGCTCCATTCTTTTGCAAAAAATGTTTATCACTACATTTTTCTTTCAGATAAAGAACTCAAACTTCCAACATCTCTTAAGGGAGACTTGGTACTACTTCACCCAAGCACAATGAAACTTTGTAATATGTCCATAGGGAAACCAGTGATCTTGAACACAATGTGGATGATGACTGCTTGGCCCAGCACTGCCATTGCATTATCAGGTGTAGGGCTAACAGAACATCAGAGGGATGCATTGGGTGTAGGCATTGATAACACTGTTACTGTGGATGCTTTTGTGGATCCTCATTTGGCAGCAACAGAAGCTGTTATGGTGGCAGGGTAATAAAAGACTAAAGGGTCATTCCAAATTGTTTTCTCCTGCACAATACATTATATGCTTCATAAAATCATTTGTCACTGCTCTTCTTACAAATAAACTGTAGCAGAGTTAGTTAAGGTGCTAATATGCATTAAATATTCTGTTTATATTGGACATGAAAGTAAGTTTTATGATGGTTACAGTTTTATAGAGGGAAACTTACTTTGGGGTGATCCTTTAATCAAAAATGTGTGGTAGTTAGATATATGACATCTTAGGTCAAGATAGTCCACTATGTCTTACCATTTACCAAGATGTCACTATATTGTTGCTAAGTACATAAATAATGTTAGTATATTGATATTGTAAAATTAATTAAGTTAGCAAGTGCAATGTCAGTTTTACTGTTTTAAGTATTAAAATACTTTTCATAGTCACTGCAAATAACAAGGAGTTATATTTATCTTCAGGGAGTTCAAGGATTTTATGTCAAGTCAGGATTTCAAAGATTACTTAAAGCAATATCTAAGTATGCATCTTACTATGTACAGTTGTTGTAAATTGTTTCCCTTTAATCAGCTTAATAGCTGTTAATATTGTTCCTATACTTTGTAGATCAGGCATTCATATGACTTTTTAAATATAATTTAAATGTTTCTGTTGTTAAAAAATGTTTAACAAAAACTTGCTTGTAGTTTTGCAGTTAATATTAATACTTGAAGTTCAAGTGGGAACTCTTTTTTTTTTTTTACTTCCATAAATTATGAAGTAGTAGACATTGTCTTGCTGTTTTAAAATCAGTATTAATAATAATTCTTCACTTATATGTTTTATTTCATTTTCAGACAAAAAATACTTATGCACTGGGAATGAGCTAGTTGTGAAGTATTATGGACAACAGTGCAGATTGCAAGTATCACACGTGACAGGCCCAAGGCTGGATTTACCTAAGACCCTACCCAGTGTATTTGGTGCTAACAGTGATTACGATAAGGTTAACCTGGTTGTTGATATGTCTCATTTAAGTTTTAGTGAACACTCTGAAAACAATGAAAATGTCAAGCCGAATGATAGTTCTTTAAATCGGTCATCTTTGTTGGATAATGATGTATCAAAGAATTCAGACCTGAACTCAGAATCTCTTCAGAGTGAAAGGTCTGTGGAAGATAGCAGTTCGCCAAGCCTTCAGACATCTTCTCCTGTTAAAAAAGTTTCAGATCTTGACAAAAGTTCTAGCAGTATGTTTCAAACTCCCCAGCGCCAACAACCTTGTAATGGTCAGAGTAATACATTTTATTTCATAAACAAGTCAACAAACATTACAGTAATTTTCGATGGATATTGTGAGGACAAGGAGGCCAGACAAAAAGACAGGATTGGATACAGCAGTATAGGTGGACTGGTCAAGCAGCTGGACTCTATAAAGGAAATGGTAGAATTGCCACTGAAGGAGCCTGAACTTTTCAAGGCATTTGGTAAACTACTGTTCAGTCTGTGAACAGTTCATGCTAAATAGCTTTTGAGCTTCTGAAAGTTTTATCAATCACCCCATTTCCATAGATTAGATCGACCTACTTTAGATCGACCTAACTCCCTGGGGGTTCACGCTAAATAGCTGTCAGCCGGGTGGACATGAAAGTTAATTACCCCTTTACAGCTTGTAGTAGGTGGGACGGACATTTAAGTCGGATTATCTGAAAGTAATCTAGTGAGACTCCCTGCGGGGATAGATCGATCTAAAATCTATGGGAACAGAGCCAATAACGAGGGTCACCATTACATTTTTTATTGTAGACTGAGATATGTGACATGTTGTTTTCCTAATGCTCAAATATATTACATTGAAATAATGTTTATTTAAGTGTAGAGGAATCATTGAAAATTAAGAAAAAGTCCAAACTGTCTAAAAATCTAAATATCTTTGTCTATCAGGTTTACCACTTCCTAAGGGTGTGTTGTTATATGGTCCCAGTGGTACAGGAAAGACTCTGCTGCTGAGAGCTGTAGCTAGTGAAACCAGTGCACATGTCATCATGCTGAGTGCTCCAGAAATTTGGAGCAAGTAAGATGTAGACTATTAACTGGATATGTAAATTGATAAATGTGTACTTTACGTCTTGTAAATTAGCTTTAAGTCTACTGAAAAAAAATTACAGCTGATTATTTTTCCTCTAAGAATGTCTGTGTTAAACATTCCCAATGACAGTTGATTTAAAAAGTATGATTTCTCAGTGTATGTTTTGAAGTTGGTCACTCATATTTTGATTAAAATGAAGACATTTTCAGTTCAAATTTTATCTTTATTATGTTTCTTACACATTTTTATTCTATAGATTTTATGGAGAGACAGAAGCACGTATTAGAAGGATTTTTCAAGAGGCCATAGACAAGTAAGCAAATTTTAGGGGTCATTATTTCATTGATTACATACTGCACTTGCACATTGTCAACAATAGAAAAGCCTGTTTGTCTATGTGGAAATATGTAAATTAATTAGATTTTGAGCAAGATATGCATGTAATAAAGCGTATGTTAGATAAATTTATATACTTTCAGATAACTTTTCATATAGTAAAATTTATATAATTCTATTATTTTAGATTTAAAATGGGACAAAATGCAAATTTTTACATTTTACAAATAACAAAGAAAAGTTGCTGGTATAATTGCCATACTTCCCTCTCAATCAAATCTGTACACTTATATTTTTCTCTTTTTTTGAATTTCAAATATTATTAATATCTGAAGAGCGCCAAGTCTGGTGTTGATAGATGAACTGGATGCCCTATGTCCAAAGAGGGAAAGTAGTAACAGTGGCTTGGAGAGAAGAGTTGTGGCTTCCTTACTAACACTACTGGATGGTATAGAACAGGTAAGTGGACAAATCAGTTAAAACCATGTATCTTATTATATCAACTTTGTTTCATTTTATTCATCATTTGAAACAATTCCAACTCTGATCATTATAAGACTTTTGAATTTGTTAATTTAACCAGTGACAAACCAGCTTTCAGCATATTAAAATGACATTTACTAGTATGCACTTTTTTCCTTTATTTTTGACTAGTATGCTTCCTTAATGCATGAGTCACTGTATCTTATTACAGCAGGGTTCCAGACTGGTATTGGTGCTAGCAGCCACTAACAAACCTGACAGTATTGACCCAGCTCTGAGGAGACCAGGGAGACTGGATAGAGAGATTGAGATTGGGATCCCTACAGCTAGAGATAGGGAGGATGTATGTCTACAGAAGCATGATTGTTCCCTTAGACTGATTTTTGTTTAATATGTTTTATGCAGATGTAGTGTTACTGTTACAAGTATATTTTTACTATTTATGAGAAAAGTAAAATCAGTATAGTCAAAAGGGACACCAGCATTGTAAAACAAGAAAAATGTGAATCATAAGTGGTACATCATAACATGTTATTAATTTTTTAATATATCATATTAAATTATGACATCTAACAGAAGATTTGCATATAGCAAATTTTAGTTTTTGTAAACTTTTTATCAGCTTTATCATTTTTTACACTTATTTTACAGATACTTCAGAAATTACTTTCAAAGGTGCACCATTCACTAAGTGCAGACAATATAAAAACACTGGCTGACAGTGCTCATGGTTTTGTAGGGGCTGATTTAGCTAATGCCTGTAAAGAAGGTTTGTTGAATTCTTTTAAATATAGGTGTTTTTATTTCTTTGTAAAAATAAATCTTTTTTTCAGCCAAAAGTGTTGTGCACATATACCCTCAGAATTTGCAGTTAGATGTCATATCAATATGTTAAAGATGAATATAAATAATATGTTACATTTGTAAAAGGCACTTGGTTTGCTCAGGACTCTTCCAATGCTGACATCCAGCTGTACTACGTAGTATCATCTTTTGTGCTAAGCTATAAAGGGCCTGTTTCCATTGGAGATGGGTCAACCTAACTGGTACTTACCAGGGTACCTGGTACTTACCAGGCAGCCTAATAACAATGTAACAGTAAACATTTAACTGATGAGGACAATCTAATGTCATGAAGCTTAATTGTCCCAATATAAAGAAATGGTTGGTCGAGAAATTAGATTTATTCCAATGATGAAGTACCAGTAATCGTTATCAGACGATCATTTGAAATGGGGAATACAAAATTATCATTAAAAGCATTCCTTAATACAATGTACCATACCATACTTCTTATATTCAAGGTGGGCTGCATGCCTTAAAGAGCCATATAGCTAAGCAGGGAGGTGACAGTTCCGTGCCTGTACTTGTAACCATGGATGACATGGTCTTTGGCTTAAATTCTGTGAAGCCAAGTGCAATGAGGGAAGTTGCAATTGATGTGCCAAAGGTAGGAAAAAAAGGCATTTTCTGTTGCTGTTTAACCTCTTCATATTATATTGTAGAACTAATGGGTGGTATTTTGCAATTTGGTTCCAATATGTATAAAATTCACATTCAAACTGCATTGTATAACTAATATAATTGATAGTGAAACTAAATTGTATGTCAGAATGCTTATTTACACTAAAAGAAGTTTATAGTATTCATCTTACCTATTAGGTGTATTGGTCAGACATAGGAGGGCAAAATGTGTTGAAGGAGAAGCTGAAACAGGCAGTTGAATGGCCACTTAAACATCCAGAGGCTTTTGTTAGACTTGGGATCAGACCCCCAAGGGGAATCCTGATGTATGGGCCACCAGGCTGCTCTAAGACCATGATTGCTAAAGCTCTGGCAACAGAAAGTGGTCTCAATTTCATAGCCATCAAGGTAATTTAAATCATATCCTGTATTTTTAAAGGAAATGTTCGTTTTAGTGTATGTTGTTATTATTAGCCTCGTTAAAAGACCTGTGGTGTACTTGCAATTATAAAAAATGTTTTAGCAGCATGTTCCATGTTCTAATTAGTTTATATTTTTCTCATACCCTTTTCTATTTTATTTTTTTAACCATGTGTTTCAACTGGAGGAGAGGCAAAACGCATTAGAGAGAGTTTTTTTTCTATATTTCCAGGGCCCGGAGCTGTTTAGTAAGTGGGTGGGAGAGTCAGAGAGAGCTGTCAGAGAGGTGTTCAGAAAGGCCAGGGCAGCAGCACCCTCTATTGTGTTCTTTGATGAGATTGATGCTCTGGCTGTTGAGAGGGGAAAGTAAGACCGATTACAGTAGCTTTGTATGTTTTAAAGTTGGTGCAGGAGAAGAGTTAAGCAATGAAATAGAGCCAGAGAGATCTCCAACCCAATTTTTGTTTTATATCCAACCGCATCAAGGCCTACTAACATTGTATATGTCTCTATTTAGACATATATGATAAGCATAATGTCACATAAAATGAGGCTGGGAAACAACTTCAGAAAAGCATTCCTTCCAAATGTTCAGGTATGCAGTGAAGGCTTTATTTGCATTTTAATTTTGACACATGGATTACAGTGTATCAACATGGCACTTTTGAATTCAATACATTTATCTGATGAAAATTATAATTCTATATGACACCTTCCCTACAATTTTGTTAAAAAATTATTTTCAGATCAAGTGGAGGAAGCAATGTAGCTGATCGGGTCTTAGCCCAACTGCTGACAGAAATGGATGGAGTGGATAAACTCCAGGATGTCACTATTGTGGCTGCTACTAACAGACCTGATATGATAGATAAAGTATGCTTAGTGGATGAGAAACCAATTATTTATTATTAGTTATTATAATGATATCATTTTACAGTGTATGATGGACAGGTTTTGAATAGTAATGGAGAATGGTACTTTGAAGACTAAAGAGTGGATTATTTTATTGATAAAAATAAATATAAATTCTTTTATGGTGCATTCCCTTAAATATCTCAGTGTGCTTAACAGAAAACCTAAAATTATTGAGAACAATGTTAATATTACAATTAAATAACATTGACAACAAAAAAAGTATTATTTAGCAACACTACTAGGCTGAAAAATATTCATACTTTGTAAATATGTTTAAAGTGTGTTTTCAGTTAAGTTTTAAAGGGCACCTACCACCTCGTCCCCTTTGGTTTCTTTTAAGAGTCAACCAAAGCAAGCAAAGAAATTATTTCACTTTAGTAAAACCCTGGATCAACTAGTGCAGTAAAGGCTTGGGGATATTGATTTTTTTCTTAATAATTTTGACTCATTTACATTGCACTGCTTGGCATGAATAGCCTCTAGTACACACACATGTTTTTTTCTAATATTGGAAATGGTATGGAAACATTATGTACTTGGAAGACCTTAGCACTGATATCTTTTTCAATTCACTAAAGTACAAGTAATTTAACAATTCAGGCTCTGTTAAGACCAGGACGTCTGGATAGAATTCTGTATGTTCCTCTACCAGACCATGACACCCGCAGGGACATCTTCCTGATACAGTTTCGAAAAACCCCCGTGGGAGCTGATGTCGACATTGAAGAGCTGGTGTCATCAACGCAGGGTTATTCAGGAGCAGAGGTACATACATGCAAAAATAGTTTTATTTATAAACAATGTTACCAGTATATATATTATAAGTTCCACCCCCACCCCCTCCCAACAAAAAAATAATAAATTAAAAAGAAATGAAAATAAAATTTCTGATTTGAAAAGTGTGACATGAAGTAAATTATTATCATCAGGCCAATATTAACATTCAGCTACTTGTTTATTTAAAATGTTTTTTATTGAATAAAAATGTCATAAGCCTTTTTAACTGATTTTGTGATGAATAAGACAGTTAATAAATACAGTGCATGATGTTACTAGTATTATTTTTCATTGCATGCAAGATAAGCTAAAAATGTTTTTAGTTCAGTATCATTTTGGATTGAGAATTGAAAGAAGCATTTCTGTACCCTTAATATACATTTTAGCAGTAATGATCACCTTAAACAATTTTAAAATATTTGTCCCCTAATTTTTTCTTTTGCTTCACAGGTGGCAGCAGTTTGTCATGAGGCTGCCCTGTGCGCCATGCAAGAAGACATTAGTGCTTTGTGTGTTACGCGAAGTCATTTCATGCAAGCTCTAACAGCTGTCACACCTAGGATAAGTCAAGATTTGCTGAATTTTTATGAAGAGTACCAAAATAAAACAAGACTGCTCAAAGTGAGCTAACATAAGATTATATATGTACTGTAGCTTGCAAACACTGTCTGGATGCATGCAGTTCCAATAGTTGCCCATTTAAGGAAATTTTTTTCTAGATTTGATTGATTTTGTGCAGTAATAATATTCAATCCCAATTGTGTGAATGTTTACTTTTCCCTCAGCCAAGAATAATTGTTATTTTAATCACAAGTGCAAAATTGGTTTTAGATAAGGTAAAAACTTAAAATGCGTTACAGCAAAAACTGCAAACAATTCTGACTATTGTAACATTGTATAAGGCTTAAGTGTATTTGTTTTAACATGTATACAATCGTCATCCAAACAATGACAGAAACAAATAAACACGTGAAAATCTTGTACTTGCAATTAATCTTGTTCTGTCATATCACAAGATGAAAATACATTTAAATGTACAATGCTTGTACTGCATAGTACTAGTAAATGTAAAATAATTTTATATGAATCATGAAATACAGTGTATATACATATGTTCATGTAGATATGTTTGTGGTATCTAGATCCCTAGATCATCTCACATGGATATTTTTGAGTAAGAATATTTCCTTTATATATTTAGTGAATTCTTCCATAATTAGAATCAGATGATTGTATGAGTTATGGTCCAATTTAATATTACCGTAATTATATATATTCTTGAAGTGATTTGTTTTTACACCTATTGCAAACTAACACGTATATGTACAGATTCAAAGAAATGGAAACATGACATTTTATATCAGTTATGAAACCTTATTTCACAACTCATCAAATTTTACACAAAATAGTGCTTAATATATTTTAACAGCTTATATTTACGTAATAAACATACGACGGCATACATGGCAACTCTCCTGGATAATCCGGGAGTCTCCCGGATACAGAACAAATCTCCCGTTCTCCTGTACAGGTGCCCAAATCTCCCAGATAAAAGCAACTTAAAATTTTTTCACCACTGTCAGCTAACGTCCTATCTCAAATACCCAAATCAAAATACTATTTTAATATGTAGTAATTTTAATTTTTTAAAAAATAGATGTCTTCAGGATAGTTGGGTGATCTTTTGAAAAATTTGTAATTCTCTTTTAATTGTTGGGGGGGGGGGGTGAGAGTGATAGCTCCCCCCATCCCCTCCACTGAGCAAAACGGCAGCGACCAGTGCCCCCACCCCTACTGAGCAAAATTTTAGAATCGCCAGATTTTAGAATTCCAGAGGTTGGCATCTCTGCGAGGGGTGCATGGATTAATTCAGATTTACACTTTACCAAATGCTCATCGTGTTCTTTATTAAGCCATTGATATTAAGCTTTAGCAGTCAACAATTAAAATATTTTAAATAAATTAATTGGTGAATTATTTGATTTAAATAATTGGATCTAAACAACAGCAACTCAGCAGCTACTATTTCCCGCGATATGACGACAAAATATGGTTGGCACACGTGCAAAGTCAACAAATTGTCATCTGTTTTTTGTCGTGTACCACATCAAAAATGACTTTTACAATAACACATTATATAATTAAATCAAGTTGTAATGTTACAATAGGCATGTCATTCTTATAATCTAGTGTGAATGGAAAGCCACTTTTCTTAGAATGAAGTTCAAGTCTTCTACTTGCGTTATGTGAAACACACTTCCGGTATTGGAAGTACGCATGTCGTGAGAGCACATTGCCTTAGAAATTTGTATCATTTTCGTTTGTTTGTACACATTGTTTAGTGGTGAAATTAAGTTATGATAGATAGGAAAGATGGGAAAACCCAAGAAAGGCAGGAAAGCACGCGACGAGGAAGAGCTGTAAGTATTAAATCTGACTTCAACCTGTTCTCATGAATAGCGCCTTGTCTTCACGCTAGTTGTGTGAACATCATACAAAATCTTGCCAACAGCTGTTCAGAAGGTTTTTAATGTATACGTAATTAAATGTTTAACTAAGACCATGATTTTACCCAGGTAATTTTCTTTATAGCATATACGTAAGAGGAAGACATTAACTCGTTCTGCTGGCATGTTTTAATAATTTATGTTGGAGCACACCATGAGGTGATGAATGTTATTTTATTGTGCAATGATAACTTAAGTTGACAGTATTGGGAGAGGCCTTGTCAATAATAAAAGGGTTCATTTTATTTTGTTACGTTTCAGTACATCAATCACTTAGGAGTTTTTATTGAAGATATATAAAATCCTATGGTCACAATATTTTTTATATGTTACATAATTGATAAATTGCCACTGACAGTTTCTCAGCAGGATCATTAAAATAAAACAAAGGAAGGTTCAAGTAGGTCCAGATCCATGTATGTCATTTTCTGATGTTCCTCCTGTTGGATTGGTCTGTGCCAAAAACATTTGACCTATTGGCCCTTTCAGACGTCTGGAGCTAATAATTTGCTTGTGCAGAGAAGGAACAAAGGACCCTATCAATCACAGACCTACCCAACTACCAGATTCGGGACCGAATGATCCTGAATTCACCGGTAGATCAGACCACACTACCCGTTTTCAAGGTGTGTGTCAGATCGCATTACACAGTATCAGACGCGACACCGTTCTTGCCTAGTATGCGATGTGATAGTGACGATTCTCAGCGGGGTTGAAAAGCATTGCATCACCACTCAAAATTTGTTCGGGGTTCAGGGTGTTATTCCCCTTAACGAAACTATGCTATGACTCCTATCGATACTCTCCTATACCTTTACTCCGCCTCGTTGGTTTTGGAATGATTGCTTGGAAACTGTTTTTTTCAGGGTACTGAAATTTACAATAAAGTTTTAAAATTAATGTTGCACTTTCACCAAAAGGGAGTAATAATGTTGGGTAATAACAGTGCAGGGACATACAGCAATTTTACTTTGTTAACCAAAAAAAATCGCTAAAATTTAACTGGTCCAGCTTCAATTGTACTGGTGGCTACATTCTTTTTAGTACCCGCACTATAACTTTAGCACCCCCAAAGTATTGATAACTGAAGACTTGAATGAAGTTTCATGCAGTTACTTATCATCTCTGTACATCTGTGAACTTATCATCTCTGTACATCTGTGATTTTTCCTATGTGCAGTGAAATTGCTTTATCAGTTTTAACTACAATCTACTAACAGATTAGAGGCCAGAAGTTTTTTGAAACAGATATGAGGTGATTCTTTTCATCAGACTGTCCTTCCACCTGGTTAGCCAAGTTAATTTTGACCAGCACCCCTCACGGGCATCCATCTGATAACCATAGGAGACTCACTAACAACACTTTATAAAAAGATTATGCTTTCATTTTTAGGGACGATGTGGCTGCAGAGTTGGAGGCCATGTCTCTGGAGATGAACTTGGGCAAGAACAACGATGAAGATGACAGTGTACAGAATGGTACAAATGAACCAGTTAAAAAGAAGGAGAAGGTACATGCTGGAAAAGTTGACTGAGAATCTCTCATCTGTCTCATGCAGATTGTGAATGTGGGCAGTTCGTTTTGAATGCCTTCGGGTACTTGAAATGTTCAAAATTCACTGTGTCATAACAATTTTTTATTTGATAGATTTTTGTTTTCGTCATGGATCAAAAACATCTCTTCTGAAAGATCCTGTGTTCTGTTTGTTTTATAAACACAAATTAGATAATATCAGTTAATAATATTCATAATTATTTACAGAAAAAGAAGAAAAAAGCTGAGGTCGTGGAAGAGGAGGATGAAGAAGATCCTGACATAGCTGCTTTAGCCAAAGCAGCAGGCAAGGGCAAAGCTAAAACTAAACCCCAGAAAAACATGATGTCTGCCTTTGAGTTGCTTGACATGGAGGAGTCAGATGAGGGGGTTAGTCAATTTATTATGTGCAGTTTGATTTGTAGTAGAGTTTCGGTGTGAAGATCATTTAAATTTTATTTTTCTGATATCATCATTTTTCCTAGCATTTGATGATTAGTTTACTTGTACTGAGAACTATCTATTATAATGCAGCTATCATTTTAAATTTTATTGCTAATGTATAATATAATTGTGAAATAATACAAAATATTATGATGATTGTAGATTTCGATAGTATTAGTATATATACATATATATATGGTTATAATATTGTGATATAAATTCTTATTTCCAAATGCAGTCAGAAGCAGACAGTGAAGACGAAAAGAAAGTGGAGAAGAATGATAACAAAAAGGAGGCCGACAATGTTGACTCAAAAGTATCAAATGATAACAAAGCTCCACAGCAGAAGAAAGGGAAAAAAGACAAAAAGAAACAACATAAACAAGAAGAGGAAGACATTGATGCAATCCTTGCTGCCCTTGAAGAGCCTTCAGAAAAACAAGAAGGAAAGAAAAGCAAAAAAGAGAAAAAGAAACAGCAACAAGAAGAAAATGAAAACAGAGAATCTAGTGTAGAAACAGAAGTAAAAACAGAGGAAAGATCTCAAATTAATGATTCCTCTGAAGTGACAGAGCAGGGTAGTGAAGATGTAAAAGATGTAGATAAAACGGAGGAAGAAGGAGGCAGCGAAGCTAAAGATGTTGAGGAGGACGAAGGGAAATTCCATGTAAAGACAGCAGCTGAAAAGAAAAAGGAGAAGAAAGAAAGAGAAAAGAAGAAGAAATTACAAGTTTGTATTAATCATTTATCAGAAGTGTAAGATTCTTGATAAACGTGATGTATCATTAACAGGGATTTTCTCTATGAACTGTCTGTTTGGGTTCTCCCAATGTTTTGAAAGTCATACTGATTATTTAAAAATTATTCTGATGATACCTAATAGAGGGAGTTCCCATTAGTATTATTTATATAACATTCTTATCCATGCCACAACCTATTCCTATTTCTTATTTTTCTGACAGGAAAAGGCCAAGAAACAAAAGTCAGCCTCAGAGGCTCCGTCAGAGACGATAACTGCTCCGGAACCAGAAGCAGCTGCAGCAGATGCAGAAATGAAACCAGAATCTACACCAGACGAAGAACACAAAGCAGATGGAGAGGATGCCAAGGAAGAAGGTACAAGTCTTAATAGTTTGACTTTGGGGGATGGTAATATTTCAGTTCGTATTATACAGTTACACTTCCCATGAAATACAAAAGTAATCAATCAACTTGCACCGTTTTGGTGCATGTTACTCTGCATCATGTGTAAGATACTATAACTATACTGTCTCCCAAACATAAGAGGTGTTCAAGGCATGTAATGCAAGAGGGTGGCACTGTATTAACATGCCTAACGAGAGAAAGTACTGGTATTTGGCCAAAAAAACACCTCTAAACCAGAATAAAGTGTATATCCCCATGTCCGCATAATATCTCTAGGTATATGTTTCATTACTACCTATTTATGAAAATAGAGTATGCTAAGAGATGAAATTTTTAAAAGTGATATTTAATTGTATTATTCCTTAACATTACGTGTGCATTTTCTTTAAAAGGTGAAGAAGGAGAGGATGGTGACAAGAAGAAGAAAAGGGACAGGAAGAAAAAGAAAGGAGAAAAAGAAAAGGAAGAAAAGAAAAAGAAACCAAGTGCCCAGGTAAGGGTTAACATTCTAATATAGAAGTTTGGGATATGGCTTTAATGATAGAGTATGAAGTTCATCAGGTATTTTCGTAGCTATAAGGATATGAGAGCCTAAAAAAATATTTCAACCATCACAGAAACTTTTCAGTCGACTTGTAACAACAGTGTTGAAGGAAATGTTTATCTTCTTTTCTGTTTTATTCTTTTGAAAAATTAAATTTTGTTTTAAAAAATGAAACTGTTATAGTTATCTGTGTGTATGTGACCAGGTGAGGGCAATGCAAGAACAGCTCAAAAAGATGAAAGAAGAGGAAGAACGTCTGAAACGTGAAGAAGAGGAGAGGATACGACAGGAAGAGGAAAGAATAAGATTAAGGGAAGAGCAGGTAAGTTATGTTGTAAGTTAATAATAAAATAACCATAACATAATAACCACACACCTTAAAATAACAGATAAGAGAGCTTACATTTTAATTTATACAACTTTTCTCCAATTTAAGGAGCCTTTTTTCACAAACAGCTTTAGATCAACATTATTGACATGATAAAATCTCTTGTTCTTGCATTTGTGCCTTATGATAATCATAGTTTCTTAAGATTTATCCTTTATGAGAATTATAATTTGAAAAATTATATGAGTTTTCTCAATTTGATTTACTACTGTTACCCAATCTGACCAATATAAAGGACAAACACAGAAGTGTTTGCTCGAAATTTTGCTTACATACCACATTTATTAGAAAGTCACATTATTTAATAAAAAGAATGTCATCATAGTTAGATATTGAAGTTAATCAGCAATTAAATTTTACAAATTTAAATGTTGAAAAATACGAGTCAAGGATTTAAAAAAGTTCAAACGAACATCACATTGCTCCCTTTTTTCAACACAGAAAAGGCTGGAAGAGGAGAAAAAGCAGAAAAAGAAGCAAAAAGAAAAGGAGAGAAAAGAGCGCCTTAAGCAGGAAGGCAAGCTGTTGACTGAGAAGCAAAAGCAGGATCGAAAGAGGGCACAGCAGATGTTGGAAGTGATGAAGCAGCAAGGTAAAAACAACAATTTTCTTACAAATAATGTTAGGTTAAGCGTGAAATTTGTTAATATCCCCTTTGGCAAATCACTGTGCAAAATATTTACTTAAAAAATCTGCTTCATTGTTACAAATGAATTGTTTTACCTTTTTGAGCCGAGTTCTTGCTTGTATGAGGCATGTTTATACTCCAGAATATTATTTAACAGATATAAGTTTCCAGATAAAAAATGGTGTTATTTTTATTGTAGTTTTGTCAATTATGAGGTAAAGATCAATATGTATTAGTCCATAATTGACTGAATTACTCATTATTTTCATAATTTGGGTGCTTTTTAGGTATTGAGATTCCAGAAGCTCCTGATGCAAAGGAAAAGAAGAAACCTCGTTATGAAAGGCTTAGAAAAAAGAGGCCAGGACAGCAAGAGGAAGGTATGTAAAGAGTGCTTTATAATATTGGATAGCAAGCTCATCCAATGGATTGTGTTATCCATAGGCTAGCGCTATCCAATATTAATGAAACTGGGCCCAGATGTTTGTGTAACGATTTCCTCATCTTATTTAGAAAATTATAATATTTTCTCTAAATATGTGCTATTTTGTTAAATTTAAAATCCTTTAAAACTGATAGAAAAAGAGCCAGACACACCAACCTCAGAAGCTCCTGAGTCACCAACCTCTGAGACAGCTGCTGATATGCAGACTGAAGAAGAAACTAAAGCTGATGAGGAAGAGGAGGTAGAAGAAGAGCCCAAAGATGCCTGGGATGTAAGCAGTGAAGAGGAAGAGGAGGAGGAAGAAAAAGTTGACAAAAACATTAAGGAAGGTAAGAAAAAATTCTGATTAGTAGGGGGTGCATCTGCTTTTTTGTTTTAAGTTGATAAAAGGGAACAATTTTCAAGTGACATTAACTGACATACATTACACATTTTTGGCAGTGTTGTCTGGGAAGTACATTAAGAAACTGATCCTTTCAGAAACAAAAAGTAAAAAAGTGTCAGAGTCTAAGGAAGAAGATGAGGATGAGGAAGAGGAAGATGATGAGGACGAGGACGAGGAGGATTCTGAGGAAGAAAGTGAGGAAGAGTCTTCAGAGGAGGAAAGTGATGAGGATGTAGACCCGAAGGAGAAAGCTTGGGCCAGAATTCTGGTAAGAACTATAAGAAAATTGGATGCTAGAGCTGTGGTAGACGAAGAATTCCTTGACACAGATTCATTTTCCTTGTCTCATAATAATTGATACAAGAGTCAAGAAATAACACTTGTCAACATATCTCAAATATAGACAAAGAAAAAACATCATAGAAAAAAATGTACCTTATCTATATTATCTATAATAATAACAGCTGCCAATAGGTCCCCTCATGAAAAGATTACATGCTTATCAATTTTTTTTTTAATGTTTATCCATGTCTGCTGGCACAGAGATATGTATCACTGACCTAGAATTCTCTTTTCTTTAGAAATTCAAAGAAGAAGCAGAGGCCAAGAGGTCTGTGGACTACCTGAGAGCACCTGTTGTATGTGTGTTAGGCCATGTAGATACAGGGAAGACGAAGATCTTAGACAAAGTAAGTGGGGCATGTGGTAAATGACGTCACCAAGCCCTACTATCACAAAAAAAAAAAAAAAAAAACTTAAAATCAGTTCCCTAGCTGTAACACTGTTCCTGATATGGTAAGATGTGACCATGTAACATTGGTGAAAAAGATGTTAGCCACTGGAACTGATTGAAGTTTTTTAGTGAAATTGGGGCCAAGTGCAGAAAATGTTACTTGACTTTGAAATTTTTCATAACTTAAAGCAGTTTTTAATATATTAATTGAGGTAGCCGTGTGATAATTCTGACAATTTTGGTAACGCATTGAACAGAAATCTAACTTGAACAGAAACCAATTAATCACAGGTGAGGCACACACTGGATTAGATTGAATAACCTTCTGTTTGCTACTTCTGTGTTTCTACAGTGACAAAGGTTTCATCCTCATGCTGCAAATGCAGTAGTCAAGTTGAGGTTTCTAAAGGGCTGCACCAATGTTATTTCCGATTTTTGCTTGATGACACACAGATATTTACTGATTATTCATCTGGGATTTTTCAAACTAGCTAATGATATGTGCTTGTGTATCTTAGTGGATGGTAATATTTTAAAAATTTAATACCATTATTAGCTCCGTAGAACCAATGTCCAGGACGGAGAGGCAGGTGGTATAACACAACAGATTGGAGCCACCAACGTGCCAGGGGATGCCATCCAGAGAGCCACTTCTATGTGCAAAGAGGTGAGATCACATCTGCTTGTGCAATATTAAAATAACAAGATTTAAAGAAATGGTCAGAAATTATATTTTTAATTTTAATTATATCCCAAAACATTAATTTGTACAGATAAGAACTTGAAATTTGCCTCAAAATTTTGTTTGATACTGAAGCAAACCATAGGGTATAACTTTTGTAAGGCAATTTTTACCTCACTGTATTGTGTTAAAATTTTTTTCATTAGTACCACCAGCGTGTACGCTGGCGGTACTCATGGTTTTAGTCCCGACCCGTCTCGTCCGGCTCCGCCGGCTCCGCGTACTGGCGCCGGATACAAGTCACCGTTACCGCTTCTCCTCCTAGACCGCAAGGACCCCTGTCTCCATCTCTTGGATTTAGGTCACATATAACCTCAACTTGAACCCCCAGGTTTTTTTGTCTCACTCGGTGCATTAACCTGGGCGTGACGCTCGTTGAAATGCACCCTTGTCAAAATTTTTGAAAATTCAATGCCAATTATCTACCCTACGGAAGGAATTATGGGAAAAATTTCTACAGACGGCTTCCCAAAAGTCATATGTGTAGATTTCAAATATGCCCTTGGATTTGACATTTGACCTTTATTTCAAGGTCAAACGGGCCAAAATTTTCAAAAAGATGAAATTTTTTACAAAAAAAATATTATTTGCGCTGTTATTCAGACACTACACAGACTTAACCAATAATATTATTGGAAAGTGTTACCCTTTGGGTCATCTTTCATCTCCGTGAATTTGGGGTCAATCGGTGCATTTTCACGGGAGAAGCGGCCATAAGATACCGAAACTGAAAACTGTCTCTAATTCGGGAACCGTTAATGCTAGCGACCCATTCTTTTTTGCATTTTGTAGAGCATGTAAAGCCCAACATTGCAAATGGTCTCCGTTTTTTTGTATTTCATACGGTTTTCGTGTTATGCTGTATTAAAAAGTACATTGTGGTGGCACATTATTGTAACTCAGAATTGTAACATTATATCTCCAAAACTGGCAGAGATAGGTCAATAGTTACTATTAAAGTTGAATAGGAAGTCACATACTGGCACTTTAACAGTGACCATAAAATTGACCTTTGACCTACTTTTCACCATGAATTGAACTTTGCAAATTTTCGTTCCCTTTTATCTCCAAAACTGGCAGAGATAGGTTCATAGTTACTATTGAACTTGAATAGGAAGTCATATACTGGCAATTTACTGTGACCTTAAATTTGACCTTTGACCTACTTTTTACCATGAACTGAACTTTGCAAATTTTTGTTCCCTTTTATCTCCAAAACTGGCAAAGATACGCCCATAGTTACTATTGAATTTGAATAGAAAGTCAGAGGCAATTTACTGTGACCTTTAAATTGACCTTTGACCTACTTTTCATCATGAATTGAACTTTGCAAATTTTGTTCCCTTTTATCTCCAAAACTGGCAAAGATACGCCCATAGTTACTATTGAATTTGAATAGAAAGTCATTAGAGGCAATTTACTGTGACCTTTAAATTGACCTTTGACCTACTTTTCACCATGAACTGAACTTTGCAAATTTTCGTTCCCTTTTATCTTCAAAACTGGCAGAGATACGCCCATAGTTACTATTGAACTTGAATAGAAATTCATAATCTATGATATTGAAATTGACCTTTGACCTACTTTTTCACCATGAACTGAGCTTTGCATATTTTCTTCCCTTTCATATCTTCAAAATTAGCAGAGATGTACCCATTGTTGCCCCTAGGTTTTCTCTTTTGTCAGCATATATGCACCACTGACAACACATTTCAAGGAAAACCAATAGGCCTTTTTTCTAGAGAATCACAGGAGTGATCAACGGTAGAAAAATGCAAGTCAATTCAAAAATGTGCTTGATTGTTCCATTTTTAGTTATATTTTTTGCATATTTTGAGAACTCTCATTGATTGCATTTTATAGAGCTTGTCAAGCACAAGACTGGTGATGGTGTCCCTTTTTGGAGGGGGGGGGGGCCATATGAATGCGCTTACTCCAGCTGGTGGTACAATATCCGGAGGCAGTATCGCCTCTCTGATCCTCTAGTTCTGTATCAAAGTACTGGTTTGTAGCAGTGTTTGATTTGCAGATCTTGGCAATTGTTTTGTTAAATTAAATGTAATAATATAATGTCCAAGACATTTACTAGTTTGCTAGCTGTATTTGAATTTAAATTGAAGACAAAACATTTATTGATTGAATACAAACAACAAAATCATGCAAGTTGTTACAGTTCTTGACTCCTGATATATTTTACTGTGACAACTAAACATCAAATTCACCTGAAGCAGACCTTGAGATGAGACCAAATTTTGTAACCTCTGTTTCAGAATGTAAGATCCAGTATGAGAGTCAATTTCTTCATCTTTTTTCAAGAGTTGTTTGTTTTATTTGTAGTGTACACATTATGGAAGAACCCAGATATTGTTCCAGTCTTTACAACATGGCCTCCAGTGTTTGAGAAAATATCTGGAGGAGCAGGTAAATACAATCTCTTTCTTCTTCTCTCTCTCTTTTCACACACACACACACACACACACACACACACACACACGTACGCGCACACGCATGCATGCACACACCCACACATTTATAGCAATTCATAACCATTTATGCATCTGCTTTTTCAATTTAATTGAAATTCCAGACCTAATGTTGCCTGGGATAGTAGTTAAGGGAGATGTCACCCCCAGATCATTATGGTCTTTGGAGAAAGGTGCCACATGTGCAATTAACCTTGCAGGGAACAGGTATGTTTTCCAAAGTTTTGCCACAAGAAATGCAATTTTATCATTTTCAAATCAAGCACATTATAACCTTTTTATATAAACAAGACTTAGAATGCATTCCCATAGATTTAGATCGATCCATCTAGATCGACCTAACTCCCTGGGGGTTCATGCTAAATTGGTGCCAGCCAAGCGCGCACAGTAGTTAATTACCACCTTACAGCTTTTAGTAGGCGGGACAGACATTTAAGCCGGCTAAGCTGACAGTAATCTAGTGAGACTCCCCACAGGGATAGATCGATCTGAAATCTGTGGGAATGGGGTCTTAAAAAGCAAAGTACCCTGTTCTGCTTAACTTGAGAAAGTTCAAAATAATATTGCAAAGAACAGATAAAATATGTCCAACATTTTAGATGTCCTGTAGCCATTGGGAGAGCAGCCCTGTCCAGTAGTGATATGGTGGACTCTGGAATGAGGGGAAAAGGAGTCATTGTTATCCATTCTTATCTAGATCATTTGTGGTAAGAAAATACTATATATTTCTGGTAAGAAAATACATTCTTTTATAGGTTATCTGAAGATATACAGAGTCTGATAACAGAAAGTATGTTAAAGCAATTTCTTAAATAGATAATGTTTCAAAGGTTTGGTGCATATAGTTGAAATACTGGTATGTCCTCTCCACTTTTTGTACTTTCTTAAATAAAGACAATACAAGTGCAAAATACAGTATAACAGTACTTTGTGCCTAACTTATATTTTTGGAGTATTATGTGATAGCATTGAAATGTTATTTAAAGGGCTGCTGGGGACAAAGGCCAATTACCTATTGTACATGATGGCTTAGCACCTTCTGAAAATTTTGAAGAAAATGGAGAAGCTGAAGAAATGTCAGAAGAAAATTCTGAGACATTTGGAGAAAAATCAGAATCTGCTGGAATAATAAACACAGACAACAGTTTATCAGATTTAACAGAAAATCAGCTGTCAATTGAAAAATCAGACTGTGCAGCAGGTGAAAGAGATGATAATGGCTTAAATTCAGGAGTAGAAAATAGCAATAATAGAGAGACTGAAGATGTCACTGTCGAAGAAAGCAATATCGAATGCCAAGAAGAGACAATCAGTCCAGAAGGTACCTTATACTTTTCAGCCAGCTTTTTAAAAACTTTAGAGCATAACTTTATTTTTTATCATGTTAACCATGATTTAAGGCATTTGTACATTATTTGAAGTTTTTTTAGGCAATTTTTAACTTTATGTGCCTCTTTATTTTCAGCCATGGATGACCTTTTGGACATATGCTTTATGTGTGCTTTAAAGACACAGGTCAAGAAGAGTGACTTGCCACTGCTTACCAGTAAATTTTTTAGGAGTTACATGGTGCCTTTTTGGTAAGTATCAGTGTCCTTGTTAGATTTGAAAATGTGAGTGTGGATGCATTTTTAGATCATTATTGCATGTGTTTATGCAAGAAAATGTTTCTTGAGATGTTTTCCTACTAAAAACAACTATGTATACATTTCTTTTCAGCCCATCTGGAAGATTTCTTGATATTAAAAAATCGTCACACAAAAAGGTATGGAGAGCATCATAACATTAAAAAGTTTTTAATACATTTTTGTTTAAGTATCTGTTTGATTGTTTTTATCAAGTAATTGATCAAAGTGCAGGTAGCGATAAAGGATTGAGTTCTAAAAATGAATGACTAATCTAAACAACCTTCCTCTCATAACATTACGTAAAATTTCTAACTAGTATTATTTATTGTTGTCTTTTTAGCTGTCCAAGTTTCTGCAAATCAAACAGTCCCAAGGCCTTATAGATGTCAAAGACCTATCCAAGGGGGTGGAGAGCATTGTTACTATCCATAAGGATAATCAGAGGTAAGAATTTTTTCAATTTTTGTGTGATGTGTTTAACTTGAATAATAACAGATTATGATGCATGACACATTGCATGGGTGGTAAAATACACATCTTAATTTTCTCATTTTCTCATTAAAAATTTTCACCTGCAAACTAATAAAAAGTGCCAATGTATCCTCCATTATGCATACTACAAAGTAAAAGTCATATACTCAGATAAAAAAGATTTATGAAGTTTTCATAATGAAAATCTGACTGGGGAGTCACCTTTTAGGGGAGTCAGATTTTCATGGTACAACAGTCCAGTTTTGACTGGCATTGGCAGTTGGGCCATTGGTCAACATCGCAGACTGTGCTGAAGGTCAGAGTCCAGTAAGTGTGCACATGTGAAGGTTTAAAAATAAGCTGGCACACATTGGACCTGTAGGTCAGGATAGTTTATATGAAACATTTCTGAACAATTTATTCTTTTATTTAATAAGTCTTAGAGAGTTCAGTGTACCCGAGGGGTTCGCTTTCCATGAAGAAGTACAAGATGAGGAGACGAGTGGTGCTAAAGCATCTTATCAACCTCCAGAAATAACTTTGAAGTACTCCGTCCCTCATAATTTGGAGATTTTGTTCAAGCCAAGTGGTTACAAGTACGTTCAGATATATTTTTTCCCATTTTATATTAGTATTGTCTATTTGTTATTGTTTTGTATATGTACCAGCAGAAAACAATTAGTGCTATTTTATAAGAATCGAGATGAATATTTATGAAAGGTTTATGAAGAGTTTATGAAGTTATTTTTGTCATTTTAGGAAAGACAGCATCTTAGTTGCAGGTGAGGTGAGAAAAGCTCTTGTGAAATATGTCAGTGATAATGACCTCCAAGATAAGGATAACAAAGGGTGAGCAGATATTTTGTTTTATAATGTGTGAGACAAGTATAAAAGATTTAATAGATTTTAAAGATAATTGGTGATATGTTCATTTTTATATATACTGGATGCAATATGATTATAACATGATAATTGTTTGGTTGACAGTATTTCAAATTAACAACTATACACCAGCAAAATTATGATTTGATTATATTGTTAGCAATTTAAGGCAAAAATTGAAATCATTCTAAATTATGTTAACATTTCTGTCAGACATTCTGTTAGTTACAGTAAGGAAAAAAGGAAATTTCTAATTGGTTGTTGTCATCAAATTTATTTTCCAGTCGGGTAGTTCTTGACCCAATCTTGACTGACTGCTTAGTCAGTAAGAATGACTATGTCACACATTTAAGATGGAATGATTTGACAAGCAGGTATGCTTCTTGTATAGAAACAGAAATTTTATCAATATCAACACAGAAGTAGAGACTGTTCCGTCATTAATTCTTATAAATTATATATGGTTAACAACTTTTTAATATTAAGTTTTCAAATCAGGATATATGTTCATATTGTATTTCAAGTATTTCTAAGTGGTTTGTAAATCTAGTCAAAATAATAATAATAATAATAATAACAGCTAGATAAGTCCACAAAATCTTTTATCTATTTTAGTTGTCTGTCAAGGATGCATGCGGTCCATCAGATTACCTTTCCAGGTCAAAAGCCAGTGTTCAAGAAAGGAGGGATTCAGCCCATTAAAATCAACGTGGCGCAGAGAGCAGGGAATAAGAAGGTGAGAATGCTGTATCTCTTCAGTTTTGAGTAAGCTTCTCTTCATTATTTGTCATGTTTCTTTAGTATTTTAGTTTTACAATTGAAATATTCAACCTTTAGTTGCTAATAAATATTATTCTTGGTAAGGATTGAGGATATAGTTGTAGTTGTGAGCCACAAAATCAGCTTTGTTAACTCAATTTGTTGAAAGATTTCTCATTATTATTATTTTATTTATTTATTTATTTTATTTTTTATTTATTTATTTTATTTATTTGTTTTTTTTTTTTTTTTTTGGGGGGGGGGGGTATATTCTAATAAGATTGATTGGTAAAATGTAAGGTATCTCCAAAAAAATTCTTCATATGTCTACCTCCAGGTCACCCTGTTGGAAAATCTGGAAACCTACGGCATAGATCCTCATGAGTTTGCCCACACTGTCCAGATAGATGTAGCCTGCAGCACCACGGTCTCCCCACTCCCAGGCAAGAATAAGGGCATGCAGGTACTAGTCCAGGGAAATCAGGTGGCACATGTTGAAAAGCTTCTAACAGGTATGGGTGTAGATATTGGACTTCTAAGTTCCAAGAAGTCAAACTCGTTCAGAGGACTTCTAAGTTCCAAAAAATCACACTCCTTTAAAAGTTAATCCTCTGTGTATAGTATTGTGTATTATCAGAATTCTTTGCTATTAATGTACAGTCAATTTAAATGTGTATTTTTGCATTTTCACTATAGCATAATTGAAGACAATTTGTAGTGTTTTTTATCTGAAATATATAGAGAAACAATTGAAAAAAATCTGTCACTTTTTCAGAAAAATACCAAATCCCTCAGAAGTTTGTATCAGGCTTGGAAAAAGCACCAAAATCTGGAAAGAAAAAGAGATAATAAGATTAGACAATATGCAATCAGAATACTGCAAATAGGATTATTAATTGATACATGCTTTAAAATGTGGAGCAAAGATACTTCAAACAGTGTGACAACAACATTACATTCGGAGTGGTGCAGCTGGTTTACTAAACATTTCTACACAAATCTCCTGATACTTCAGGATCATTTTGAAATGGGCTGTGAATCCATAAGCCTTTAGCACTTTAATTATGTGCAATAAATGGTTTTTGAATCATTTCATTTTTTTCTTAAGGGTCCATTTTTGTTTCATGATTTATGTAAGAATACATTACTAATATATGGAAATAGCAAAAAAAAAATGCAGCAAAAAGATGATCAACATGCTTAACTACCCTTCTTTTTAATAGAAAGAAAATGTGTTATCTGGTATTTTATATGCTGATGATTGTTTAACACTAAAGATGTAATGCCAAATATTCAACAAAAATCCTGAATTGTGATTGATTACACATTGTGACAGAAATGATAGTCCTAGAAATTGAAGTCTGAAGTTTCATGATTAGTGCACGTTGGAGGTAGCCAAAGTATCGCATGTACCAGTACTAACAAATGGAAACGGACTACGGTTCCTAGCTTACGACCATTCCCGTCATACTGGGTCAGACTTAGACGTTACTGCACCGACACCAGGAGCATGATTGTAAACGTTGTGCATATAGGTTCAACAGTCAGGAGGTTCGTTGGTCCATGTTTCTGAAATTTGTGATCCGACGTTCATTAGTCCGAAGGTTCAGTAGTCCGAAGGCTTTATAGTTGGAAGGTTCTTTGGTCCGACATTAAAATGCTTAAACGAAAGATAAAGTGTAAGATTTTAAACGTGTGTTCAACTTTTAAGTACATATAGCACCACTTGTTGAATAATTACGTTTTGGTCATTTTAACCTAAGTGCCATAAGTTAATCTAGCCAAAAATAATCTAATTTATCTATACTTGACAAAACTTAGGTGATCCACGTTGTCACCTACATGTCATAACTGATGTAATATATGATGAATGCTACATAATTCACTTTGCAAAACCGTTTATGGGGACGATGCTTGGGAGATATACCAACATCGGGTCCTTCTCTTTCGCGGGAATTGATTGATTACATAATTACTTTCCTCTCAGATGATGAATACGTGTCCAAAAAGCAACACATGAGCTCTGTTATAAAAATGAAGGTATTTTATAGACCTCCAAAACAATTAAAATTTACTATACTGAAATAGTAAATGTATAATATAAGTAAATGTATAAATAGGATTGTACTTGTGTAAGTGTGTCACGTACATTGTAATTCTTTAAAACGTGTCCTATGTTTGGGAAAGACCTGAAGTAATAAAGGGTACCGTTTCGAACACACCTAGCAAGCCTACACATTTGTAATAGTGCGTTTATAGAATTTAAAAAAAAATGAAAATTACAAAAAATTGTAGGCCTATTCAATGTGCCAGGAAACTCACCTTTCACATGCCAATTTCCTACCTGCATGTCTATATTGAAGTGTCAGCACAACTCGGTTCATAATTGTATATGGTTTTTTGGCAGACGTCATTTCCAAACGGTGCATAATAACCATTATTATTGCGATACTGCCACGCATGGAAAGCATGCTATCAAGACAAGAAGTTTTACATCATTTGAAAGTATTATGATTAGCTGCTTGATTCTAGGTATCCCTTATTACTTTGAAATAAAACGCCAGTGATTGTTTTATCCACAGTAATATTTATTCCGCCAATTAGCCTTGGTATTAAACAAAATTTTGAAAATCACTGGAATCTGAGGCTGTGCGTGTTTTGATCCTTTGGGGGTTGTTTTAACGACGAGAACTGAAATGTACAGAACTTAAACTGAACGAAACATCTCTGTAAAACAATGTTTACTGAACATGGTAACCGAACCCGATATTTTTTGCAGAAGTTAGATTAATCGAATTGCGGAAAGGGGCGACATGATTAACACTCGGTTATTTTCTGTGACTGCTTAGTGTGACTTTATTATAGGTGTCTTACACTAGTCGACTTTTACTTATATTAATCTTCTTTTAGTTTAACTAGCCTAAGGCCCTGTACTGAGTCCTAGAAAAACTACTGGATTTACTGGTTCACGACCTACTGTATACTCGCTGTATACTTAACAGTTGTATGTAAATGTTCTTACAAATACATACTCGTATATATATATCATATATCAGTGCTTACAGGGTACCTGTCTATATCATTTAGTAAACTTACTATTCACGGTAAAGTTTATGGGTGGCTTTCTACACCAGCTTTGAGTTGTGCTTTTTCAAAACCTGAAAGTGATTGAATATAGTACGAGGAGCGCAATACGAATGAAATTTCCTGAAACAATTTATGGCACAAATAATAACCCACTTAGACATATTAGGTTTTTATCGAGTCTGGTATTTTCAACCCTAGATAAAGCCTAGGTTGCATTTGCCATTTATGTCCGCGAACGGTGCCCGTTTGCTGACCGAATATCAGTTTCCGTGTGCCGTCCGTGCAGGGACTGACCGTACAAAATCGTTCTTTTAAGCAATTTTTTTTTAAATCCTTAGCCTGTAGGCCGTAGCAATATCGTAGATTGCACAATTCCCTAACGGACATTGTTCTGCTCAGTGCGGTGATCGTGCAGCAAGCAAAATTGTCTTGCGAGACGCAGACTTGTTACGGATTTCCTTTTTTTTCTTTTTTTCAGTTAAAGGGGGCATAACAATAGATAAGATGTTTAAAATTATTATGACCACGCGGGTGCTCAGAAACGCAAGGTGCTGCACCAACAACGTATCAATCAGCACTGAACGGTCGTGCGGAGGGTGTACTATATGTACGCCAACTACACTGAGATTGAGACGGCTCCATATATTAACTTTTCAACCAGCAAACCGATTTTCCCAACCTGAACTCAAGGTCATGTGGGAGAAATGGCTATGTTTGATAGCCATACAGTGTAAACATACTCACCGTAGACTGTGGCCAATCTCNGTGCTTTTTATCATGTTAATTCACCATCTACACTTTGGTATCTTTGGTATGATTAGGTGAAGGTAGCAAGCTGGGGTCACTGTGAATGTGGTAGTTGTGCATGAAGGTGCAATTACAATCACAGCACAGGGGGTTCTGAGTGTTCTGTTAGTTGTGATTAATAATGCCTTGTAGTCAGGTGGCTACCAGAACATCAAGGGTCTACAAAATTGAAGCTGTGCACAGGTGGTTTGCTGCTGGGCTGTTGACCATCAGATTATATACTTTTGATTGATAATATCAGACAGAATGCTTGAAGGCCCAAATTTATAATGATCAGATGCCAACTTCAAAAGTGTTTTTTTCACTAAATTAGGAAATATGAAATTTAAATTTATATTTTTTGCATTGCATATGTTTGAAAAAAGAAACTACTGTAGGGGATGAGATGCAGAAATGAATTATGAATATTGGCCAAATTCAGGTATAGCCAAGAAACCCACCCACTGTTTTATGCAGTGAAAGCATGTTATCCAACTTATTAATGTTATTTAAAGAATATGCATGACCATTATTATTCTAACTCACCTACACCCAATGCTACATAACAGTACTAAGGATGTTTGGAAAAACTGATTCCATCTTTATAAAAGAAATCATTTCTAGGTTTGAAAAGCACATTAACAGAAATTTTAAACATTGTTTTCATGGGCATTTATAAGGAATTTGAGATGATTCATATTCATTTAGAAAAAAATAGACTCCTTTAATGGCCCACTTTGCCTTCAAAACACAATCTACGTTGATCATATTTAACATTGTTGCAGCATTTTGGGCTTTCTAAAATATAACCCAAGCTAAATATTTCTAGCTTTATTGCAAATAAATGGGATGTTTTGCACTTAACTGAAAAACACTGCTGTTATGCTCAATAAAATAACTGCACTGGTATTAGCAATAACTTTCAGCATGCCATAAAGAAAAAGACATCTGTTTGGTACATTGTAAACCATGCATGATTTACTGTTCTTACACTTGAAATACAACCTGCACTGCTTTAAGGGAGAAATGTCCTCATCTTGTATGACATGATTTATAACTATATTTTGAAATTATAACGTAATTCAATGTTGAAGCATCTGCACAATACTTAATTACAATTTTCACTAATTTTGTATCAATATTTTCCATCATGTTTTAAAAAATTATGTCTTGCCCAGCCAAGAATTGGCATATTTACTGTTCATTGCTTAAAACTTGTGGTTTTATCTTATTATTAGATGACTAAAAACACCAAGTAAACAAAAAAGATGGAAATTATTAAATCACCCCAATTAAACAAGCACATAAAAGGTGAAAAAAAACCTATTCATAAATGTGTAAATCTCTCCCACAAATTTAACTATCATGCATCAGTGTATATAATGTGAGTTTACCTGTGACTAGGTTCCCCATGGACAAAGGTGTGGCAGGCCACGTGGCAACAACGGGAGAGGTGCTCAACATCAAAGATGCTTATGCGGATGATAGGTTCAATAGGTAATTATGTAATCATCTCCATAGGTTACAGAAACTAGTGCTCAGAAACATTTGTTCTGGCTAAATAACTATTTTATTATTATTGGAACATTGTATTGGGTATAATGGTTATGGTGAAATTTATCTTTTAGGCATAGAGCGTAATTTATTATCTATCTTCTAGTGTGTTTTTCTAGTTATGTATTACTGACTGGTAGATGAACTTTTTGAAATGATAATCTGTTTGTTTTTTTTTTTTTTTTTTTTGCTCCATAAGTAATGATATTCTATGCTGACACATTGTAAATGTGTTTATTTTTACAAGTAGTATGCCTTGAAATTAAAATTGAAAACTAAAGAGACACATTTCATTTGCAGAGATGTAGATCTGCAGACAGGCTATACCACTAAAACAATTCTGTGCATGCCAATAAAAATAAGGGGAAAGTGAGTAATGTTTAACTTTATAATTTCATAATTCTTAACTGTGAAATTAATTTATCCTTGCTTGTTTATTATCTAAAGTTAAATTTTTTTCTATACAAACACTGAGTATTACATACAAGTTAAGTGATCACAAAATAGTTTTTTTAAAACAGATTTAGTACATGTAGATTTTTAGTTATAGATAAAAAATGGTTAAACCATATTGAATACCTTTAATTTGTAACTTTCCAGCATCATTGGTGTTGTTCAAATGGTTAACAAACTGAATGGTACTTTTACAAAGTCAGATGAGGAGTCATTTGAAACATTTGCTATTTATTGTGGTCTTGCACTTCACCATGCTAAAGTAAGTATTTTTAAATATTATAAAAATAATATTGTATAAACAGTAGAATAGTACTTTAGAAAGTTATCTAAATCAGTAATCTTCAAAAATTCATTAATTCAAATGATATTATATGCAATCAATAACCAATTAAGGTAATTAATATTGGCAACTATACAGGAGGTAGTGCCTCCTTTCCTTTATTCATTTGTTTTTTCTGCAAACTCACCTGACAAACAAAATCAGGACTGAATAAATTCATATGAAATGTAAAAAAAAAAAAATAAATAAATAAAAAATAAATAAAAAAAATTTTTATTTATATTTTGTGGCATTACATTAATGCTGGTAGATGCGAGTCTCATCACATCATTTGGTCATCACTATATACAGTTCTACACCAGTGCAATTACTCAAAAATGCCTTCCATCTTTAAATAGTTGTACGACAAGATCCGCAGGTCGGAACAGAAGTACAAAGTAGCATTAGAGGTGTTGTCCTACCATGGAACATGTTCAGAAGAAGAAGTGCAGAAAACAAAAAGTATTGATGTCCCAGATAAACTCCCAGAACTCATCAAGTAAGGCAATCATACTGCAATTAACTGGCATGCTGCCTTGACCCTTCACAGCTGAGAATCCAATGTTTTTCAAAATGGCAAATGTTTGTTAAAGATTGAATCCATGGCATAGCAATTTTTGTGAAAGCAGCAGTGTAAAGTTAATTTTTTCAGTAATTTAGGTATTTAATAGAATGCCTTTATCTTGAAACTAAGTAGTAATATATTCATCCATCGTTCTGCCCTAGTGTTCCACCTGGTTTTGTTATGAGAAAATTTTGATTTCAGGTATGACTTTTCCCCGTGGTCAGTGGATAATGACCAGAAACCAATCTATGTCATTCACATGCTGAAGGACCTCTTTGATACAGCAGATTTCACAAGGTAAACATGATATATTTATCATTTTGTAGTAAAGTAGGTTAACTGTAAATTAGATTTTCATAGATTGAGGCTTTGAGCGGTTTCAGAAAAGCAAACATAAACCAGGAGTGAATTAATTCATATTTATACATACATGTATCAGTAAGTTGTTTAAAGTACAATGCTTTGCCATATGTATTGCAATTTGTGGAACAAATTGTATATAAATATTTGATGAATTTTTTTTCAAGAGCGTCTGAATTCCCAGACATAATTTTGGCTAGCAACAGCTGTTATATATATGCACAACTTAATAAAAGAAAACCATGTACATATTTGTCCATAATTATTGATGGTGGAGAAGCTATAAATTCTCAAAATTAATGTAGCCAATTGCTCTTATCATTGAGGGGATACACTTATGAAGGTTTTACAACTTGTAACATAAAAAAAACAAAAATAATGAACTGGGTTAGAATGAAATGCATGGTCCTTGCTGCAAGTGCTTTTTGCAAGGCCTTGTGCAATACTTTTGACCAGACCCTGTATTTTATATGTATTTTTTAATATATTTCTCAATCAAGGACATAAAATGCTAAGGCATTCACAGAGGGCTATAAAGCAAAAATTGAAAAAAAAGAAAATAAGTGTATTGTTGTGTTAAGCTGCTTTCTACCCTATTTTGAAATATTACTGGATCCAGATTTTGGATCAGATTGAATTTTCATTATTTTCTTCAAAAAGACATTTTACAGTAGCCAAGTGCTTTCCCTGTTGCTTCTGCTTACCCAGCTGAATATTTTCCTTTCTGTTTTATATAATTTTTTAGTGAGTGTGATTTAAGTTTGTTTGAAATTTGTTATACTTTTACTTTTTGAAAAAAAGAACCCTCAAAGATTTGCAAAGACCATGAAAAGGAAGAATAATCTTATTTCACCTCTGGTTGTCTGTTTTTAACTTTAATGAATTTTAGCACAATTTTAAGTGATTTTGTGGTTTATGTCTAACTTTTTTTTCTTAAATCAAAAGATTTGTTCCCACAAATAATATATAAACTGAAATAATGGTGGAAAAATGGATTTTTCCTTATTTTTACTAGCTCTTGGGGAAACAAAAATCAAAAAAGGTATAGCTCCTTCCTTTTGTGCTGTGCTGATATATTTTCTCCTTTTTGCTTTTCTGCAGGTGTGTCTCAGCTATCAATAGATTGTTTCTAATTGGGTGGAATAGGTTAAATTTCTGACATTTATAGTTTTTATCAGTTATTAAAAGGTCATCTGCCAAGGTTGACTTGCATATTTATTGAACCTTTTCCAAAATTATGTGATACCACATTTCACTGAATTTATTGCTGTCATTGTAATCTTGTCCTGTATGTCCTTGTGGCAAATATGAAATTGGGATTCCAGAAGGAATGATTTCCCTTGGCAAATGATGCATAGACAAACTTGTTACATTTGTAGTGTTCCAATAGGTAGGATTGATATAGGGGCCATTTTCTTATATATAATTAACTACATGTACGTATAACTCAGATTGGATATAGCCCAAAATTGGCCAGCTGATATAATCAGCCATTTACTAGATTACTCATGGACCTTCATTTTTGCACTTTTTTAACAATCTTGTGTTAATCAAACTGGTCATCTTGTAACAGACAGACAGTTTAGTCCATTACTAGTCTAGGTAAGTCCCATTTTTCATCTGGCCACTTTAACATACCGAGGTCTTATCAAAATCATGCATATTTTTAGAGAAAAGTAACACATGTTGAAATCAGTACCTTAATTTGTATCATTTTTGATATCATACAAGAAAATGGCCCCTAGAAAAGTTGTTTTTCCATCATAAGTCTAGAGATGAGTCACTGTGGCTATAACATTCCTAGTGCTCTAATTTGTATGTTTAAGTGAAATTAAGAACAAGCAAGTCATTCTAACAAATATACTTAGTGCATTGTTTTCAAGAGTTTTACTAAAATTTTCTCTCACTTTCTTATTTTCCTTATTTTTCAGACTTTTTACTTATCATTACTGTATTAACTGAAAAATTTAATATTTGAAGAAATTTTGGATTTTACAACAAGCATTTTTAAAAAAAATATGGAGTTTTCAGATTCTTTTGAATTATTAAAATAAAGCAAAATAATTTGGAAAACTCCATATTTTATACTGTTAGATATTTCTGACATATATTATATAATGATATGTTGATTATAAGTAATAAAAAAGACCTTAGTAAACCCCAAGACAAATATAGAGTAAATTAATCTTCTGTGACTACATTCTGTATGATTTCATGGGCAAACTAACATTATGTGTGAGTCACCTTTAAATACTTCTATCTTTATCATCTAAATGTAACTACAATTAAAAGTAACCTCTTTCAATTAGAATGAAATGCAGTTGAAAATTTTCCTTGGTTTACACATATAATAAACTAGCTGAACTGATAGATGGAGCTGCAGTAGTAGGATTTCACCTTCATTTCACAAGTACTTACATATTAAAAAATCTGGTGCTAATTACAATTTAATTCAATTGTCTACCAAACTCTCTCATTGTTCTTCTAAATCATGGTCAATATGTGAACTGTTGTTTGGCAAGTCCCCACCACCTTTCCAACTCCCTTTTAATTATGGGTCCCTTTTAACAATTCACTTTATTTGCTTATTGAAAGTAAATCACATTTGATATGAAGCACACACCTAACATAGTAATATTTAAAAATTTTACTAAGTCAGATAATGATTTAGTTAATTCTTGTTGCTTTATATTTTTTATTTATAACTGTGCTTGTAGACATATACAAGTATCAGGCTAAAGGCACTAGTTGCAATTTTTTTCTGACATTTGTTTTTCAGTTTGAGCAATAAATGATGCGTCTGGGTTATTTACTCAGTTATTTCCATACTCATGTACAATTACTTTGCCTTTACTAAACATTTCGGTGAGATACATCTCAAATTCTGATATTTCTAAACAAATGGAAACTAAAAAATTTAAAATGTTAAATTTGTACAAACATTGCGCAATGGACCTTTTTATATCAAGCAAAAAATGATAACTTTTCTGGAAATATCAACAACTCGAGGTATCCACCAATTGACATCGTTTCTACAACTGTTTGGAACATTAGGATCTATATAGCCATTTTTGAGTGTTAATTGTCATTTTGAATATTACAAGTGGAATTCACCAATCTCCATTACCATTGCTAGAATGACTCGAAAAATTAGAAACTTAAAAATGGGTAGATTGTAATAATGTCAATGATTCTAGATATAATATAACTTTCCAATTGAGGGAAAGTGTTGATATTTCCAAGAATACTAATATTTGTTATAAAATTAGGTTTGTTATATGAAAGTGTAACACATACTGTGTGCCTTAATTGCATGCAGTAATGTGAAAAAAAAAACAATTAGTTAGAAAAATCCCAGATATAAAAAAATTAGGCATAGAAATAACATGCACCAACATCCTTTCAAACTGCCAATAGTTGCATTTCATATGTGTATTTTATGTATTTCAGGTATGACTTGGATACTCTTTACCGATTTACTTTAACAGTTCGCAAGAACTACCGTGCAGTTCCATATCACAACTGGGCACATGCATTCTCCGTTGCCCATGCAATGTTCACAGTTATCAAAACCACCAGCAACAAGTTCAAACCAATAGAGGTAAGGCTTGGCAAACAGTAAATTTTAAAAGGTGTAATCATATGTCTCTCCATTTTTTATCAGTGATTCACTCATCATTTTTCACACATACTAGTACTCATAATTCTTTGTGCAGTCATCAGCTCCATTATTTGTATGTGGTGAAGTTTAGCTGATGCTGAAGTAGGAGCTCACATACAGTAATTATTTATTAGAATAATTTTATATAAATAATAAAATTTTCCTGAATTCCCAGGCTTTGGGTCTGTTTGTTGCATGTCTGTGCCATGACCTGGACCACAGAGGGAAAACCAACTCATTCATGGTGAAGAGTGCCTCCCCATTGGCAGCAGTCTACTCCACCTCCACCATGGAACACCATCACTTTAACCAGACAGTGACCATACTGCAGAACGAAGGGCACAATATCTTCAAGAACCTGTGTTCTGAAGAGTATAAACAGGTAAGGCAGGCCCGTAGCCAGCAATTTCAAAGGGGGGGTTCTTTTTCTGAAAAAGTGGACCTTTTACCTTATAATCCCTATGTACCTAGATCAAATTTTACCCAGAGTGGACCTTTTTCCAGCAAAAAGGGGGGTTCTTTCGAACCCCCCGAACCCCCCCTGGCTACGGGCCTGTAAGGCTTATCTCCATGTTTATATTTATCTTGCCCAAAGTTGTCCTCATGATGCAATTTTACTTTTTAAAGTATAAAAACAAAAAGATATATTTAAATCACATACATGTGCTTTAAGGCAATTACACTTATTATTGCTGGCAATCAAGAAACTGTTTTAATGGTAAGAAATATGCAAAATTGTGCTTATTTGCATAGTTTTGAAATGTGGTTTATTGACTCCAATAGACTGATGGCTTGATAGACTAATTTCTATGCCAGAAGATCTAATATTCTTGAATGATTACAGGTTTTCCTAAGATATTGTGTCATTCAATAAAAACCCAACAAATTCGCTTTTGCCATTAATAAATTTTGCATAAGCTGGATGAAACTGTACATTTTGCATAAGCTGGATGAAACTGTACATATTATTCAATTTCAGTCAAAACTTTACAAAATAATCAGAAAATGGATGGCTATCAAATCCAAGAACTAGTTGGCTTGCTTTTACAGTGAGCAATGCCACTAAGTAAAGGCTCAAAAATAAGTATTCATTGGTTCTATTTGCTGGCTTGCAGGTTCTGGGAGACATTCGTCACTGTATCCTTGCCACAGATTTGGCCCTCTTTTTTGGTAACAGAGCACGTCTCAAGGACCTGGCTGAAAACAAACAGCTGTCTTGGGACAATGACGATCACAGGTAAGAGTAACAGATAGGGTAACACATGGTAGCAATCTGTGGAATAATGTTTAAAGGATGAAGTCCTTGTTTGCATAGAATATTTGGTTCCTTTGAATTTGAATGGAAATTATTGTGAATAAGTTTTAAAGACAGATTGCTTCTAGATTTATGTGTAATCAGTTAACATTTACATCTGATTGTTTTTGATATTAAGATTTTATTTGATTTTGCAATGGCTAAATAATAAATATTATTGTCTTACAATAGGATTTCTTTTCAGCATTATCTTTTAAACATCAGTCAGATTGAACTGACAGCTTCTCTATCCCCCTCCCCCCACTGCCCTTTTTCTCTGCCCTTTCTCAATTGGCGCGTCTGTCCAGGGAATTATATCGGATATAATGGTCTAAAAGGTAATTGCGATGGAAATTTTGACCAGTTTCTGATTTGAATTGTGTCTACTTTTATTCTGTCTACAAGAAATATTGAGTGCAAATTATGAATGCTCCACTTGAACTAAATATTCCCTGATTCATTAAGAGTCATATATGACCAAAGTTTTTTCTTTACCTAGCAGGTCTATTATTGCAAGGTCTAGATACATGCCTCTTTGTCACAGCATCAAAATTGTCAGACAATGAAGATCATAGATATCCTCTTTCTCTCTCTCTTTCTCTCTCTCAACACTGTAAGTTTGACAATAATTTTCTGTTCCTCTATAATTCTCAAATAGCCATTATATTAAAAAAAACATACTGACAAAAAAAATTTCACTCTCCTTAGCAGGTCATCTGATAGAAATTCCAAATATCCCCAAAGATCTCTTTCATAGATTATGTGTTAGATATATGTGATTTCCCTTCCAATTTTTCTCTCATCTGCTGTTGATTTCCCTCATACAGACATCTAGTCCAGGCAATAGCCATGACCTCCTGTGACCTGTGTGCCAGCTTTAAGCCTTGGGACACACAGCAAGAGACTGTCAAAGTTATATTTGAGGAATTTTACATCCAGGTAGAGTGCTTATATGTATGCACGCACATCAAGGAAAAGAATTGTTACTAGGCTAGGCCTAGGGCATACTGTTGTGTTGCACGTGTGTTATTTGCATGATGCTTTTGGAGAATAATCTCACTGATATGACATTAAGCCACTGTGTATGTAATGTCCTCTAACTGATTCCCTTTTAATTTGTTCAGAGAATGCAACTTTTTGAGCCAAATACTGTCTGGCTGAAAACCTACTTTCATCAAAACAAAATTATACACTTTCTCAAACTTCCTTTTTTTGTTAGATTTTCCATTTCAGAGCCTTTCAAAAAACTGCACTGAATTTAATATTAAAGCTATGCAGCCTATTATGCATACATTTTATTAAGCAAACATTTCTCCAGGTTATTTCATAAAATTTTTTAATTTCATTATCTGCCATGGCACTTCTTTTCAAGCTACTGTCTGTATCCCATAAATTTCTTTATGAAAAGACTAAAAAGCCTTCCTTCACCCAATATATTTGTGTATGCACTTAACTGCACCAAAGAATAATATGACATTGGAATTTATGCAACATTATATGGAATATAATGCATCATTATATGAAATGTAAGGATTACTGTGAATATGTTGGTACTAGTACATGTAATATACATTAAGAGAGGGTGCTTCTCTCATTAACCCTGGTATATCTTCCCAAATTATCAAAGCAGTGTTTAACTATGAAGGCACTTAATATTTGGACCTTGTCAACTTCCGGTAATACCAGCATTATGAATGGATCTCAGATATTCTTTCATCATTATACTGCTCTTATACACTGTACCTGAATGTCCATCCACCATATATATATACTGATAACTGCATGCTGCGCTTGCTCATATATATCATATATATATATATATAAATCTGGTTTCCACAACTAAACAGTTGACAAGTACACATACACATATTCATTCTTGCATTACTGTTTTGGTGTTGACCCCTGAGTCTCGGGGTGCTAATTGAGAAATGTATGTAGTGCGTGGCTATATGTCTGTGATCTACTGCACGATGTGTGTTGTTGGCTTTTAGACATTCAATCATGGCACACTGTATGACTGCTGCCGACTTGTGCTCTATGTACAAACCCTGGGACCTGCAGGTGGAGCTAGTGCATGTTATTATGGAGGAGTTTTGGCAACAGGTATGAAAGAGTTATTAACGCATGACTAACCATTATTTGCATGTGTCATTTGTCATGTGAGCATTAATTTATATGCACTATACTTGGAGAACCAAGGCTGGGCTTCGGTAATCAAATACTGAAATTATTTTTTCTTTTTTTATTTCTGATACATGAAAAACAGAGAAAAATCTTCATGACCACCCAGTTGTTATTTTTTCTTCTTGGCAAATTTTACGGTCATATTACATGTAACCCAGCCTTGGATCATTAGAGCAATGACCTATTTATTGATACATATTACATGCATGAAGGAGCTTGATTATATGGTGTTAACAAGCTTTTACATAATAATTGCCAATCCTGTGTAGCTTAAAAGTAATTTACTGGCCCATAGTTTGAATATATATAAAATAATATAAGTAGACTGTTATGGCAGCTTCATGTAGCTGATCATTTCATTTGCAATGATATAGTTATTGTGTGCATGTTAGAGTGCAGAAAATTATTGATTGTTTTTATTTTTTCTGTTATCCAATCAACACTGTTATTTTGAAAGACTGTCATTTTGGAAATTCTCATAGATTAATGTTTATATTTTATGTTTAATTAAGTAATTGCTAAATGATGTGCTTTGAAAACATTCTTGAAGATTTAATTTTTACTTGGTAGTGCATACGCTATTGCACAGTAACATATAAATACATACATATATTGCAATGGCACCAAATTCATGAATTTCCACATTAATTAGGGCGATGAAGAGAAAGCCAAGGGAGAAGTCCCTATTCCAATGAATGATCGTGATCAGTCCAACAAGTTGCCAGCCTTGCAGGTATCATAATGGGTAGTGCTGTCACTTACAGGAAGGAGAACCTGTAGCCATCTGGACTTTTTATTTTCAGGCCCTCCATGGCAGATAACTTAGGTTTTCATTGCTGCATTGCGGTAGCTGATCCCCTCATTGTAGTTTCCTTTTATATGCAAATTTTACTCACAGGTGAAAAACCTTCAGCCCTTTACTCCTTTCACTTGGGATGTTATTATCTTAATTCCCAAACATTAACAACATTAACAAACATATCTATGAGGATTTTAAATAAAATTTAAACGTCTGTCTGTAACCGACAATTTATGCAGTTGATAACTGACACTTGGTAAATTGACAGTTGATGATGACGATTAAAATATTGACACTCAATACTGACAGTTGATACTGATGATTCAAGATGAAAGGACGTTAGCCTTCAGCCTTTATAACGGACAGTGGATACAGATAATTGATAAATTGACAATTGATAAATCAGATTGACAATTGATATTGACATTGTTAACAGAAATTGATAAACTGACACTGACAGTTGATAAATTGACACTGACACTTGATACTGACACTTGGTAAATTAGCAATTCATACTGATGGTTGGTAATGATTGATAAATGCTATATATATATACCCAGGTATGTGACCATAAAATGAGACAGTTACACTGAAATACACATTTTGGAAAAAGAAAGTCAAGTTATCCAAAAAATAACAAATATCAGAAATAAAAAGAAGGAAAATCCCATTACAATATGTGGCAAAATTGTGCCCCTATTGTAGTTTGCCAGTGATGTGAAGTTTGCATATAATGTTAGCTCTGCCATCCTATCTTCTAGATTTGACCACCAGCTCCAACAAATCATTTCAGGACAAGGTGATAGCTGATGCCTTATCTCTGCAGCACTCCTCCCCACCCCATTGCTGCACCTGCTTGTCTCGATTTTTATCAATAATATAATTTTGAGTCTGCATAACCTCCCATTAAAACAAAATAGCTTTTTATTATTGAAAGCTATAATAGCAAGGCAAACATGTTAATTTTATTATCCATAAAATATACAATATGGGTTTGTGATTTTAGTTTTGTCACATTGACCTAACATGCTGTTGCCTATTTTGTGAAGGAAAAACTTATTTTCATTATTGAACTCCATGCTGTTCTGCAGACTTCATATACTTGAATAGCCTCTTGCCATTCTATTTCCCTTATGATCTATTGATTCTCTCTCTCTCTTTCATAAAAATTAGGGTGATGAGGAGAAAAAAAATGGGCTAATGCCGCTGCGTATGATGGACAGATCATTTGCACATGAACTTCCTGATTCTCAGGTTAGCTGTGCACACTGGCTTGTCTTGCACATGACCTGTAGATGGTTGCCATGCACTTTGGAGTTTACTGCAGTTATAACTTAGGATCCACGAATCTAACCAATTTATTTTGATGGATCCTAGTTATAACTGTGGGTGCACATAGATTAATTGCAATGCATTTTTGTGTTATTTTGTACATGTGTCCTTGTGGTTGTCTAATTTCATCAAAGATGTTACAATAATTTTGGTTACCATACATAGGGAGATGAGGAAAAGAAACAAGGTCTCACTCCAATAGAAATGATGGACAGGGATCGCAAAGATATGTTACCCCAGCTGGAGGTAGACAGCAGGAAAAATTATAATTAAATGGCCTAGTGTTTTTAGTTTTGATAGCATTTTTGGTTTTATAGAAGAACTATATTAATAATATGAATCAAAGTTATGTGGCATTTATAATTTGATTTTGTTACACTTTCACACTAATACATTTTATGAATTCCTCTCCTCTAGGCCTAAATAAAGATAAATAGACAATTTACTGTATTTTCTTTTATTCACCTTGTCTATATCAGTTATCTCTTTTAGATAGATCCTATGCGATTGTTTTTTAATTTCTAAATAATGGTAGGAATCCAAATCCCCATTAAAATTTTATTTGCTTTAATTTATCTTTTTTTTTCTTAACATTTAAACCCTATGATTAATTTAACCAAAGAACTGGCTGCATATCAGCCTATGATGAAATTTGTGTAATGTATTTGTCTCAGTGCTGTTTTGTGGGTCTTTTATTTACTTCCATTTATGTATGTCATTATTTTTATGTGTAACCGTCTAAAGTATTTAAATGGATAGAAAAGAAAAAAATTTAAAAAACATGTTATATGTCAAAGCACTTTCTTTAAAAAGAAATGCAATTGTCCCCCACTTAACCAAAAGAATTCTAAAAATAGATAATGCCTCACGCCATGGCTCATACAAGTACAAACTGTGCCTACTTGACTGCAGTGGACAGTGGCAAGCTGGGGCACCACTGTCACAAGGCAATTATCTTTTTGACAATTTTGTGGTTGGGGAGGGGGTGGGTACGCACATGTAAAGTAACACTCACATCACTGTTGAAAGAAAGTGCTTTGGCCTTAACATATCATATCTTCTGTGAAAATTTGGCTTTTCTTTGCTTTTAAGCATAAACAAAATATTATTACTAAATACACTTATTGCCCCATACGGGCATCCATCATATTTCAGTATTGGCATTAAATTAAATGAAAAGAGCAATTTAAATCTGTAGCTTTGAGTATGGAACATTTTTTCATTAAGAAAGAAAACATTAATGGCAATCCTCTGATCAGGTGTCCAAAATTAAATGAATAATTAAAAAATTAGTCTATGCTTATGCGAGCTAAAACTGGTTCAAATTTTAATATTCAATAACTTGTGCCCATTTTTTTTTTCAGCTATGGGCTAATGATCTTTTAATCAGAGGATTGAAGTAAATAACCTGTATTTCCCCCCAAATTACTGAGTTCAGTTTAATGTTTGTAGATAATTTTCCTGCTCGGCTTTTCAGGTTGGTTTTCTGGTTGGTATTTGTTTACCATGTTATGAACTCTTGGCTCAGGTTCTACCTCCCACCTCTCCCATGGTAGAAGGTGCAAAGTAAGTGTTACAAAGTCAAGTTTTTCTTTATTGTTGCAAATTTAATTTTGAATTTCTGGTCTGAAATTGCACATAGCAGTGGGAGAGAGCAAAGAAAATTCATGTGGAAAGGAACAGTTATAAGGACCTTCATCATGCCACAACAAGTAAAGATGACCTCTAGTGCATAGACTAGTAACTATCATCTGGAAAAATTTCAACTGCATGCCAATTGTCAAGTTGGAATATGTATGGTGACCGCACTGCAGCATTATGTATTTGATTTTAATAAGTTAACCTGTAAATATTATTATTATTCTCTTCCATATAGTTTCTTTAGAAGAGAAACTGAAAATAAATAAAGCAAGGAAAATGTATTGTTCTATTATACTTATAGGGCAAACCTGGAAAAATGGAAAGAGCTTGCTGATAAGCAAAAGGAGTTGGAAAAAGAGAAAGAAAAAGAATCAGAAGAAAAAGAAAATAAATTAGAGGGAAGTAATAAAGAAAAAGAATCGTAACACATGCATGTTATTTTTTGGTGAAATCTAGAAAGGATTACAACATCAACTATATATAAATTTATGGCAGGGAATTACTTGGAAGCCTTTATACTATCAAAATGGCTGCAAGCTCTTAAGTCAATTCATTGTACTTTTTACAAGTCACTCTGCAGACCAGTAGGGATAAGTCCTGAAGATGGCAGCACAAAGGCTGTTCCGGGGGGCTCCAACACCCATCTGAGTTTTTTTAATATAAATTTGTAATATTGGAGATATATACTGGTACCATGTGCATTTCTATCTTTTAAGAACCTCAAAGATATACAGCTTTTTATGCAGAATAATGCAAAACTTTGTATATAAGATATGCCTCAGTAACTGAAATGAATGACTATATATCAAATGTTAAGAAATGTCATGATAGTTTCATTAGTGACTATATTACACATAGGTACATGTTTGATACTTTAGGGAAACTACATGACTTATGTACAGTTCTCTCATAAATATTACTATCCAAATCCTTTTGGGACTGAGGCAACATCTGATAGCTATAAAAATTGTGAAAAAACATACTGGTGTGAACAGACATATTAAAACTATTTAAAAGTTTTTATTATGTACAGACACAGATGTGTCTGTACATATAGCCATCATCTGCGTCTGTCGTCGCCGTCGCCGTCGTCGCTGTCGCCGTCGTCGCCGTCGTCGCCGTCGCCGTCGNTTTACATGCCATCAAGTAACTTACTTTTTATTCATATTTCTTCTGTTATTAGTGAAATAGCACCCATAAATGGGTTAACTTGCAGCTTTGCCATTTTTTGTGTTAAAATAACTTTACAATTAAGTAAAATGTTACAACGATTGCAATTATGTTGTGCTCCATAGTACATTGTTTTGTATATTTTCCCCAAGTGATGTACATACAGATAATGTATGGGCTTTTTACTTTTGATGGCTTAAGTAGCATAAGCTTAACTTTTCCTTATAGTTTAAATGCAAGATCTATACTTAAATAACAATTTGGCCCATTCCCATAAAAATCTACACAATGCTAAAAATCAAACTGACAGTAAAAGTTCTGTGTTTGAGAGGGAAATATGGAATTGTAAAAGAGCACAACACCATATAAAATGTGAAAGAACATTTCCAATTGTATAACATCTGCAGTCCTATATATTTCTAACATTAATAGCTACCAGTTCACTTTACTTGCCAATGAACTGATATATGGAAGATTCATTCATAGACTCAGATATGGCTCATCTCAGCCAACATAGTCTTTTATTGTCAACTGATAAAATATTTATTTTTGATACACAGAAACAACACCGATTATTGAAGGCCCTCGGATATCTTGCAGGTTTAGATAATGTTGGTCAATTTATATAATTTTGTGGTTAACAACAAACTAGCAGTACTTATGTCTTTGATACATTTGGAACGCATTTAATGAGTCCCCATTTCTGTTCTTTTCAAGATACATGCAGCGACAATCAAAAGGAATTACTTTGATAACGGGTCTTAATCATCAATACATGTACATATACATAGCCACTGCAGGTATTTTATCTATATATGAACCTATTGTATATTATATATATATATATATATATGTATGTGTTGCTCATTCAATCTGAGGCTCTCACTTGTTAATTATCAGTACTTGAATGTGATATGTATCTAAGCGAGTCTCTCCTGTGTAGCAAAATAAAGTGTTTTAATGTTTATAATATATCCAGTGATGTTTTATTTTGTTTGCTATGGGATTATAGCCAACTGTTTGCATATTATTCACTGATGAACATTAATAAAGGGATAAACTCATAGGGGCCATTCAGAGTAGAAGATCTGAGTATCAACTGATCCTAGGATCAAATGGGGCCATAGCAATAGTCCGAAGGTTCAATAGTCCGAAAAATGGTAACATTTTCATCATATTTTAATCAAGGGTTCATTGGTCCAAAGGTTCTATAGTGACCAATGGACCTTCAGACTACCAACATGCCCCTTGATCAAATAAGAAAGAAAGACTGCTTATGTAGTCCTGTAATGCTCTCTGAGTCCCACACACCTCCCCATGCATCCAGTCGAATGGAGCCAAGTTTAATTACTGTGCCCCTGCAGGGATGCCATGTGGGGAGGCATGTTAGAGGTGGAGGGACCATTTCAGGATTAGGTGGTCTTCCTTTCATGTATGGTCTGCCATATTTGATCCTTGGATCAGTTGATACTCGGATCTGCTATTCTGAATGGATACAATGACTGTCTCACTGCCTGATTGTCTGAACAAAATACACAGTATATTTGCTTGAATGTAATTTATTTTCCCAAAAAATTTGTACCTGGTATATATATACCAGTAGGAACCATTAGAATAGTTTGGCTCAAAAAATCTGCACTTGTTTGTGGCTTCTTTAAAAATGTTTTAAAGCTGACGTCTTCCCTATGGAGAATCAACTTACCCACCAGTTACTATAACAAAACCATCCATTAATCCAAACTGATTATTAACTGTACCGGTAGATGCCTTCATCACTACAACATCCTTTGATACGAAAAAATTCATGAAAACCATCATGGAAAGATGCACAGTGGAATCAATGTATACCTTCTTCACAAACACAAATTGATTGCGCTACAGAACAAGAAAATCGACCAGACAGATGTTAAACGATCTAGGGCAGTGTTGCGAGAAAGATACAAATGATGCATTATGGACTATATTAGCAAGTTTGGTGCCGTTTCCTTTCAGACCTTGCATAACTCTTTTAACATACTTCAAATAAAGCTATGCAATCAGGAAATTTCATATGAGGATTAACAATAGACATATTACAGAAAAGAAACCTGAAATAGGCACTACCGTAGAATAGCTAGAGTGTGATATCATTTATGTATAAGTGAGTGTATTTTAATATATTAAAATATGAACCAAGTAAAACAAAATGGAAATCATGACTAACAATATTTAAATATACCAGTCATTGAAATGTTGCATTCCTTTCTGCAAAAGTCAACATTCTGTAGCTTCTATTCAGGCAGTCCTGTAAAGAAACATGGACATTTTAGCGACGATTACGTACTTCTTCTGTTCTGGTGGTCGGGAGTCACCCGATCAACCTGTAATATTAAACGTACGCACGTATCATTGTGCTCTACTGTACTTGCAGATAGTCAATGTACTGAGAAATTACCCTCTACCAGGGCCGTAGTCAATATTATGTGGACATTTTCTCTGTGACATTTTGTCACAGTACAGAGAATAACCGTGAATTTAACCAGAGACATATCTGTGAATATCCAGTGAAAACTCAATCTGTGGCCCTGGTAGAGGGTACCCTTTTCATTTGTACTCAATGTGTACTTGTTTATGGTGAGTGAGTCCGTTTTCCTTCAAACTTACTGTACGTCGATCGAACAGATGTCGAGTAAGAGAATAACAAACTAGCTGTGTTCCTCCTTACTGATTTCTGTTCATAAACAATTCCTAGTTAAGTACGTGACACAAAAGAAACCGTAAGAACCTTTACATTTGAGATTTCAAGGTTTTTTCCACAGTTTACATGTGTTTAATAAATATGATCACTGCCTATAGTGCTTGTGCATTGGACATGCCGTATCAATAAGATTCAAAAACAAATATAGTGATTATCAGAGAGACGCTGCAGCATTTACATTCTGTTGTTGGAGTGAGAGTAAATGTCTCGTCAAGACCTTGAAGAGTTTTTGGCGATTACACGCAGATGTAAATATAGTTTAAAGTCTGCTTTGCAACCCAAAAACTACCCAAAAGTCTGATTTTAATGCCTGATGAACAAACAGACGAACTGATAATTAAGCAACTAAACTAATGAATTATCAAGACGTGTAATGAACAAAATCGTTTTTATAATGAGTGAATAAAGAAAGATATACATGTACTATTTTTTATTAAAACCCACAAAAATTATTTTGCTAATTATAAATTACCTACCGGTGGAGGAACGACTACCAGTAGCTACAATTTTGGTTGGCTTTTACCAAATACCATGGAAGCCAACTGTTGAGGGTTAAACGCCTAGGCCCAACAGAGCGCCTCCTCTACGCGATTTGTTCGTATTCCGTTCAATATGCAAAATAGCCTGTCCAAACGAAGCCTAAAGGAAGCGAACTTCGCCAATAGTTTTCTTCCTTATTTCCTTCCTTATCTGCTCATAAACTAAAAAAACGGCTACACAAAGCCTAAAAGACACTAATTGAACTTTAAAATATTTCAAGGTATAGGCCCCCTTACATGTACGTGTATGACACAAAATAGCACATATTACATCCAATTAAAGTTTACTATAAACGATTACTTAAAAGTGACAAAAAGAAACCACACTTTTGTCCTCACCTCCATGAAAAATAACCTCTTTTCTTTTCATATGCAGTGACCTCCTGTGCCTGCCTCAAGTTGACCACAAGGGTTTCTCGCAAAGTGCCGGTTTATCACATCCTAGGAACAACATACACACTCGATGGTGCTCTGGGTGAATTGTGCCATTGTAAATTATAGCTAAATAACAAAGACAAATAAAAATATGTAATGCTGAAATGCACTGAAGAATACACACAAAGCAAAACAAAACCTCTTGGACGTACATTGTATCAGAATAAAGAAGTAAAATATCTCTTATGGTTTTTTAAAAATGAAGACGGAGAAAAGGAATGGACCGGAAGGAAACGAGAAAGACATAAAAGAAATAAAGACGTAAAATTAAATGAAAAATGGTTTCTCACCGAAAGCATCAGTTAATATACTTGCCAACGTTTGGATCTTTTCCTACTATCTGGTATGGTTCACACGGTATTTAGATGCCAAACATTTTAGCAAACTCAACCCGCCCGCCCGCCCTAGGTCAAGTGCTGCAACGATCGTTATTTACAGCATTTAAACTCTTAACATAAGGTTAACTACCCAGTAGAACTAATATTTTCAGACCCCAAGGAGACAAAAGCACTATAGTACTATAAAATTTAAGATGCGTAAAATAATGTGAGACGAAATGTCATAAAAATCACACACAAGTTATCTTACGGTTGACGTCATCATTGCGATTTTGGGATAAAATTGAAAGATCGGTTTCTCAAATTTCTCCTTTACCTGAGCACCCACAAACACCCTTTTAACGCCAATTTAATGACACCCATCAAGTGCCCAAAAATCCTGTCAGCGATTGGTGACGGCCACTTCAATCGTGGTCAAGTATGTTATTTTTCGTGATAAAATCTTGTTCAGAGATGAGGTTACGCCCAATGCCGATTGTTATATCACCTCAAATAGAAATTTGTTAAATTGACGATTAAAGCTTTGGGTTGCCATTACAACGAGAAATGTAAACGCCGATATTTTATATTGTCCGGATGAATTTTATTGTTTTTGATGGGCACAAAGACAGATGCATTATTGAATAATTAAATACAGGAAAAAAAACCATTTTTGGTATCTTGTTGATAATTAAGGCTTACAATACAATACGTTTCCAGCTAAAGGTGCATACCTGATGTTCCTCTGGAGATAACGCATTTAAGGGTACCGCAAAGTCATGGCTTATTCTGCCATCACTGCAAATTCCCCATTTGATAGCCATAGCAAAACTTAGGCCTATCTGTCACAAACTGACATAGAAACCATAGATTATCTGACTGTAAATGAAATCAAATGAAAGATATAAATCTTCTTCACAGAAATACTAAACGACAGACAGATAACATGTTTTGATAGGTGACGGTCATAACATTGTAGTTTTATGAAATGAGGGAATGAAATAACATGAAACCAACCTGTAGAATTGTGGCATCAGTACTTAACAGACTCTATAAGTTGCAAGTTAAGCTAAAGAGATAGATAGATATTAGAACGAAATGATCTATCGTCGATCAAATAATGCTATCAGCAAAGATGACCTTGCATCGATATTTAGGAGTGTCCAGCAAGTAATTACTCAAAAGAATCTCAAAACATATGGTCATGGGAGTTTTAAGATTGCAGTATCAATTTTATTATTTTATCAACAGGTCAAAAGTTTCATTAACGACAATTATGCTAATGTTTGTGAAATTTAAAAACCTTGTTTTAAAATAATAAGGTCAATCTATGTCTCTTTTACCTTATATTTCCCTTTTATTAGTTCTGAATTAATCTTTGTGGTTTTAGAATTTACATGTCATATCATTTGTAAAAGCGCTGACAGACAGGATCCCACGATAACATGGTGTTTTTAACTTTGGAGCGAAATAAGTTTGTTATTACATGTATATGGCGTTGTGTTAAATACAAGTTGTCATTTGAACATTAGTGTTATTTTCTTTGGAATGTTCCTCTTTTTGCTACAGCCAGGTCAAGGTTTTGAAATGTAGACATAGTTCTGATGGGTAAGTACGTGTCTCCTTTTCCAAAATGCCCAAATTTAGCTTTGCAGCATGGAATTTCACAGTCTAACTCGACAAGAATGTGCTTTGCTCGTCGTTCCAAAGCCTAAAATTAAACAAAAGTGACATGCTTGAAATAGACGAACGCGGAGGGCCTTGTGTCATGTGGGATAATGATTGAATCGCTGAGAGATTAATGAGGTTCGGTTTCATGTATCTTGAGTAAAATGCAAGATAGCACTGTTATACCAGAACGTAAAGGTTAATCGTTAACCACACAATGCTAACAGCAAAGCTCACCTATAGTAACGATTTGTAGGAGCAGTGCCCAGCAATTAATTAATTAATTACGCTCCTTCAATGAAATTATTTTTGTTCTCATAAGTGCTGTTCGCCAACAGATTATTTCACAAAGTGTACGTTAACCATTTTCTATAAAACGGAAATCATTACTATCGTTTCCATTCCCCTCTATCTAAATCTTAAACGTGGCATCCATGTTTTTGTCTGCAAACCGGTCCATCAGGAGTATGACTATTATATCGTCAAAAAACGCGCCGCTTTCCACATTATTCTTTTATTTGATACATTTTTATATACACCTAATGTTATTCTGTATTAATTGGACGTATTTTAATCAGCCAACCCATGATTGTACGGTGGATAATAGGCTTTCAATATACTAAGTATTTGCTTCACTAAGTAATTAATTATCGTCTTTATCATGAATAACACTTATATGGACGATGTATAAAGCAGTATTAAAAAGTGGTGGCTCTCCGACGATTAATCAATTAGAACAATCAACAGAACACAATGGATATCTGATGTACATGTATGCTTAAGTATTAAAAAGAAGGGAGAACGGCAAATCTTACCTAGCATCGTTTTGCTTTGCAATGGGAGATTATTTTTAAGCGAAATATTTCACCTTACATGTACCTTGACAAACAGTCAAATGATGTTTTTTTTCTTGGAAAGCGTTTACTTGTAAAGGATGGTTGAAACAGTGGTAACATGAAGCTTTTTATTAAAGCGCGTGTAATACCTAGAAATCCAGATGACTAGGAAAGCCTTGATACAACGGATAATAGATATAAATTGTGATAGATGACTGCCAAAGAATGGTTGCATTGTTAGCTGCTAATGACTTTCCGCTTTACCATTTTCAATTCCTTTTATCGGCGCAGGGGTGATAAATGCATGTTCGCCGGAAGCAATGTCGTAGGACGCTCACCCCTGCTATGCGATCAGGTGTCCCCTAACACTAAACCCTTCAATTACATAACATTTTCGAACAAATACTGTATAATGTGTTTTTTCAGAGAGAGAGAGAGAGAGGTGGGTATGGGAATATTGTGAACCAATAGAAATAACTGAAAGCATAATCCCTGTAGGCAAATTTGACTAAAACTGTGATTAGGTGAGCATACTGGAGTTTTTCCAGGTCACACCTGAATGGTGTTTGTCTCATATGGCGCATTTACAGGTTGCATTATTAGTGCATTTTCATTGGAAATTTGAACTCGTTTAAGTCTTTTTACAAGAAAACGGAATTGGATGTTACAGAAATGACCGCTTTTAAAAGACACATTTAAAGATTGTACAGGCTTTCGAATTTTCAAGCTGTGCGCCTTGGGAATTTCACATGACTTAAATAGAACTACACCGTCATTCTTGAGGAGTTAATTGTACACGTCGACGCCTACTTTTCTGGTTGAGAGCAATTATGTGTCGCGGGATTGTGATGACGTTCTTTAAAGGGAAACAGGCAGGAAGCTAATTTTTCAGTGAACTCGTATCAACTTTTTATTTTGGACAAAATAGCAATCATGGTTTCTTTCACCGCCTTACCTTTGTTTTGTTTTTTGTTTTTTTTTAATATTTCTTCCACAATAATAGATTATTGATTTCTGAGAACATTTAATAGGGATTTATTATTCTGTATTTTGATGGCAATTATACAAAATGGTTTTCTCATAGTTTAAAATGTTTAATTTCTTTAAGCTAAGAGGAAAAAAAAAACTTCGAATTTCGAATTCACGCATATTTAATCTGGTTTATAATGGCGAAAGATAAGTCGAGTGCAATTTAAAGAAAAAAAGAAAAATATGAAATCCTCGTTTGGCTACGTATCAAGGAAAAAGTGTAGAAAATTATATTAAACCCTAGGCCTAAACTTTTGCACTTATTCCTTGATATTGTCTCATTATCGGCAACATCAATGATTCTATTTTACACCTGACTCTGCCTGAAAATACAGTATGCAAAGTGATGGATATTTCTGAAAATGTTTATTTCTTAAAATTTCACCTTTCACTTTTGTCCCCGAAACAGTGACGGAGTCGTGATTCTCTATAAGAGTCTTTTCTGTGGTTCAGCTGTAATTAACAATAACTGCTGTTATTGTCATGCCTTCTGGGAAGTTCTCGGTTTAACCTAATAGTGTGGGGTGAATGAAGGTAAAAGATTTAATACAGGAGGAAACAAATTTTGAAAGTTGTACTAACTAGTGTGGAAGCAGGCATTTTTTAGTTTCTGAAAGGCACTTATCAAGCCAAGGTCGCTATCACCTTCACATACCCTTGGTCACACATAAAGTGTGGACTCCTCCAACGAAACAATACATTCATCTTATCTGCCATCAAATGCATTTCTACAAACATGAAATCATATACCGGTAGTCCAGAGCATAAAAAATCGACTGCGTAAATAGACCTGACTGAGACAAAAAAAAATCCTAACTGTAAGGGCGCATTCAGAACCAGTTGATCCGCAGACTACCTAGTCCACGGATCAAGTATGGCGCGACCCTTTCAAAAGCGTGGCGAGAATTTAATTACCCTGCCCCTGCTGGGACTGGGCGCGTGGGAGGCGGGAATCCATCGTCAAGTGCGGGCCGTATTTGATCCGCGGACTAGTTAGTACGCAGATCAACTTGGTTGTGAGTGCAGCCTAAGACGGCAATGGCAAATGTTCATTCAGTGGCGGGCAACAGAAGGTTTTCAATGAGGTGATCATTTTCCTTGCATTTAAGCAAATATATACTCTCTGTTTAGCTGTACATATGTAAATGTATCATCTCAGCACTTGTAATATGCTTCGCCAACTTGTACACTGTATGACGATAGTTTATCGCAGTTATTATTAATAAAAAGCGAAAGTAAACATGATAAAATCGTTTCTGTTTGTAGTCTTGTATAGACCAACCAACAGAATGCTATAACATACTTGTAAGCATTTAACAGTTTCATACATGTATCAACTATATACCAATATGTACGCATATCGATAAACTCTCAGTATAAAGTAATCAATATAGTATAATCAGTTTTGAGATATCGTTCATTACAGGTAAGAAATTATAAATACAATCACTATGCCTTACACATTTCGTCAGTTTTAAGCAGCATTTAAACTTGTCCGTCAAAACGTTTTCGACAATTCTACGTGCAGTCGCTTTCTCTTCAGTCTTACTTTGTTTGTTTTTCTGCTTATCTAAGTTGGTTTTACCACAAGGTTTATACTCAGTTTTATTATACATCGATTTGGAAGGGCTGTTTATATGTCACTCTCCTGGGACTAAGTATGGAATCATTTTCAAGACACACTTTACTGAAATTGGATTCTGGTCTTCTATTAAATGAATAATTCGATCTTCTTGATCATTGTTTTTTTTTCTGTGGCACCAAAGCAAAACATTGTTGTTTTGTTTCCTTTATGAATGGGCACAAATCTCAATTTACATGTTGATGACATGCTGTATTCAGAACTTGTTTACAGCTAGTCCAGAACCATGCTATATTTCAATTAGGCTTTAATTATACTTGGACTCGAAATTAGACATACTGATGTTTTAAATTTCCACGTGGATGGCGCCATCTGACGATTCCAGGATTCCCACTCTTAATGCGCGCAGAGAAATATATTCCAGAACACACAAATGGCCAATGATAGTTCATTGTTGCAGCGTTAGTCTGTGGCCGAATTCTCGGTTGTCAGAGGTCATGCTCTTTATAGCAACACAATAGGCCAGTCATGCAGCTTTAGAGCGCATTCTCAACGAATTAAGCCAGGCTTTACAAAGCCGGTGACCTAAAAATGGCGGACGTACATGAAAGAAAAACCGCCTAATCTTTTAATAGTCTCTCCGCCTCCCCACACGTCGTCCCTGCGGGGTACAGTAATTAAATCGCGTCTCCGTTCGCCATGCGGAAGCTACCTGAGAAATATTAAGTGCGCATGCTCATCAGTTAAACTCGTGGTGAAGAAAGCATGGCGGCTGAAGGCGATCGAAGGAAAAAAGCTCTTCTGTTCTATTATCTTTGAAAACAGAGACGAAAAAGGAATAATTTGGCCCGTAGAGCAGCAATGAATCGACTATCTACGGAGATAATATCACCAGAGATATTCACGGAAATATTAATGTTCGGAGCCGAGATTTAATTACTGTACCCCGCAGGGACGACGTGTGGGGAGGCGTGTGAGAGGCGGAGAGACTATTAAAAGATTAGGCGGTTTTTCTTTCATGTACGTCCGCCATTTTTAGGTCACCGGCTTTGTAAAGCCTGGCTTTATTCGTTGAGAATGCGCTCTTAGATTTAAAAAGGTCAATTTCTATATTTTAAGCTAAAAATCCGTGAAAATCTGTAAGAATACATTGTGCCACATTGAATCAAACGCCTTAAGAGGTTTGAAACATTGTTAGGAAAATTACGAAAATACAGATAGAGGAGGCGAGCTCCATAAAATGGCTCTCATAAGCTGTCAACAGTCGATGGCATATTTAAATCCCCCGACTCCTCAGAAATAATTGCTATGTTTCCAGGAAAAGGCATGGAATCAGACATACGTTGCTAATGTAGTACCTATGCTGTGACAGTTAATAACTAGCACGGGTTAAGACCTGCGTGTACATAACGCACCACGTTTTAATCAAGGTTGATAAATTTGACCTAAACATCAAATAAGATACTAGGAAATGCAAGCGAACGCAATCAGAAAACAAAAAAAAATTTTAGATATCATCTATTACCGTCACAAATGAATTAGATTCGCTGTAGCTTTCGTTAGATCCGTAACACGCAGTGATTCGTTTGATAAGTACATGTATGTGCCTCATTTACGCGCCTGTCTGCTTTATTGTAATAAAAAGAGAAAGTGGAAAATGGTAATTTTTCAAATGTCAGTGCTTCAGACGGGCATTATGCGGGAGAGGGATTTTATATATCGGGTATCGGGGTAATGCACGTGGATATTTTTAAAGTACTGAAGAACCGTTTGAAAGCCAGTTTAGTGATTTTCAGAAAACGTAGTGCGCTCTTTTCGGTTGTACATAATTTACAGATTTTTTATTCAAAACCGAACCAAGACAAATGTAACTTGGTTACCTTTCATAACTATTTACAAATCAATGCGCTTTGAACGCCGCAAAAGATTGTGTTACTATAGTTCTTTCAAGACCGTTATTAAAATAGAGGGCGTTTTAGTACAACTATTGCGTGTGAAAACACTAAAACACTTTTGGCAAAACGAGAAAATCATTTTTCCAAGAAAATAATGACAAATGTGGATTTCAGCTGATCCCACGTGTTATGAAATGACGGTTAGTCGTGTGACTGTCTATCGTTATTATTTATTTATTTATTTATTTATTTATTTATTTATATATCAAGAGCATTGAACAAATTTGCTTAAATTGGTAAAATGTTTTGAAGATAAGAAATAAAATTATAACTCTAAAGTTCACTATGATAATTGTCACATTTCTTCTGGTATAGCGGGCAGTAGCAATGATAAATTTGTTTGCCGAAGACGCGTGATAGAAACTACCAGGCACGGTGGTGGCCTTGTCTAGGAATGGCCTGCTATTCATTTTGGGAAACGTGGAACCTTATCGATGATGTTCACGTCTGAAGGCAGGTGCCATATGCTAAAGCTCTATTTGGCCGTTATTTTCTCTTCCAACATGACAATCATTTTAGCAAGAGTGTAAAACCACTTACTGTTGATGTTTATAAGCTGTTTTGTAAAAATGAAGAATGAATTCTGTTGTGTTAAGGTTGGACTGTACTCAAATAGGACTAAAAATAACCTTTTTATGGATAAAATCAACAGTAAGTGTTTGAAGGAAAAAATCCCCGAACCCCTTTTGTGGTACTTTGTTCAAGTATTATAATACCATTAAAATCATGTTTATAGCTGTCCAGGTGCCTGAGAAAATCAGGAAACCGAAAATGATGTTTTGCCAAAAAAAAAAAAAAACAATATTACTTCACACGATAAAGTTGGACCTGTGTTTTAAGTATAATAAGATGCTATGAAGATTAATTAAATGAATGCAACAGGAATAAAAAAGACCTTTAATTTAAGATAAAATCTCCAACCTGCAGTATTACCTTCAGAATTTTCATATCCGCTGATTCGGATTTTGACACAAAACCACTGTAATAAATTGAAAATGATTTAACAAAATCATTATATCACAACTTTCAGAACACCACAGAGCACAGTGGCGTTCGAAGTGTAGAAGTATCATTTAAAGTGTGGCATTCGATAGATCAGCACTTGGATCTTGTTTCATACGCACATTTTAGACGGCTAAGGCCGATATATATGTGATCACCTCGTACACATGGCATTTTGAGTGTACTTATTGTCTTTACATAACAAAAAATAACAATCTGTCAAGACTCGGCTACCTACTCAAAGTAGTAGTAGTAGGAAAGCCCCCTCCTCCTTCATTAAGCTTGTTTACAGCCGATCACTCATCTTCTTAGTAATTCGGATGCTTGTTGATTAACTCGTGTGAACAGGCTTCCTCTATGCCATTCTCAAGCAACATTGTGAAGTCCAATGCAAATGTATTCATCAGCAACAAGATAATACTTTTCTGTGAATCAGTCATTGACTTCTTGGTTTCACAGACAAAACGTACATGTAAATTTTAACAAGACAGTTCATTTGCTTCTGTTACTGATCCTAGATACTGTAATCAAATGAAGAACAAGGGCTTAAAAGAACCAACATACATGACAAAACAAACCCTTCTTAACGAAAAAAATCTGAAGTAAGGCTACAAGAAATTGCTGGCAGGGTTTTGAAGTACTCATTATATATGCTTGAGACGGTGTTCGTGTATGTTCAGAAAAGGGAGAAATTTGAAAAACCTATTTTGCAATTTGTACCCCAAAATCGCAATTATGACGTGATCGGTAAAATGACATTTGTAATATAAATGCAAAAGAAATTAATCAGTGAACACTGAATGTTATCTTTTATCCTAAACATGAACGTATAGACAGTAATTTAGGACTTTTTGTCAAAACCCATCCCTAACCATAAAACGATAACCTATAGCCTGTTTAGTAAGTTATTGCTCAGTTAGACCAAATGCAGCAAAAACCGTCTCCGTCAAAAAATCTGTCAAGGCGACTAAGCTATATGAACGCGCAGACCAGTTAAACTCATCTTTGGTTACCGTACCCAAAGTTGGAAGACGAATCTATTCTATTTGGTCACACTTCGATTTCAACAGCCTGGAGACTGGATTAACTGCATTATATTAGATCGAATTTTAACACAGACTAAATGTGAATCAAAACACAGAGACAGCTGTAGTATTCGTTTATATTTCATGAATTGGCATCAACGACATTTGGGGAAATAGAGACGTTTTCAGAACTCTGAACACCAGGGTGAACTTGGAGCGAATTAATTCAATACCGGGCAGCGTGTGATAAAAAACGGGGTCAATCAAGCAAGCCATCAATCTTTAACGCAGCCGAGAGTTCCAAGCACTTCATACTAAATTGCCTGGCCTTATAATTGGATAGTTCACTGCACAAGACTCATAGGTTATGTCGTTCTGTCTGGTGTTGGCACACATTGTTGACTGTATGTACATGTATACTGTTTAGACATCGCATCATGCAAGGTTTCTGGTGATTGGATAGCACCTGGTCATAACGTGTCATTGGATATTTCTGTCACAGAGCTATTAAAACACGTCATTGGTGTCGCGATGTCAGTAGGTATATGTACCGACACGAAGAAGGCTGATCGACCAAGAGCAAAAATACAATATCTTCTGTAAGATTCTGTATTGGAAAATTCTTGATACAGGAGTGATATAATACAGCCCAGTTTAAGTTTCAAGCAAACAGGGTTTGCTATATAGCGTATTTTTTTGGGCAATTCAACAGCAATTGGTTGTGACATCACCATCTAGTTATAGGAACCCGAGAAGCCTGATAGGTCCTTATAGCAAAATTGAATTTGAACGTAACTTAAACTATTTTTATATCTGGAACT
>NW_019775524.1:0-16937 GCF_001039355.2 Lingula anatina
CCGTATGTTCATTAAAGGATTTTTCAAGTCTGGTTTGTGTTTTCTGTGTCGTTTTTCTTCGCCAAAAATTTGACAAAGGTATGAGTTAATCACGACGCGACAATTGATCGTACATTCAGAGTGAAGGTAGACTAGCTATTGTAAATATGCCTACAGAAATATGACTAAATTTGAACATTTGCCTTTTCTCAATTCACGTATTTGAAAAGCATGCCATTATGCCAATAGCGGAATGTACAGCACGTCTTCCATTTACTCTCTCTCTCTCTCTCTCTCTCTCATGTGACGATGATAATCTAAAAAATACAAAATGAACATGGAAAGTCTGATATTTTAATACTTAAAAGTGCTAGTGTTTCAGAAAAATGGCAATATTTTGAAAAATCTTCAAAAGGAGACAAAAAGGCTGTCTTTGTTTTAAATGTTGTTAACAATTTTCTGAAGAAAGAAAATATTCTACATAATTTTTCTTTTACTTTCTGATTAGGCTTGTCTGAAAGTTTTTTCTTCGATAGTTTTTAAAATGTTCACATTGATTTGTCGCCATAACACTTCCATGAAAATTTTTTTTCCAACGACCACGGTCTTTCAAAGATCTTAAAAAATTAAACATTTCATGGGAGAATTGTGAACAGTAAATGTTAATTGAATATGTAGTCAAACGTCGATTTTTTTCTTTGCTTCCACAAGTATAAACAGATAGTGCTATAAACACTATACAAGGCATTAGAGATAGGCCTACCAAATGGCGTTTTTTTTATTCCAATTTTTTATTTTCATTTATTTCTCTGTACTATTAAACAGCATGAATATTAAAATTACTTAATATATTTTATCACACATGTATTAAGGCATAAAGCAATCTATGTGAAAAATAAAGTAGGCCTACCTTCAAAGGGGAGACAATAACTTTTTATTTTTTGTTTTTTCACGTAAATGAATAACTTGTCATTTGAAAAGTTTTTAGCACGAATGTCGTAATGTATAATTCAACATTGAATTATCACCTGGCGCTGTTTACTCCCAAAGAAAACTATTTCGTAACATCAGCGAAGATACATAGAAATCGTTTGTGAAGAAAGACTCCAACATTAAACAGCGTGTTTTCAGCGATATTGAACATGCGCAAGATTTTTAAAATAAACTTTTCATGTAACTGTAATTTCCCCACATACGTATATGCTCAACTGTTGTTACGTCTACTTAAAACCACACTGTGTATTATTTCCTATTAGTGGGCTCGGGATATTAACGGCGTTGCATTATTTCCTTTATTATATGACCTTCTGTAATAGAAAATTCCGTATTGCCATGTAACGATCATAAACTGTCACAGCATACGTATATACCAGTATTAAAAAACAGAGTGTCCGCTCTTTATAAGATACATACAGGGCAGGGTTAGCTGACGTAAGGGGGTGAAAAACTCGGACGTCCCCGAATCCTGTATCACAAGGGATTTTTTCGTTTGTGATCCCTTGTTTTTGTCTTTTCACATGACTGGAACTTTTAAGAAAAGTCAAAATGTTGGCACTTAACGATTACATTTCATGTGAAACACCACATTTTTGTCACGATGTAGGATAAATTTAACAGGGGGTGAATGCTGGAACTCTTTTTCTTTATTTTTTCCTTTATAATGTTGTTTTATAACATTTTCCATGCATCAGGATTTTATTTTGCCACCAATAAGGCTAATCAAATCATTTATCAGAATGAAATGAAGATGAAAATGATTAGACTTTTGTTTGAAATTTGGATTTCAAGATCAGAAGCAAAGTTGTTACGAAACGACTCTCAAAAATTGAAAATAAGCGACATTTTATTTGACTACTAAAGGCTCGATTACATGTATGTGACCTTCTCTAAGAGAGACAATCTTTTCATTTTTCCACAACAAATGACACTAGCATCCTGAAAAACGCTTATTTCAGGAAATTATTCACGCTAAACGAGACTGCAATAAGGTTAAAAGGCCAGTGTTGCCAAGTCATAATGATCTGTGTATTTAGCCAATTTTGTTCATTTCTTCGTTTATATTAGCTTTTTTTGTGATAAAAAACACAATGATAACAATGCTCATGTCTCAACTACCACAATGAAACGAAACCTGCTAGCCACGAGCTCCATCTGGCGGAGACGGAACGACTGAGCGGGAAAGGAGTAGAAACTTTGGACTAAAAAATGACATTTATTCGCTGGGTCATTTTCTGCCTTTTGATATTCATAAAGAAAAGCAGAGAAACTTGGAGGTAACAATGTAGTAAGAATTTGATCAGGATTTTAAAAAAGTTATGAGTATTCAAAATTGAGCGAGAAGATACTGAAACCACCTGGCATCCTAGCGCATCAGTATCTTTTTTTCTTAGAATTTATCGGAAACTTTTCACTGAATACTAGTGTTTTTAATAAGGACATGTGATACTCATACTGTTTTGTTGTAAAAGATGTGGCCAGAACAGGGATTAAAAATGCTAGTTCAGAAAATGATATCATTCAACCACACTTCATGAATTGAATATCTCAAATTTAACACTGCCAGAATTTACTGATGATTTATGGAGTTTTCTGATTATGATATTTTAGATACGGTAATGAAATTGGGCAATCAGAACTTTTCAACACAAGAAATCCAGTAAGTAACACACTCTTGTTAATACTTTCTGTGAAAATCTACACCTTTAAAGTGTATTCCATCATTTTCTGCCAATGCTACATAATATAAACATTGTGCACGGCTGGTTCCGTAACACCCCATTTCCATAGATTTTTAGATCGATCTATCCCTGTGGGGAGTCTCACTAGATTACTGTCAGCTTGGCTGGCTTAAGCGTCTATCCCGCCTACCGAAAGCTGTAAGGGGGTAATTAACTATGGTGTCCGCTCGGCTGACTGCAATTTAGCCTGAACCCCCAGGGAGTTAGGTCTATCTAAAACTTAATCTTTAGATCGATCGATCTAAATCTCTGGGAAAGCACCCTAACATTTGAATGATTGAAAACAAAAAATATCTGATTGATTTTCAGTGAATTTTTTCTTTGCGATTTGTTAGATCAAGCTAGAGTATTTGGTTGAACAAGATGGAGTAGAGATAGAATGGCAGATAAATGGAAATTGTGTTGTCTCTAACAAGAGGTAAAAACGATTTATTTGCATAAGAATAATAAATCTAGTTTTCTTCTTCACTGTGCATATTTCCTCTATATGGGAAGTTCTGAAATTATTTATTATGGCTAAATCAATGAATAGAGAGGGAACTTTTATCATTTGAATTAAATAAATGTGAACATTTATTTACTATCCCTTTATAAAACATTTAATTATATATTTGACATATTTAAATAATTTTTATTTCTTGTATGACCTGGTTCAGGTTAATGTTATTTATAAATAAGGAGTGGGAAAGATGCTTGAGATAGAAATAATTTTACTTATAGCTTCTGTGATAGTTTTAGTGCTTTTTTCTCAGTTCTCAAGTTGCCTCCCTGACTTGCAGTAAACCAGGACAGTATAAAGTAGATCTTAAGGTCAGGAACCGGTTTTTAATGTTAACCAACCAAACTGTTATTTCACTACCTGATCAGGCAAACATTTTTGAAGTAAAACTTTACTTTATAACTTACTGCACTTATTTGTAGTGAAAGAAATAAAGATTTTGCTTTGTTTTATGATAATGAAAAAGTCATTATTGAATGTTTCTAGCTGAAGATTATTGTAAATAGAATAGGGAATTTTTCTCATTTCCTACATGCTTCTCAGCCTTGTAAACTGCTGTAAATTAACATTTTCTTCAGTTGAACGGCAGCAGCACAGAGGAAGCAGGCCGCTATATAAATGTTCAGGCCTACCACGCCTGTTATCGATGGTACTTGGTTAAAAGCAATAATCAGTAAGGGGTATTGTCTTATTGATTAAATGATAGTTTGGAATTTTTTGTGAGTCCTTTTAAATTAAGAAGACACATCTTTAACTATTTTCAGTAAGTTAGATATGGAGACATGAATACTTTGACAGAACTTGAAGTATAAAAAATTTAATAGCTGATTGGTATCCTTTGACTACATGGGCCAAGCTTGTGTCTTATAGCAATATATTTTTCCCTTTTCACAATATTTGTAAAGTCACTGGTACTTTTATTGTTGAATTTATTTCTCTTTTAGATCTTTATCTGTGAGAATTCATCATGAAAACACTGAATCAACATCAGACCATACCATGGCAAGTAGAGCAGTGGATTTTCAATGTGGCCCTAATTTTAGCCACGGATTTTTAATGTCTCTTTATTAGTCTGGTTTAAGTCACTTGTGAGGAAAATCGGGCATAATATGTATGCATTGAAATGAAGACATACATGTGCTCGTAGCTTTAGGGACTGTTTGTGGGATTTTGGCTCGGAATTTTTTCCTGGTGTTATTTAAATATTTAAAGTGATTGTCATCATTAGATTTAATGTCTTGTTTATGTGTTTTTAAAGGCTTTTTTCATGACTTGTCTAGTAAGCAGTTATGATGTTATCTTCATTTTCACTTTGTTTTAGAAAATCAATAAAAAAATACAGTTTTTTCAAAACCTAAAAATATGATGAAACAGGACTTTCACTCATGATCATAAATGCATTATACATGTACAAAAAAAAAAGACCAATTAAAACATCAAAATGGCTAAAATCTTACAAACAGTACCTTTAAACTTTTGACATTAATTTTTGTCATACTCCTTTAGTTATAGAATGAAATGTCACATTCTTCTGTCTGACTTCAGGATATCTACAAAGTATGGGTTGTGAATGATCAGCATGTATCTGCCAGGGAAAGAAATGGTACAGCCCAGACCCCCTCAGCAGTAAGTATAAATATTGTCCATACTCAGCCCAGACCCCCTCAGCTGTAAGTATAAATATTGTCCATACTCAGCCCAGACCCCCTCAGCTGTAAGTGTTGATACTGTTTATAGATCCTCCATAGATGTTAAGAATGAGATTCGAAATATATGGTGTTTTCATTTTAGTTGTTGAATGATAAATATAAACCTTACAAAAAAAGAAAAAAATCGAATTAAAAGGATTAAAGGGGACAAACTACCTTATTATTTAAAGAAAATTTATTCTGGTGGACGGCTGTATGTCAAAAACCTCAAAATCCTATCCCATTTCTTATGACCCAAGACAAGGTAAAACTTGCATCTTATTTAAATAAACAATTCTTAATTTTCCAGAAATAAACGGAGCAAATTTACATTTCACGAAATTTGAATCTGACTAGCTTAATACCACGCTTTAAGTACAAATAGATAAAAAAGTTTGTTTCAGAAGATGGACATTTGTTAAAAAAAAAAGTTTTAGCTAGCAGGATACATTGTCACCACTGAAGTTCTCAAAATTCAATACCAATAAATTGACAAAAGAGAAACCAATAAACAAAGAAATTTAATGGTCTCAGATGTAAAGTAAGTTAGTCACCAGTGTACATAATATCCCAGCCTTATTCAAGGTATTTGAACTTCTTGACAATGTGATGGTCAGAGTCTGCCACATACATGTGCCCGTCATTGGTCACTGCTATCCCCCTGGGCCAGTGGAGAGGGCTGCCTGTGCTTTCAATACACAACACGAACTGACCGTTGCGGTCAAATACCTGGACTCTGTTGTTATACTGGTCTGCCACCAGAATATGGCCGCACTGGTCAGCTGCCACCCCCTGGGGCCCCCGGAACTCCCCCTTTCTGTGCCCCTTCTGACCAAAGTTGAACAGGTAGTTCCCCACCTCATCAAACACGTGGATGCAGTTGTTTGAAGTATCTGAGACCACGATACTGTCATCATCCATGACACACACACAGTTAGGGCCACGGAAGTTTTTTAATCCTCTTCCGCTGACTGTTTGTATTTGTTCCCCGCTGGTGTCCGAGAGGATGTAGAGACACTTTCCAAACAGGTCTGCTACTATGATCTGATCTTTGCTGTTAATAGCCAGGTGCATTCCACACTGGAAGGGTTGGGTGGCCATGCTCACCTGTTCTCCCGTTTTTGTTAGTTTTGCGATCGTGTTCACACACCCTCCCAGATGCTGGTCTTTCTTCATCAGAGGACAGATGAGCGTGTCGTCAGAACTGCAAACAGCAACCCCCACGGCGTTGTAATCTTTCAGATCACCGTCCAGTTTGAAGTGACTCTTGAAAGTTCCAAGTTCGTTGAAGATCTGAACCCGACATAGCTCGTCGACTACGTAAACATCCCCTGTGGGGTCTACTGTGAGGGTACGAGGAAAGTTGAACAGCCCAGGTTCTTTTCCTTTGCCGCCAAACCAAAGGACAGGATCATTGCTCTGTACGTCAAACTCAAACTGACTTCCTCGTACTGTAGTCTTGTTGTCAATTGGGTTGACGGAGCCGTAGTGCATGCCTGAAACTTGGGGTTTGAAATGAGCAGTGTATGTGCCATCTTCATTGTCTTGAACAGCACACTTGATGACTTCATTGTATTTGTCCCTTATCTCGACTTCCACTGGGTACCCAGACAGTGCCACCTTGCTGCTGCTGGAGAGCGTTATCTCCGCTGTGGACGTGAAGCCTGCTGTGGCGGGAACCGTCTCAACCTGCACCACTGCCGGCAGCTGCTTTTCATCATGGCGGACTTGGATGTATTCCTGGGCAGACGACACATACTCTACGCAAGGACCGCTGTCAAACTCGATGTAATTTTTCCCAGAGTCTGTGTGGGTGTTGTTGTACTCCTGGACCTTGTTTTCCAAGGTTTTGCAGTGTGTTGTTGCCATGGTGACGAGGTTTGGGACATCTAGGTCTCGTAGTGCAGTGTTGTATACTTGTACTGTGCTGTCCATACAGAGGATTTGGCTCTCACAGGAATCTATGTGCTGGTCTAGATGTTTGGATTTCTCTTGAAATTTCTCCTGAATGGTGGTGGTGACTTCCTGGTGTTTTTTCTTTATGACCTGTAAATGACAAAATTACTTCTGTAACTTCATAGGCTGTAAGTAAAATTGATCACTATTGCATAAGTATAATTATACATTTTTTCACACCTTATCTGATCAAAAGCATAACAGTGGGGAAAATGTATTTCCTTTTTAACTTGAAGAAGATATTTAATTAAATAGATATTATATAGTAAAACAGTTGAAAATAAGTATTACCTCCATCATTTTAGCAAATATTTCGTCAGCTTTCTGCAGGGCTGTCTTCTTCGCACTTGCCAACATTTCTTTCTCTGCCAGCACATCTTCCACATGCATCTGCTTATCACTCACCGCCTGTTTTACACAGACGATATCTTTGCGTAGTTTGTCAGCCATGATTTCTCCAGCTTGGTATATGTCGCAGATGTCATGGTCGCTGTGGTTGACCATCGTACCTGATTCTTCAGTGGCTGGAAAGTGGTTGAGTTTTGTGCCACTTGGTGCAGATTTCGTGGTGTTAAAAGATTTTTCGCTGCTAGTTTCATTTTCATCATCAGCGTCAGTTGTATGCTGACTTTGATGATCGTCATCTAGGTCTGTCCCATTGTTGCTTTCTAATTCTTGATGACGTAGGTTGTCCGAGTCGACACTTGTTGTGCTACCATTGTGTTGAGAAATTTCATTGGTTGTGTTGACATTGTTGACAGTTGTTGCCCTGGTAACTGCATGGGAACAGATATCGCAGACAGTTTTTTGACAAGTTTTACAAAACCCTGTAACGTCCTGCCCTGGATGCTCTGAGCAATGGACTGACTGAGAGCCAACATTTCTATGATCTGAATTGTGAATTGTTTCAATTAACTCCACCAAGCCGGTCTTTCCTTTAAGCTCTTGAATATGTGAAGTATAATCAGGATCTTCTCTGTTACGGAACAGTAACAGTAGAGAACAGTCTGGACAGAGCTCATGGTCAAATGGCAGGTGTGTTAACTGAAGGTGCTGGTCAGTGTCTGAGAGGTAGTGTGTGGTACACACCTGGCACACTGAACACCCCTCCTGATAACAGCTATTGTCTGGGCTGTCCATTGTGGGCTGAAAATAGAATTGTTTACGGTCATTGGACAATAAATTTGATCAAGATTAATATTGATAAATTTCCACAAACTTTGTTTTGTTAGTAATATTGTAAATTAAAGGGATAATAACTCTTCGTTTTGGCCAAAAAATGAATTTTCCTGGAGTAAACAACAATTTTCCCATACTTACTAATGGTTAATGAATCCATTTTTACATTCAAAGTTAGTCCCTGGTTTTTTTCTAAAAAGTTGGGTTTTTTGTTAAAATCTCTTAAGAGATTTTAACAGAGTATAGCCATCAATGGAGGTCACGTGGTCTAAAGACAAGCTCAGATATCAGAATAATAGCTATAACTGCCGTTTTTGTGGTAAAACAGAATATATTATATTTCTATGAGTTATTCACAATGTTTTTATTGTGAAATATAGATCTGATACAAAGAGTTATTATCCCTTTAAATGATTCAGAAGTTTTTAAAAGTGATTTGGCTTTGTAACAGAAATTATGTTATTTTATAACATAAATGATTAAGTTTGAAAAAATTAGATATTTAAATAAATTTTGAAAATTTCAAATAATTATGGTATTATTTGGAAGTTGACAGCCTGGTGATTTTTTGGGCGGAGGGGGGGGGGGTCACAATAGCTGTTGTCAATATTTCAACATTGGTTCACATTAAAACTTAATTTATTGCACCTAAAGAATTTTAAAGTTTCTATCTTCAGACTATAGTGTTACTGAGAGGCAAAACCTTCACTTGGCCTTGCTATTACATTCTGTTGTAACTGCCCAGATAGCATGTCTCTGGTGGGTTTTCATGTATAGATGGCGGACCAGTGTGTATGTATGTATGTAGAATAAATGACAGCTTGGATTTAGTTGAACGTCCTGTGTACAAGCTATCTATCAATCAATACCCCACACAGTCCCATCCCAGCCAATCTATTCAGATTATGAAATTTAACTTTGATAATTTCTGCCCCTAAGCCTTGTAACTAAGGCCTATCAAATCAGCTCTTAACAGAAATCGACACACAAGTTAACTTTCATTGTAGCAAGACTGACTCACATCTGGTAGACTAATGTAAATCTCATTTATACACTCCAGTTATATTTTAAATCCCTGAACTGATTTATTTCAGCATGTTCTCAGTACAGTATGCCTGGTATAGCCTGCTTGTTACTATGGCATTTGTCATTAAATGATAAAGTTGTCAACGAGGTAAAAAGCGTAACCCACCTGTTCTGTGCCTGCTGCCCTGTACCTGTGTTAACGTTGCTATGCAGAGAACATTTGTAGACTTATCGATGAACTTGAGATAAGAGCAGCCAATAGTTTGTGCTGAGCAAGGGAAAATCAATATGGCTAAACACTTAAAAGGGTTGCAGTCTAAATCAATAAGTTATGAAAACGATCCGGGATCAATCAATAAGCTGATGTGCACATAGATTATTTTACTAGGGGTGTGGGGGCTGTGAAGTGCAATTTTTCACCCAATGGGCCATGTCGATCTAGCATGTTATCAAGATTTTTGATTTTTACCACAAAAATGGGATCATGCTCAATAAGTTGAATTATTGTCATGGCATTATAATTTTTATCATATCAGTAATGTATGGTTAATAAACGTAGCTTTTCTAAGTGTGATTTTTTAAACAAAAGTTAATTGTTAAACTGAGGAAACATTTTAATGTCTATATTTCATATTGTTGGTGCAAATGTATGCAGTTTTAGGCATGTAAGAAGTACATCAATAAGTTAACAGTCATTATTTTAAAGTTTTTTTTCAAATTCTCATCTCTTTTTTAAATAAATTCCTGCATAATTTCCAGTATTCCCAAGTCCTAAGCAAACAGTTCCATTACCTTGGCCAGCAGCCTCATGTTCAGTTTGCCCTGCAGTCCAAACATATGCCTCACAGAGAGGTCACCTTGCGGGAATTTGACCAGAACTTGGGGTGAGGAGTGTATTTTTTCCTACCTCTGGAAATAACTAAACCTTGTTTTTTTGTTTGAAATATGAAGAAAAGCTTTTTAATGAATCAACTTAATACTGTAAGATATGTTGTCTTTCTGAAGTTTAAAAAAATGGGATTTTTTTTAAACTGAAGTTTGAATAAGAGAATATCATTAAGATGTTTTAAACTGAAATGGAATTATATTAAGCATCTTCAATGACAGTGAAGAGGTTTGCTACTCTCATTCAAGTCATTCAAGTCATTGTTTTTGTTTCTTTCTTGGATATAGGATTTGGGTATTTTCAATTTCTTCCCATCCCGAAGATGTACAAACAAGCTTTAAGATAATTGGCAAACGGCCAGTCGCTGTTTATGAGTGCTTCATAGAGTATGTAGACATCACTTGATTTTATTCCATTTTATTTACTTTTAATTAACTTATAATTACTTTTAAATTTTCTTTTTGCAAAGATAAATCCAAAACTTTGAATGAAATTGATTTTCTTTGTATGTAGATCATTAATATGTAGGGTATGTTAACTATTATTTCATATAATTTTTTTTAATGCAAAGATGAGAAATTTTGTGAGAAGATCTTTTCATGGTCAGAAATTTATTTGTATATTGTTTGTATTTTTAGGGACACATTTATTTTGCAACCAGAAGAGAAATACCAGATGATGACAGAATCCAGAACAGAGGTATAGAATTTGGTTTTCTTCATTTAAAGGTAAAGTACCTAAATTTTTGTTTTACAAAATTGAAAATCTGTTATAAAACCTTGAAAGCAAACCTCAATTTCTTTTTAGGACAGTATTTTCACTGCCAATAAGATCAAGCCAAGGATGATAAAGGTAACAAAGCAGAGGAAGGTCACTGGTATTTGTATTACTGAAGCAAAAATTTAAAAAGAAAAATGAAAATGGTTTTTAGTAGGGATCTGTTGCTTTAAAACAGCAGGGCTTATGAAAGAAATATGAAATTTCTTTTACATATATACCAAATATGCCTAACTCTGTAGGGCCTTTTTCACTGCTTACCACTCTCTAAAAGTTCTTTCATATATATGGCAAGTAGAGTACACAGTAATATATCACATTACAAATTTATATTGGGTAAATATTTGAATACAGCCAACATCTGACCAAGTAAACATGACCATGAAGATAAAAGAACTTGGTGAGAGAAGAGGTCCACGTCTTCATTTTTGCACACGTCCTTATTTGTTATTAAATGTCAATCTATTTCACCATTTTGATCTCATTATGCCAACATTTCTCTCCCTTTCTCCCCCAGGATCCCTGCATGCAAAATGTGGCTGTAGTTTTAGCCAGGTAGTCTAGCTGGTTGTTCTCTTCGGCAGGAGTGTCCTTGTGTGTTGTTCTGCTTATGCTAATTCCATTTGTGTTGTATATTTGGATATTTACTTTGTATTCATTTTATGTTATTGTTTGGTATTGTTGTTTCTTTCTTTAATGTTTTATATTGAGGAAAATACTTGGGAGAGGTTTTGTGATTGTAATTCATGTAAAATGTCTAATTGTAGGGTAGCATTATTGTTTTTATTTTTTTAATTTTTTCATACTCAGTGTTTATAAAAGAGAAAATAATATGAAGCACATAAAATGCATTTTTAGTCCTGATCATTCTTAAACCTTGTAAATGTGGATATTTCGGGACGGATCCAGAGATATTTTCTGGTAGTCTTCCAAATTATCTTTGTTGAACCATCCTCCATTTTTGACCGTCTTCCGGTAGAAAAAAATAGATACGAATCAATGTAAATTTGAAAATCTGACCGTCTTCCGGAAGACCCAAAAGACGGCCTCAATCCGCCTCTGGATATTTTACTGCATTGTGTGCATGTTTGATGTTTGTGTATTGAACTCTATTTACAGTTCTATTTAAGTAATACCTAACTTAATGTAATAAAAGCCTATTGTATTCCAGGGATGAGCTGTTTATGTCCCAGGATAACTTTGCCAGTATCCAGCACCTGGGTGTGCCTGCAGGATTCCAGGTACTCCATTGTGTTGGGATGTTCCCCTGGCTCTCCTAACACAATCCATATGTTAAACTTACTGCACATTACTTGTTTCCATCACACTGGTGGATAAGGGTATTCTGGGTTTCATTCCATTGAAGTTGACATTGTTTTCCTACATACCCCTGCAACCTTCAGGTAAAAAAGCTGATGATCAAGTAAGAAATGGATAATTGGATGGTTTTGTCTTTTTAGACACCTGGAACAACTGAAATGATTTGGAACAAGTTTTGTTCTGTGATGTTTCACAATGTGTTAATTTCATGTTTAAAAACATGTTTTAATGTGGATGATCTTGGTGAATGAATTTGAATATATATTGAATTTTAATTTTAAAGGCAATAAAATAGTAGCATTGGTTCAAGTAGTACAATGCAATTTTGTAGTCAGGAGTGTCCTCAGTAAACTAAATGCTCAAGTTGTAGACAAAGTACCTTTCATTGGTTCACATGCACTTTTACATTTCTTGTGATGCAAGATGTTATCCATTTTACGAGCAGAATTCCTGTAATAGTTATTTTTTTATAAATGGGGAGGTCTGGCAGAGGTCACTAAATGTCATAGCATGCTTTTCTTCCCAGCTCTTGGAAAATGGTCATTTGAATAATTTCTTTCATATGACAGCTTTGTATCAATTTTTATTTCAATCTTAATGATTCTTTGCCCAGGAGACCAAGGGTTATTACTATAAAGGATATTGATATCATTTGATTTCTCTCAGGGCGGCCGGACCATTGATTGGGTGACCTTTATAGATGATCACATTGTGCTGCTGATAAATGGAAGTGTTTATCTCAGGGGGAAAACAAACGAGTCACTCCTGGAAATTGAAGGTAGGTTTTGAATTGATGAATTCTATAAAAACTTGAATTGTGGGAGATATGGTTATCGATAGTGATCTGGTTGTGACTAATGCTTGTGTCAATTTTTTGGATGGGGGTTTCACTGTGATAACCCTTGATCTTATTTACAAGTTTGTTCAAAAGTTCATCGTGTTTATTATGTTGTTCTCTGTGTGACAGTAATTAGGTGAAATCTAGAAAGAAGACTTATAACCTTTGCCCCTCGAAATATTTTGAAATTGTTCAAAATAAATTGAAGAACTTAAATCTGAAGATTTTTATTGAACAAAAACCAGAAATCTGGAAAATATTTTGGAATGCACATGATTTGTTGATTAGATACTATTTCTAGCAACTTTTTAGTCATTGTCTAGCATATTTTTGTTCTAAACCAGATTTTTTGACTAAGCCAATGCACCAATAAATAACTAAAGCTGTTACCAAATTTTTTTTAAAAATTATCCGTTTATAAGGCAAATGTGTTAGTGCATTTTGGTAATCAAGCAATATATTGTTTTGTAATTACAGGTCTTCCAGGTGACATCTTGGGTATCAGGGGCAGAGACACCTGCAGTGAAGGGGTGTTAGCACTGGTAAGTATCACACAGGTAGACAGGGATGGAGGGTGAGGGTGGGGGGTTGAAGAGACACCTGCAGTGAGGGGGTGTTAACACTGGTAAGTATCACACAGGTAGACAGGGATGGAGGGTGAGGGTGGGGGGGTTGAAGAGACACCTGCAGTGAGGGGGTATTAGCACTGGTGTCATGTTGTTAGATACAAGAATATTTATTATTATTGTTTTAGTATTATTATGTAGAAACGTGTCTATGCTTTATTTTCGCCAGAGGGAGAACAGCCACTTTGTAGCCTTCAGTAATACCAAGGTGTATCTGTGTACTGCTAGTACAGTGGAGCAGTTAGAATGGCCACAAACACTACTACAACTAGAGAACCTATTATTACAGGATCCACAGGTAAGACATAGGAACATATGACTACAGTGTTCATTATATGATTTTAAAGTTGTATTATCTGTGTACTGCTAGTACAGGGGAGCAGTTAGAGCGGTCTGAGACACTGCTACAACTAGAGAACCTGTTATAACAGGATCCACAGGTAAGACATAGGACTTCAGTGTTCATTATGTGATCTTATAGTTTTTTAATGGGATTTTTTTCTTGGGGGGTGGGGGGGGGGAACTTTTTGATAAATGAATTCCACTATTCTGAGTAACAGTGATTTAGATACAACCCCTATTTCTTTTACTGTTTGGCCCAAAGTTGACCGAGATTGTATTACTTTGTGATAATAATTTGAGTGGTTGGTGAGAGTAGTAGAATAACAGGGTTTCTGCAAGATTTTGAACACAAGGGTGTGTATTCCTTAACCATTGCTGGACACTGTTTGAAAGTTTGTCTCTTTGTCAATGTTTAAAGAACCCCAAAAAGTAGTGCTGACAGTGGCAGAATTTTGGGTAGTATAATTGCTCAGCCTTGTGTATTTTCAGATATAAGTTGCTGTATCTAAGTTCATCATTTTTTGTTTCATTTCAAGGTTCAGGATGTGGCTTTCAATACATTCCCAGGGTCAGTAGGAATATTGCTAGCCATCAATGCTAATGGACAGTCAAAGGTAATGGGTTCTTCATAAAGGTGCTTAATTGTTCAAACAAACTACCCTTTAATGTTTTTCACCTTGTTCTATAGTATCTGAGTATTGGATTAGACATTAGTTCTCTGATGGTTTACAGTTGTTTTGGGTATTTTCAGATGGTAGACAGGATGAAACACTGAACCAATAATGTTAAGAAATAGTATACGCAGACTGATCAGTTTTTTTTTCCAGGTTATAGTATTGCTGTATAACATATATGAAGATGTTTGGGAGATTACACCTATGTGGATGGATTTTAACATTACAGGTAGGTCTGCCATGTTGGTAATGTATTTGTACTCGGAATCCATAGGTGACTTGTTATTCTTTTTTTTCAAGTTGGTGGTGATTTAATTCATGCTGATCTCTGATTAAAATGATGTCTTATTTATGTCTACAAGATGATGAAATCTTCTACAATTTTCAAGTACCAATAAAAACAAACTTTACATCTCAAAATAACTGACTTGAAAGAGGACATTTTTCCAGGCTGATTTTGGACATTTCCATTGAACATTCTTGGTAAATATACATTTTGGGTATAATGTTCATTTTAAGTTGACCAAAAAAAAAAAAACTGTTTATTTAATGGTTGCTTCATTTAGAACAAATGAAATAATTTTCAGGTCCTGTCTTTTAAACCTGTTTGTATTACAAAGTAATTTCTCCTGACATTTTAAATTTGCTCTCACTTTCAGAGTCTGGCCCGGTGAGTTTCATGTTCCAGGATGCTGGGAAGACGGCTTTCCTGCTCCGTGATTTACACAGACTCTATTACAGCTATGAAGAAGGTAAAAATATTTATAAAACTTTCTTGCATAATTTCATTTTCTTTGAAATGATAAGACCAGACATTTATATCTTTTTGACACAGTTTGAAGTGTGGTTGAGATATTGTGTCTGGTGCGAAATCTGTTTGAGAAGATATATCACTACTCTTTAGATAGACATGCATTGTGTTATTTGAGATATGTGTGCATTGTGTTAGGTGTGATATGTGAACGATGTGTTAGGTGAGATATGTGTACAATGTGTTAGGTGAGATATGTGTACAATGTGTTAGGTGTGATATAAGCACATTGTGTTAGGTGTGATATGTGTACAATGTGTGATATGTGTACAATGTGTTAGGTGTGATATAAACACATTGTGTTAGGTGTAATGTGTGTACAATGTGTTAGGTGTGATATAAGCACATTGTGTTAGGTGAGATCTGTCCATTATTCCAGGCACAGAGAATGGTGTGATGACCTTGCTGAACTGTAATACAAGTGACCTGGTGGAGGAGGGAGAGTTCATACAGGAAGTGACCATTAGTATGCAGCCAACTTCATTCTTTTATTTCATGATTTCAAATTTGTTCAGAAATATATATCAGAAATTTGAAAACTGATGGAGCTCTTAAAAGTGAAAAATAATAATAACATTAATAAAAACCTTAAGTTTAAGATGTGAAAATAATGTGGTTAATAAGAAAGTGTATTAAGATATGAATTAAAACTGGAACCCACCAAAGGAAAAAAAACTTTTTAACTAATATCTTGTACCATGTTTTTATTTGGTTTATCTGATTGCCATGCATCCTGAAAATCCAATTTAATTATCATTATTTAGAAGCGATCTTAAATATAGATTACTTTGGAATAAAAGTTATTGGAATTAAAAAGAAAACTTAATTTTTAGTGTGTCATGTGAGTATTTGTTTATATATTCTTTTTTCAACAAATTGTGATGTGTATATTTCCATCCTGCTCCCACAGGTCCCCTGAGAGAGATCATCATCCACACCTCACGAAATCATTTGTTTCACAGTAAGATGAAGATGAATCAAGTTCTGAAGGTGAGCTAACATTGATTATTTAAAAAATGATATTGATTTGGAAAATTTAACTCGTTTCAAAGAATTTATATCAGAAAAAATAAAAAGGTGAACAACAAATGTTATTGCAAGGAGAATGTTTTGAAGTAGCATATATTTCAGTGACTTGATGAAATACTATTTAGATGTGAGTCCAGGGACCTAGTTGATGAGATATTACTAAGACACTAGGAATCGAGATACGTACTTTATTGTCCTTTGAGTGTGCAAAGATGTCTATTTGCCTGAACTATCATCAAATAAAGAACAAACGTTTGTCTTTCCTTGTTCCATGTTATCTTTTAATAATAATGATAATAGTAATTAATGATGATGATGATTCTGATCATAATGAAAACAGTTGTTTCCATAATGTTGATGCTGATGATAATATTTTCCAGCTGGAGTCAGGAGAACTGCCCAGCTCAGATGTGGTGGTAAGGTTTGATGCTCTAGATAGGATGTACCTGATGGTGTTAGAGAACGGTACCCTGACCAGCAGAATTTATCCACTGAAGAATGAGATAAGCAGTGGGCTTTTTCCTCTACAACAGTGTCCTGTGAGTTGAGATGTGGGGGGGGGGGGGGGG
>NW_019775524.1:17144-38422 GCF_001039355.2 Lingula anatina
TCTGGGCAATGTTAGTGTTCCTTGATATCCACAGTGGATTTCTACAGGTAGGATGTGGTGGTGGGGGGTGGGAGGAGGGGGGGGGGGTAAATTAAAAAGGAACCTGTACAAGATTTGAGAGAAGTTAGTTTATATAATTAAGTATTTCTGGTTATGAGAAATCACCCAGACCAGAGAATGCTGAATGTTTCTTTAGGTAAATGGATAAAGTTTATTTTCTGTGCTGAAACTTAAATTTCAGTTATATAGCACTAGTGTTGAAAAAAATTAATGATTGAAATTGAAAATTTTGAGCGTATTGTATTAAATATGTTCCAGATGTTTAATCATAACTCCACTCTTGTCAAGTCCAGAGCAAACTCTGATATTCAGTACGGAAGAGGAGTTATTGCTCATAACAAGGTCTGTAATATGTTCAGTATGGAAGAGGTGTTATTGCTCATAACAATATTTCAGTAATATGTTCAGTATGGAAGAGGTGTTATTGCTCATAACAAGGTCTGTAATATGTTCAGTATGGAAGAGGTGTTATTGCTCATAACAATATTTTAGTAATATGTTCAGTATGGAAGAGGTGTTATTGCTCATAACAATATTTCAGTAATATGTTCAGTATGGAAGAGGAGTTATTGCTCATAACAATATTTTAGTAATATGTTCAGTATGGAAGAGGAGTTATTGCTCATAACAAGGTCTGTAATATGTTCAGTAGGGAAGAGGTGTTATTGCTCATAACAAGGTCTGTAATATGTTCAGTATGATATTCAAGTTAGGTGTTTAGTTCCAGGGAATAAAAATGATAGCTGCGTACATTGTATTCACTTGATTTTTTAAAAAGCACAGGTACGCTGTTAATGGTAATTTTAACAACTTTATAAAACTTCTGCATTGCACAGAATTGTTTATGACACTTGGTGCAAACTTAAGTACTTACTGAAGATAAAAATAATTCTGGAAAAAAAGTCCTACTTGGGAATATGATCTATCAAAGCCGAAAGACTAGCATTCATGTGTAGTTGGTTAATGTTTTAAACCCTGTTTATCTTATTTGTATGAGGAGTTTAAAATGATTTAAATATTATTTTACATTTCCAGTCTGTTACCTTTTACCACCATATGGATTTTTACAGGTCCCCAAATTACACTACTGCTAAGTAAGTGCAATAGTAATCTTAAATCAATTTTTTTTTAAAAAGATAACTTTTGACAATATTCAGACTTTGATATTTCCTAGAACCCATTATTGTAAATTGTTTTATCCAACATTGAATTTTTTCCAGATATCTTTTCTACAAAATCAATCTCACGCTGACATTCAATATTTTTTAAATTCTCACTGCTTATTATGAACATAATGTTTATAAGATGAAGACAGGATAATTAGTAAATAAATAAATAAATACATACTAGTAAGATAAATAAATAGTTACATTATTGGTTTTTTTTATCATTTTAGAAAACTTGCAACAGGTATCTCTTGCTTTGAGCTGATACCATCAAATATCAACCTGATATGCCCATCTCCTACCCAGATTGTAAGTATGTGATAAATAAGTTTATAACAAATGAAAGACAGAAAGCGGAAGTTTTGCTTAAGTCAGAGTGATTGATCATTGTCAAAATTGGTTATTGGAGGGCACTTTTTGTACTCAGAGTTTTTTTTTTTTTTTTGAGGGGGGGGGGGAGGGGGAAAGTTTGCATTTTTGTCACCAATAATTTCAAGAAAATTTAATATTTTGATTTTACCCCAGGTCTCCTACCTGTCTGTGGGATGTCCAAAGGGAAGACACCTGGTTTTAAAACGGTGAGTAAATTTACCTTTTTTTCAGTATAAAAACAAATAACTTCTGATTATAGATAAACTACCTATCCTGGCAAGAATTGAGGGCCAAATCTTAAGTTTTAAATTATTTAGTTTGTTTTATTAATAAATGATTTATTTTTGTCAGCTATATTGATTGAGACTGCTCGGAGCTGTTTGAAGTAATTAATATCGACATTCTGTTTTTTAGATTAGGCTTGTGATGTAATCTTGAGTTGACAAAGGTTTGCCAGCATTTAAAATAATCTATATAATTATTAAAATATTAATTATAAAAGAAAATTCAGAATTTAAAAAATTATCTTTTAGGCCAGCTGCAAGTGAACCCTGTGATACTGTTGATACATATACTATTGGAAAGTGAGTACCTCTCTTTAATTTGTTGCTTTTATATAATCCTTATATATTGTTGGAATATTTTCATTCCATTCTATTCATTCCATGTAATACCTTTGACAGTTTTATCAGTTAGTATTCCATTATATGGTGTTATTGAAAACGTTATGAATTTTTTGAGAGATAAACTTAATGATGTCACTGGCATTTAAACTAATCATTTCAATTCCATCTTTACAGGGAACATTTCCTGCATTTGGATGGGACATCACCCACACAGGACAAGGTTAGTTTATTGTTGTCTAGATCCCATACTTGAGTGTAATTAATTGTTTTTATATAAGTGTGTTGTATTTTATTATTAACAAAAACAAAATTTTAATTGAAGAAAATACCCACCATGCAGTGACACCTCTCCGACAGTCAACATTGCATGCCATGGATATACATACATAGTCAGTATTTCCTCACTGGCCTTTAATAGACTTATATCTTACCTTACTGTGAAGAAATGTTAATTAATACATTTAAATCAGTTACTTTTATATACTTATATAAAAATTAATTACATTCTCAAAATGCTTTTAATTACCAACATAGAGTCTGATTACAATTTTTAAAATAAATTAAAATCTTTTATTTGAAAAAAGTGTTATAACTGATTTAACTGGCTGTTATCTTGACATTGTACTATGTTTTGATATCTTAAAATTTTTAACTGTCCACATATCTGTTTACATTGTACTATACATTTTAATAACTTAACTACCTATATATATTTTTAAGTTATTATTATTATTATTATTATTATTATTATTATTATTATTATTATTATTATCTCTAAGTCCTATTTACAGTATATTAAGTATACAATTTCTCTGTCTGTAATTCCTTCTTCTCCCCCAGGTTGTCCATTATGACCTGGTCAGGTTGGGATGTCCAGTTAGAGTGGACAGCAGTCACAACTTTTTGCCACAGTTAGAGCTGTAAGTGTATGGGAAATATGAAAATTGAATTATCAGTGAGACTTTTCTGCCACAGTTAGAGCTGTAAGTGTATGAAATATGAAATATGTACATGTAGTACGTGTGTGCAGTTATTTCTCCATGATCATGTTCATTATTTAAGTTTTAGAACATTACCATTGGAAACTTTGTTAATATTTACTTTGTTTACTTTTTACTAATGTGTATGAGTACCATGTGCATATACCGGTATTATTGCCAAGTTTGTGTTTGCACATGTCGTAGCCTTTATTATTTCTTTTTTCCCTGATTTAAGGTATGATGGTGAGGAATTTGTCCGTCCTGTGACTGGCAATTTCATACTATGGGAGGAGCAAGGTAGAACAGACTACAGTTATAATGCTACCATGAAACAGGTAAAACTTAAATATGTAGTTTGTAGTCTGGGATATTTTTTTCAGTGACTACTGTACGTATTGATTAAAAGGGCAAAGAGATAGTTTTTTTCTTCTTCAACTAAAAGACAGTTTGGTGCAAATTTGATTCAGTTATTCATATAAGGTCAAAGAGAATTAAAAAGTAATTGCCGTAATAGAAATTTAGTTGTTTTTTTTTTAACCCTTTGCAGGCAGGGTGTCATAAGGTGGCTCAGACTTGGTCACAGATCAGAGACGAGCAGGGCATGCTCACTGACTGGGGACAGGGGTGGGGTCCTTGGGTAAATACATGTATATTTAAGTATAACCCAGTTTCTTTATGTGCTTGATGTTGTGTAGAGCTGTAGAGTTTAGTAGAAATGTAGGATTCTGGATTGAAATTCTGTAATTTGTATTAAAACAACATGTATAATAACCAAAGGAATATGATACAACAATTCATATGAGATTAAATGTTTTTTGTTTGTTTTCAAATTTTCTACCTCAAAATTTAAACAGTATATATTTTTTTAGAATTATAGGAGCTGTTTTGAAGAGACAAACACAGTAATTGACAGCAGTTTGCTGCAGAGACCGTATCAGATCCTGAACTCCACAGGTGTGTCTTGGTTACAGTTTCCTAACACCCACGACAGTATGTATACCTTCCGGGCCAGAATTGTAGACCCCAACTACAGGTAAGACCATCTGGCATTTGTACTGTACTTAGCATATGTAATGCAACCTTTTTTGAATAATTATTTTAACTGGAGATCAGAAGATTTAATATGCCTTTCAGACATTATTGCAGGCTGCAGAAAAGAAGTTAAAAAGTAGGACAAAATTAGTCAATTTATTTTATATATTTAATTTATTTATATTATTTTGTCAATTAGTGGTTCAGCTGTATCACCCAACATTATTTCTCATATTTCAGTTTCTGTGACTTAGAAATCTCCTTTGCGGTACAGACATATGGAGCACAACATCCCGAGGACCTCACGGTTACCATGATAACAGTGGGAGGCATCATGGGAGCAGTCCTCTTGGGACTGCTTGGATCGTACTTTGTGTACCGCAAGCAAACCAGCCAGGCCTTTGCTACCAGGATGATGTTGGTGAAGATGCTGCACAAGGAAGATCATTCACATCAGAGGGAGAGCCCTGTTCCTAAAAAAAGAACCTCAGTTTTAGGGGATATATGGAGCTAGTGGGAAAAGGAAAAATGTTGGGTTATTTGTTTTTTGAAACTACAAAACAATAATAATAATCAAAAAAAAAAACAGAAGAAGCACTTTTTTGATATGACAAACAAATAATAGAGCTCTAATACAATTTGCCAGCATCACCCTTTTTGAAAAAAGTTTTTGAACTTTTCAAAATTTTAGAGTGCATAAAAGAAAATTTGTGAGGATATTTTCATGTACTTGTTATGGGAGTCATCACAAGAATTAAATTTCATAGATATGCTTTAAAACATTGAGTGATGTAAAGATTGGATTTTATGCAAGAGTATGAATCTGGATAGTATGCAGTCAGACCATATTTATGAAGACATCCCTCCCCTAATAACAGATGCAAGATGTCTAATTCCAACTTATATTTAGCTCTTTAGGTGTTGTGTTTTGTTGACAAGAAAATTTACAAGTGAGTGAAAAATAAATGTGTTATGAAGGAATAGTCTTGTGATTTTAAGAAGTACGTACCCTGGTATGCGAACTATTTTACATGAAATCCGTTGCAGGGGAGCGTTGTTGTAAACGTAATCTGAAGGATCGAGTGGAAGTAAAAAGTTTATTTCGCACAAGAATTATCCCAGTCTCTCCTCTCGTTTTTATTGCAAGCACAATGCAGCGATGTACTGCAGCAACATTGCGCTAGAGAAGACGCGCGCAATCTGCCATTGGACTGTAGAACCCTTTCGTCAAAAGCAGTGAAATATAATTATCAGATGTTTTCTGAAATAATAAGAATAAGACCACTTCATGTGGAAATAAAAATAGTGTGAGTGAATCTGCCAGAATAACGGAAGGTACAGAGCTTTGTTAGTATCATATTAACTTTTTTCTATTTTCATTTAAGTTTTATTTTCACCGCGGTAGAAATTGTTTTCACCGTGGTGAAAATTCCATAAAATAAAGACTTACACGACATCAGTGCTCTATCGAGAATACAGTGATTTGCATATGTTAATTTTGTGTAATCTATTCGGGGGTTTTTCATTTATTTGTTGGAGGCAAACTTGAATTGTACATTTTTTCAAGAAAAATTTACTAATTAAAAACAGAAATAACAAAAAAAAAAAAAAACGTAGTCATATATATCTTTTAAGAAAAAAAAAGCATTATTCATCTTAAAAGAGCATTCAATAAATTGTCCTTTTTATGCCAAACACAATTTCTAACAATAGAATAATTTACAATAGGTCCTCAGTTGGATAAAAACGCCTTTAAAAACGTGGAAACGACCTTATTTTATTGGGAGGAAAAGCTGAATGAACAGAAGAATTGATGCGTGAGTGGGTAAAATATGTAGTTAATCATATAATAAACAGTACCCATGATATTATCAATTATAATCAACAGAAATACAAAATTGAGCGGGTTAATTGCGCTTTAAATGCAACACTTCTTTGTAAATTAACCTAGCCGATTTGTGAAAATTATCATTATTATTATCATTTGCCCCTGAAACTTTGATTAATACACGAGCAATCCTGGGTCGGCTCTAACATTACAATACCAACAACGTCACAACTCGATAAGAATTATTTTATTTTCAGTTCAAACAAACGCTTTAATGGCTCCATTTACAGTTACGGACGCACAATCCATGCGATTCCGTCTCGCTGGCTCGGAACAGAATGACACGGATTCAATGTTTGTGGGGGGTGACTAAACGAGATTTGAATAACAAGGTCGCTATGGGATACGGGCTTACTGCAAGCAGTAGGTCATACAGAGCCTATCACATTAACTGTTTAACCAAAAGCCTTGAACACACCGAATAAGGTCGAGCTAGATGGAGATCTCTCGAAATACTCCATGGACTATATGAAGGCTAGAGAGAGAATCTATATTATTTAAGACGATGTTTATTATAGTTAAATACGGGAACAACGAGGAGTTGATCTGCAACCCGAGCTGTGCCGTTGTGAACCTGCTCAACAACATTAAGAAACGGACAGGCTTCGGTAACACTCCAGTTAGCCTGGACTTGTCCGACGAAACAGGTGAGGGTCGGTAGGGGGTTACTTGAGTCCATATCGGGTGGAACGTAGAATTAGTGAAGTATCTTCATGCAGCAAAACTCGGCTGTGATTTTGAGAAAAAGTGCTACCCGGCTCCAAGATCGTTTCCGTGAACTTTTGATACTAAGATAAGGAACCGCCATATGAGTTCTAACCCTAAGTTTTTTAGATCCCGACACGTATTGCTAGTTAATCAAATTAGCATTTGAATTGTGTTACGTTTCATCGTGTTAATACCAGTCAAATCTTTATACTATCATGTACAGTGGTCTACGAAGTTTTCTCTCTTCGGACACATCGCTACTAAACGTACTCTACTACATGTACTACCGGGTCGGTACTACTTCTATTACTACTAGAATAGTACTACTATCGTTCACTATACTAATTACAATACATATGACAAGCCATGAAAATCTGCTGAATTCGCCCTATCCCCCTTTAAATGAAATAACTGAATATCTGCCGGACCGGTATGGTTTATTTAACAACTTGTATTTATGTACTCTTTCACTTCATTATAAGCACCTGAAAAATGTCGGTCGTGCATAAGAGTTCATCGGCTTGGTCAAAGAACAACATTTTATCATTCTAGTTCATTAATGAAAAAGTTAAAGATAAGCTAACCAAGTAAATAAAACATCAGCCCGTGGATGGGAGGTTTTATATAGCGTTTATTGATCCAGAGTCGTTAATCATGTCATCATTAGTTTACATGCTATCTGAAGAGTGCCAATTTCTCGATTTAAAAATGTCGTCTCAAGTAGATTTCTGTATTTGCAGGTTTGATAAAGGAGTTGGATGCACACAAGCACGATTATGCAACCAAATATCTGGTCTCCCACAACACTTACATCCTAGTGGAGAAACAGATGCTCCCACCAGACGATGACAACTACAACGGGGACGGCGACTCCTCCTCCCCTTTACCAGGAAAATACCAATATATACCACTCCTGGAAAAACACAATGAGATTTTCCCGAACTTGAAACTTCACGTGGCTGAAGTACAGAAGAAGAGGAAGATGCGAGCGACCAGTAAATCCCCAAGTCCCGCCGGCCGGGTCACCCTTAGCTCCAAGTCCAAGAAGAAGCCGAGTCAGTCCAAAATTGCCAAGAAATGAGGCGGTGTCCTTCTTTCTAAATGTGTTATTATCATTATTATTATGAATGTTCTAGTATAATTGTGATATCTGTGATAAAGATTAGCGTGTGGGAGTTTGATGTAGGAAGTAGGGAAATGTTTAGATTACTAAAAAGACGTAGGCTACAGATTGGGTAGTTGTGAATAGAAAACTTAAGGAATTTCCAACCTTGAAAGGTAAAACGCCATTTATTTGGTATACTTGTATTGTTTGACAAAAGTAATTTTAGGTGGATGGAGATGGCTGTGCACGTTAAGAAGAAGAGAGAACGTTTTCGTTTTTGGGACTTAACTATTACGCATGAAACCAGGGGAAAACGTCAACGATCTTACCAATAACATAACTGCAATAGCCTAAGTAGGACAAAGATACGATCAAATATATTTAGTATCCTAACATTGTTTCACAAAAGTAATAATTACTAATATTTAGGTGGATCGAGATGGGTGTGTTCGTAAAGAAGAAGAAAAAGCGCTGTCGTTTTTAGTTCTTTACTACAGACTGTACAACCAGGGGAAAGCTCAACGATCTAACGTAACTGCACTAGCCTACGCAGGACAAAGGCAGGTTGTATGTTGTTACGCATTTAAAGGAGAAAAAACTAGACGCAGAATCTGATAAATATTACGTGCATACACGAAAATGTCTCGCCCTGAGTTATAAATAAATAAATAAAATTAATTTTAAAAAATGAATGACCATGGAATTCCACCACCAAAGCTAATTAATGGAGATGATAGACGTTCTTTGCTGGTATTGGGGAGAAAACTAAGCTATTGACACTAAATCTCGGTGCGATCAGTCTGTCGACTACTATAACGGCAGACAGTAATTATTAATGTGTTTTCAAAATCGATCTGTCTGCAAACTATATCAGCGGCTAATCCTGCGAGGTGCTGGCGTCTATCACATTTTCCCGGGCGCGAAATATCGACCGGTGCATTGTGAACCGTTTTCCGTTTTTTCTTTTTTACAGCCATTCAATTTACCATGACAACGGACAAACACATTAATATTTTGAATATGCACCCGTAGACTAACAATGCTGGTCGATTAAGTATCCAAGTTCTGGGCCTTACGATGGAAAAGTGTATAATTTTTAGTTTGCTTGTCTAGGAATTTCAATTTCAAGGCAGTTTATATGTTAAAAACTTCAATCATGTTATTTGTATACTTGCATTCGTAAAAGTTGAGGATATTTTCAAATCCAGGTGTTTGTTTCGGGGACCATTTATTCCCATATCAGTATAAACCTACTGTGAGTCTCTTGAAAATGATTTTATGCTCGCACAACTAATGAAAAGATGGTCGATTCATGGCACCCCGGATTATTCAACCAGCGCTTTGACTGTAGACTATTAGAATTTTAACAGGGTTTTTATGTCCACTGACTGGTTCAGGTGAATGTTGTTTCCCCTATTATACTAGAATATCATAGTTTATTAAATAAAACTGAAGAAAACTGAACTGTATTTGTTCATTATTTCATCACACAAACTAAAATTTTAATGCTTGGATCACATCTATATCCATGCTGAAAGTGCACGTTTCACATCTTGTACTTATTAGTTGGTTTTTACATAACCAAACTGATTTTATATTGATTGTGACACTTTAAGTCCACTGTTGACAACTGCATTAATAATAATAGATAGATCTTAATAAATAAATAAATGAAATATAAATAAATAAAATTCATTAAAAAATGAATGGAATTGAAAAATACAAAAAAATCAATTAATTCAAATGCTTTATTCAATATTTAAGAGTAATTTCAGTAACAGTATCCATTTTTTCATTGTCTTATATCCCCCATTTTTTTATTTCAACTGGCAGTTTGTATATTCACAGACAACATACATCCTTTTCAAGTAACAGAATAACTACCCTCTGCTAAAAATGCACTCCCAAGATGCACTTGAGTTTACGTGTCCATTGCTATCCATGTTTATGCCAAAGGGGAAGAGAAATTCTGATCCAAACCGAATCAGCTCAGATTGTATGCCTTGCTCAATATCTGAGGAAAAAGTTGCCTCTGTCACTGTAATATGTTCACAGTATATTCAAAATGGCACACAGCCAGGATAAGCTTTCTGCTGAGTTACTATGTAGTTGATAAACACAGTGTCAAGGTTACAAGTACAGTCCTTCTGGTGTGCCCTCATTCTTTCTGTAGAGAACATTCTCCTTGGCTTTCTTAAAGTCCTCATTAGTGACCTTCATTCTCCTCTCACGTAGAGCTAGAAGACCTGCCTCTGTACAGATAGCCTGGAAGTGATACATAGCACCTTTATATAACAGGAATCTTTGACTATTGTGTTATTATTCATTACAGGCTTCTGTGATTGATTTTCACACTACCTTGCTATAAATCTACAGTATTCCTTAATCACATACAATATTATAACCTGCAAATCTTTAAAAGAAAATTAATCAAACACTTAATAATTTTTAGAGGAGGATATGTTTTCATTTCATCATCCAAGTCTCTATTGCCTCCTCCCCTTTTTATGTCAAGCTTTGTCTAATGGGACGTCTTTCATCAACTCCAAGGTAGACCTAAAACTACAACACTCATTTATGAAACACCCAGCACAACACACATATTTCTCCCCCCAGTACCTTGATATCTGCCCCAGACAGGTCATCCTTAGCCATGATGTGTTCCTCCAAGTTGACCTCGTCAGCTAGGGTCATCCTGCTGGTATGAATGGTAAAGATTCTTCTCTTTGTCTTCTCATCTGGCAGCGGGAATTCTATCTTCCTGTCAATACGACCTGGTCTGATCAAGGCTGGGTCCAGGGTCTCGATTCTGTTGGTGGCCATCACAACCTGAAGGTGGGGTCAAATTGTTGTGAATATAGTCTGGACAAGTTCACTGACTACACATGTAACTTTTAAGAGGAAAACGGTTTTGTCTCTTTACAATTGCTGTTAACATAGATGAAAATTAAGTTTTAACTTTCCAATATTTTTGATACTTCAATAATATCAAATTTCATCTTCATGTTTCAAATGCTCCAGTTAAAAGAAAACAAATTATATCATGTGATTAACTAAGATTTTATTTCATATCTGAAGTTTACAGTGTGTTGTGATCTAAGCTGCTGACATTTTGTCTAAAAATCAATTCTCACCTTTACGTCTCCCCTTGAGTCAAACCCATCCAGCTGATTCAGCAGCTCTAACATAGTTCTCTGAATCTCCCTCTCTCCCCCCGAGTTAGACTCGTATCTTTTTGTGCCAACAGCGTCAATTTCATCAATGAAGACAATAGAGGGTGCATGCTCCTCCGCTACTCTGAATAGTTCTCTAACCAGCTTGGGGCCATCACCCTGTTTACAAAGAATTGAGAATTTTTACCAAATTAATGTATATTATGTTGTCGATAACATTGTCAACAGTTACAAGAAATTATATTTACTGATGATTTAGCGGTAGTGATCACTTACAAACCAATTACTACCCTGAATGAGAATTGTTAATAGGTCTACCAGCACCCATCAACCTGTGGGCATTGATCCTGATGATGCTCTAGTGACAAGATTCAAATGTAGCCGTTTCACTTCTATATTTGTTCCAGAGTGAGTGATTACTATTAATATAACATCATTGTATTAAATTATTGTGTTGTATTTTTATTTTCTTATGCATCACATCTTTAAATTTCGCATTTCTGATTTTTATTCAACCAAATTCAATAACAGAACCTCATGAAATTGACCTTAAAAACTTACATTATGTTAAATCTATTACCCAGCAATGAAGCAGACTGTCATCTCTAAGTCTTACTCACCAAATATTTTTGTATAAGTTCTGAGCCTACGACCCGCAAAAATGTAGCCGATGTCTGGTTAGCAACAGCTTTAGCTAAAAGTGTTTTTCCTGAAAATAAAAACACACACACACATATATATCTATTGTCACCATTAAATCAAATATTTACAGGTATAATATCATACACACGTCTAATTTCAAGAAACAAAGTTGGACAATGTTAATGACCGACATGTCAATTGTAAATCATATCAATATTTTTCCATGCAACCTATTTCTGTCAAGTAGAAAAGGTACAAATATTCTCAATTTCCTGAATTTTTTTGGAATAAAATTCACCAAACCACATATCATTTATACAGAGAGAGGGGCCGTCTAATGGACTGAGCTATGAAGGCTGTCCATAAAGTCACAATAAGAACAGACATAAGTTACAAAATCATTACCTGTCCCAGGTTGTCCATAAAATCACAATAAGAACAGACATAAGTTATAAAATCATTACCTGTCTCAGGTTGTCCATAAAGTCACAATAAGAACAGACATAAGTGATAAAATCATTACCTGTCCCAGGTTGTCCATAAAGAATGACCCCCTTTGGAGGCTTTATTCCCATTTCTTCATAGTATTCTGGATGAGTTAGTGGTAACTCTACTGATTCCTGTAAAAAAAAAAGTTTTTCAAATCAAATTTTTCTGCAGTGATTAAATATCTGAATCTTATTTTGTAAGTATAATATTCAAAAATAATTATTCTTTTTTCACAAAATTAAAAATTTTGAGGTTCACTATCCAATATTTTTGAAAGAGTAATGCCTAAACATATAGGTGGAAACAAACTTCCAATAAATAATTGAGTTTATTTACAACACTGTGCTTTCCATAAAGCCATACACCTAACCTTTATTTCTTGTATTTGCTGGTCCAGCCCCCCTATATCTGCGTATGTCTCCTGCGGCGCTTTATCTAACTTCATTACAGTTACCATAGGGTCTGTGTCATCTGATAGAACTCCTATCACTGCATGAACCTGAAATAAAAACCATTTAAAAACAGCAATCAGTACAAACTGAAGGTCAGTTTAACCAAATCATCTAATAGCTGGATTTCAACGGTTCTTGAAAAAAACTTTAAACTGAAGAGAAATAGTACCTCACATATCTAAGCTTCTTACATTCATCTTAATTCATACAAAAAGATTTTTCAATAATTCCTTGAAAATTACACATGGTAACCAGATAAGTGCAGCAGACGTAAACCTAGGTTTAAAAAAAAAAACTCTGAACATTGAATCTCAGACAAGACGAATATCGAGAACCATCAGAATTGAATTTTAAAAATGCAGAATTCCGTGTTTCCATGGAAAAAGCTCATGTCTGGTGCAGACCTCCACCAAGAAAGTTCAATTCTCATTATTTTTTATGAATGATAAATTGTGGTAGTTGAGATCACATCCATTGCACAACACAGTAACAAGTGGTCTAAATTCCTGGATCCAGATGGTAATCTGGACTGCTACCAAAAATCCATTCACTCTTCAGTTATCCCATTACTGAACCTATCATGAAAATTTCATCAAAATCCACCCAAAACTTTTTTTAGTGAGATTGGGGACAAACAATCAGAAGGAGTTGAAAACATAATCTTCTTGTACTTGATAATAAAATTAGTTATATTAAACAGGGAAGAGACCAGTCCTCACTGAAAAAGTAGAAAAATTGGCCAGGGGTCCAGGGTACATGATTCACAAAAATGACCCAAATGAACCTGAAAAAGTCTGAATTCTAACAAAAGTTGGAAAAGTCTCATCAGTGTATTATAATGAAATCACAGTTGTACATACTTTGTGATTTAACAGGACAGAGCAGCCTGGTTCCAGAGCATCTTTATCCACAAAGGAGAGAATGCTGACGTAATGTTCACTGCCTACAGATGTGGACACAATAGCGTGGTTATCGTCTATGATCTCCTCCAGGTTACCCACTGACATAGGTGTGCCGCGGAGGTCGTCCACCTTGGACCGTTCCTCCTAAAAAACAAAGAAATAGTTTTATTAATATCATTGCCATTAACAGGATGACAGTCTGAATTGGTTTTAAGTTTGCATGATGAGCAAGAGATTCTTTTGCCATTTTCAACTGACCACTATTTCTTCTTCCAAGCTTTACCCTTGATTTTTTTTAGTTTTCATCAAAACATTTACATGATTTTGGTTCAAAAAGATAGTCTCCAACTTTTTTTATAGCTTGCAAAAAAGAAGGAATAAACAACCACATGTTATAAATAATGACATGATACTTACCATAGGAACTAGAATCTTTCTATACAACCACTAGTATATAAAGTATAACTGTGTCCTTAGATTGAAATGCTTGTTATAGCATGCATGTTAAACAGAATATATATATATATATATATATATATATATATATATATATATATATATTATAAGGTGCCTCAGATTTGCTGGCTTGCTTGTGTCTTACATTTGACTTTGCCCTTGAAGAGAACAAACTATATCACCATCTTGGATGTTTCAGAGACATAGTTAAAAACCCTCATCAAACATAATCACCAACCACTGTCCATACCAACCTCTTGCTTTTCTTCTTGGGGTTTGAGTCTTTCTTGATTTCTGAGAAACTCTTCCTCCATTAGCAAATAGTCCTTGATACGCTCTAGTTTCAGCAACTTTAATCGACATCTTGTGTGGGGTGTAACTGCATTGAAGAATGTTATATTATATCAATTTCCACTGTCATTACCAATTCTCTTTGTATATAATTATGGTTATGAGGCGAAAATGCAGTAGTTTATTGGATGAGAATACCATCACTGATCAGGGGAACAAAAAGAGTGTCAAAATAACCCAATTCAGATTAATTTACTTTGACATGAAAAACACTCTTGTACTTATTGATGTACGATAAATTCCATAGCCTGTGCCAAGAATTGCAATTACAGTTATTGAAACAATTTCTGCCTAATAAGTAATAATGTAAGTGAGAGTACATTACCTTGTGGTAACTTCATAGCAGCATCAGGTCCTTTCACCTTTTTCTTCTTCTTCCCCACCCTTGTAGGGATTGGGGGCTCATATTTTCTCTTTTTATCCTAGGGAAAAATCACATGTACATGTACAAATACATGGGATTTTGTAACTTATAAATGAAATGCTGATCAAAAATACATTGAAAACAAACTTGCAACTGGTCAACATTAACTTCAAGCCATTTTTTTTCTTGGGGGGGGGGATGAATATTAAACTGCTAAAAATAATGATGCAACATCTGTTCCAGTTATTGATTGGTTCAATTCTCAGGAACAAAATGACTGGCCCCATATAACTGGCATTACATTAACTATTTCATACAATTATTCAGCACATTTACCTTGTCATCCTTCTTATCTCCATCTCTTCCTGCTCCAGCTCCAGACTGGTTCTGACCCTGAAAACAGAACAACAAAGTTTCTTAAGATTGAGCCTGAATTAGTTGTGACAGCACCGTATATCAATAGTTTAGGTATATCACAATCCACTAGGAGCGCCACAGTAGTAACTATCCAGGGGCAGTGAAGTGCAAAACTGAGACTGGCCTGCTATCAGCTCGCCTATGACAAACTTTTTTTAAATCTCTCTTTTAGCACCGTGTTAATAAACAAATAAAAGCCATTTACTAGATAAGCTGTAAATCAAAGAGTAAATTCCGGTCACGTGATTTTCCGTGTTGCAGTCTTAGAGAACTTTGATTTGAGGACGTTTTTAAGTTTTGCCTCGACAAAATGTTAAAAAATTCAGATAAGTACTACATGGAAGTTTTTGTAATTTATTCTGTGTAAACTACTAAAGTTAATGAAATTTGCAATTTTATGCTAAAAAATCATGAAAATTAAACCATGCGAAGTATAGTTTATTTGATGCGCAACATTTATAGTACATGATCTGCACCGAAGCCATCCCAGCCATGTGATTGTGCAGTCGCCAATTTGGGTTAGTTTTTGGGTCATTAGATTAACATAGAGCCCTAATTGGTCATAAGCATTTTGAGCTGCAGCTACAGCTGAGTGATTACTGCTGGTCAGTGGTCATGGGTCTTTAGCTGAAAAGTGTGGACACTTTTGGTGAAATTTTGCAGTTAAAATACTTCAATATCTATGTTGCTTGTAGGAATATTTTAAAAATAAAATTTTAAGAATTCATCTGTTTTTTGCATTACTTTTCAGAAGATATAAGTATTTTAACTTTCTGATCAGTTTGAAAAATTTTCTGATATACCTAAATAGTTTCAAAAGCAGACTTGAAAAGACCTTCCACTCTAACTGCGATGAACCCCCACACTCCAGGGATATGGCTACAATAACTCACAATAGAACCAAGGGAAACAAACACAAGAGAGCCGACAGCTGGGGCTCTTGGGTGAGTATTTTGACGTGACCCATCATAGGTTGCATAGGTAGGCAGTTGCAAATGTGATTCAGCAAAAAATTGGAGAAAAAATCGGGAGACGAATTGAACCGGCATTTAAAAATATCTTCTATTACCATGAATATCTAACCATTATTTCAAGTTTAGTTCAGAAAGTACCAATCCGAAACTATGTTATCACTTTTAAGCTTTCACTTTAAAATAATTTCAATGGGATACTACAACCAAATACACAATAACAAATTAGAGCGTACTCACCATTATGGAACTTCCACTCTAAATACATGTGCGCATGTCCCAATTCTTTGTCGNTTTCTTAGTCTCTGCCGTTGTAACACAATTTAACGGAAGACCGGCAGACCATTTAACATGAGTGCACATCAAAACAGATCATAGTTAGTTTTATTGTTACGTTTTATCTTGTCAGTTGACGTTTATTTCAATTGAAGTTAACAGCCCTTTTATAATAAAAATAAGTTTATTGAGCACTAAATGGTATGAATACATTTGCAGGCTCACTAGACTACATTATTTACACAATATATATAAGTATATAATAATATTTATATATAAGTAGCAATGGCGGGCCAAGGGGGTGGTGTGGGGATCAAAGCGGGCATGCGACACTCTCTTTGCTTCTGAGGTACTCTCTTCTCCCACCACCTGCAGTATTATGAGCAAAGCAAGGTAATACCAATCAATTTTCTATTCCCCTTTTCACCCTACGTTTATTTATGAAATACACTGTAAAATCGCCCTCGTCTACCGTTTGATAATCACATTGGCTCGGCAAATTTTTTATCATATTGTCCCTCCTAACAAAATCATAATAAAAATATGATATTTGCGATCTTTTTACATTTTCGCAATTTTGAGAACGCGTCCGCTAGCCAGTGTGTCAAGGAAAATAAGAGAGAGCGCCCTGTAGCAAAATTCTGGATCCACGCGTGTACATATGTCAGAACGTCAGATTTCGCATAAGCTTGGACCCAGGATTTATTGAAATGCTATTTTTATCTTATGGTCCCTCACTTTTATTGTAATATACAAATGGCTATACTGTTCCACCAGTGCCCACCACACAAGCAGAGGTGCACTAATGGTCCTCTCCAGTGTGCTAGTTGAATTAAAAAGCAATGCTCTGATTAAAATCATCGGACATTGCGTTAGAGGTGATGCACACATTCGGTCTTTTGCATCGACTTGTTTTGGGGGTGGGGTATTAAAAGCAGTCAAGAAATTCTAAAATTAAATATGTTTATTTACATATCACAATACAACATTTTACTAGTATGGTCAGTGTTTTTATAATTATTTCGGCATGTAAGTTAAACCTATGAGGGGTTTGGATTCAATTCATGGTAGGAATCGGTAAAATATCCACTTTGTTAATTACCCAGGTCTTGAGATTTCAGATATCATACCTTGGTTTGATTAACTGTGAGAAAAAATGATTTAAAACACTTTACACAATAATAATGAAACAAACATCTCTTGCTCTTATACTGATGATAAAATGGAGAAATTGAATATTTAGTAAAAAAAAAAAGTGGCATTAAAGAAGGTTTACAGTTTGATAAAATAAAAATGGTCTACTTCAACCCAGTATTTGATAAAAAGATATGTATTTAACATTAAGATGTATTTGTAATAGAGTTTTGTAAAAGAAGACAAAACAGAAGTGCACCTAGAACACAAGTAACCCTTCCCACTGAGCAGAATACTCATTTTAAAACAAGAGCTCTAAAAGGCAATGTCTTTCTACGTGCATCACATTCTACATGCATCACAATATGGTCAGTATCCACCATTTACACGAACGAAGAGAATTTTGATTATCTGCCATTACTGTTTGAAACTTGCATATCAAATTGCAAATATACAGATATAACATTGCTTTTTCAAAAAAAAAAAAATGTTTGGCACAGTTGCCCCAAAATAACAATGATATAACCTCCCATTTTTATATGATTTCTTATTTATGCGATTGAAAGCTATAAGAATCAGTTAGGTGAAACTGATCAAATTTCTTAAATTCATATAACATTCATTTGTATGAATATTATTTTTACCTGATGATATTATATGACCAAACTTCTGATTTACGTACAAATCATTTACAATATTTTAAACAAAATTACTCATTTGAAAGAAATGACAGTAGGCAACTTATCTGATACATTCACATAAATTAGGATTACCAAAAGGAGAAAACATTGCAATTTTGAGCGAGTCAAATGCAGACTTAAATGACTATCATATTTGTACATTAAGTCTTTGCAGTGACCTTGTTAGAGGACAGACAATAGTGTAGGGGTACTTAGGTATGTCCACTTTCACATTTTTCTCCCTTAGTTTACACAAACTTTGCTCATTAATATCCCTGCATTCTCTTATCTGCAGTGCCTTCAGGTCCCTGCAATACTCTGCTAGAAGTCTGAAATGAAGAAAGATGCCACATTTTTGTAGTGCTTCAACATCTTTTATTTCATTAAAGAAATGATAATTGGTGCAGATTTTCAGTGTGTGTGTGTGTGTGTGTGTGTGTGTGTGCGTGCATGCGTGCGTGCGTGCATGTGTGTGAGTGAGTGAGTGAGTGAGTGAGTGAGTGAGTGGAGCAATTAAAGAGTGCTATATAGTTTATTTAGGCATAACGTGTCTCTTCTAAAAAATAAGCTAACTAAAAAGAAAAATATACAGCAACATTAAAAGACTCTGATGATGGCTTAATGTACAATTGTGTCTGCACAATCAAAAAGATATATTATTTCTAATACAGAGTGTTTTACTCATTGAAACTTGTGTTTTGTTTACTTAACACATGCATCTAAAAAATGTTAAAAACCTAACAAAAACTTACATCACAGACTCATTGGTCACCCTCCAACAGCCAGTCATGTTTAAATGCTTCAGTCGTCTACAGTAGCTAGCTACATTTGCTATTGCATGATCCGTCACGCCATAGATCTTTGCTATGGACAGGAATTCCAGTCTAAAATGCAAAATTGAAAGAGCAAGAAGGCAAGAATGTCACATTTCATAAATTTGAATGAATGTATGAGTTTAATATTTTCTTTGAAACAAAGCAGCTGTATCAAGTATGAAGCCATTAACAAATAGAACATGCAAACAAACAATAAATCAATGAGCATGACTTACTGCTGACAACACATTGCCATTGTCACTACAGCCTCATCATTTAGGTTCCAGCATCCAGACAAATCTACATGGGTTAGTCCTCTGCAGTGTAGAACCAGGTTGGTGACAGCCACTACACTCAACCATATACACTCCCTCAGTGTGATACGACACAAGTTAGGGCAATGTAAAGCCAAGATACGGATACTCTCATTAGTCAAGCGAGTACAGTTACTTATATCTATAAGTAAAAGTCGGCTGTTTCTTTGCAGCACTGGCACAAGGAGTTCATCAGTCAGCCAGTCTTTAGAGTTTCTCAAGTTTAATTCCTGTAAGTTGCTATTGTCATTGGTCATGATTTGAAAAGCAACACCATTACATCTGGCTGCTATCCTGCTAAGGTTGAGACATTTACTGGTTTGGAAATAGTATGTGATACACTCATGAAACTGCTTGCTTACTCTCCTAAGGCTGAAGAGTGTCTGTACTGCCAGGTTGGGAAACACCTTCTTGAACAGAACATCTTCCCATGGAAGGCAATCCAGTATGGAATAGGATGGAGGCCTGAAAAGAAATGTAGTTTCTGAGATATAGATATAGGTATCAGTAAAAAGAGCCCATGTGTCCAGAAATAACATATAACCCTACAGAAAATAGTGAGTTAATATATGAAAATCACTTAGGAGTAAAAATTTAAATATAAATTCTCCAGGTATTCCATGAGGCAATGGGGGATAAAAGAAATCTTCATCAGTTTTTTTAAACAAGTGCTGAATCATTGTTGCCTCTGAATAATCCTTAGCTTTTTTTTTCAAATTTTTGATCCAACTTTTTATGTACCTCCACTGGTAAAGGGTTTAGAAAATTCTTGCATAATATTTCCTTGTCCAAATTAAATATTTCAATGTACCAAATATTATTTTAATTCATTTAAACAATTAATTTTTTTCAAAGGAACAAAAGGACAAACCAAGGGAAAATGCCATATTGTTGTTGAGATGATATCAGAATTGTGTCTAAAATAGTTTACCTTAAATAACCATCACCAATAGATGTGAATATTATTTGTTAAAAATGTGACTCCAGCACTGTTTTTGTCCATTTTATATGTTCAGTTTTATTCTTGGCCCTCTTCAGAAATGGCCTGCATATGCACAATTCATTCAAAGTGTGTACACTTTTCACTGCTACTATTTCTACTACTACAACTACACGGTACATGTACTAGTACTACTACTCCTGGGGCTACCACACCAGATCAAACCAGTTTGGCCATTCTTACAGTTGGTCATCCATGCACTTTGCCTTAGAAATGGGGAGATAGGGTGACTCTACTGAAATGCCACCCCCCTCCCCCCAACAGAAGTGATTAATATGAAGTTTGAATTAATCTCATGAAGTCTGACAAGTTTAAAATAGAAGTTAATGCAATCCGCCATGTTTTTTATGGTGTTACCTCAACTTGCCAGTGGTAAGGTATGTGACATCAGCCTGACTGTAAGAATTGCATCATTTGACATTACATGTAGGTCAGTTATTCATCTAAGCTCAGTGCAAGGTCTCACAATGTTTAACGTCATATTTAACACTGTTGACATGGGGTCATGTCGATACTCCCCTGCACCATTACTTCCCCCGCACCGATACTCCCCCTCAGTATCGAAGCAATGGTGTGGGGGAGTATTGGTGCGGGGAAGTATTGGTGCGGGGATGTAGCAGTGCAGGGGAATATCAGTGCGGGGACGTATAGGCATGTAACTGTTGACAGGCTACGTACCTATACTCCCCCGCACCGATACTCCCCCGCTTCTTTACATCCCCGCACCGATACTCCCCCGCACCAATACTCCCTCGCACCGATACTCCCCCGCTTCTTTACATCCCCGCACCAATACTCCCCCGCACTGATACTCCCGCGTACCGATACTCTGCAAAAACACTACTCCCCCAAGGCATAGATTCCCTTGGCTTTGTAAACCCCATTCGTAATTTACAACACTTTCT